>CM060316.1:9990566-10025566 GCA_030674155.1 Stramonita haemastoma | reverse complement strand
TCCTTTTTCTCTCTCTCTCTCCTCTCTCTCTCTCTCTCCTCTCTCTCTCTTCTCTCTCTCTCTCTCTCTCTCTCTCTCTCTCTCTCTCTCTCTCTCTCTCTCTCTCTCTCTCTCTCTCTCTTTTGAATTTTGCTGCTACGTGTCATTGTTGTTGGTGGTGATGGTAGTGGTGTGTTTTTTTTGTGTGTGTGTTTTTTTTTTCTCATATTAATTAAGGAAGGATTAGATTTGTGATTTGAATGTCGAGTTGGATTGTTGATTTTTTTTTATGGGCATTCATATCAATGTGTGTGGTGTGTGTGTGTGTGTGTGTGTGTGTGTGTGTGTGTGTGGTGTGTGTGTGTGTGTGTGTGTGGGTGTGTGGGTGTGGATGCAAAGTGTTTAAAATTGATTATATACCTTGAGTGGTTATGTAAATAACTACGTGATTTGATTTTGTTATGATGTCCTTGATTTATTTGTTTACTTACTTATTTAAATACGTTTGTTTGACTTGTTTATTTCTTTTCTTCTTATTTGGTTGCTTTGTGGGGGGGGGGGGGGGGGGTGGGGGTGGTGAGGGCCTGGTGTAAAGAAGCCTATGGCTTATCCAATTACCCTCATTAAAATATTCGAGTTTCGAGTTTCGAGTTTCTCTCTCTCTCTCTCTCTCTCTCTCTCTCTCTCTCTCTCTCTCTCTCTCTCTCTCTCTCTCTCTCTCTCTCTCTCTCTCTCTCTCTCTCTCTCTCTCTCTCTCTCTCTCTCTCTCTCTTTTCTCTCTCTCTCTCTCTCTCTCTCTCTCTTTCCCCTCATCTGTCTCTTTCCCCATCTTTTCTTGGTGAGTTTACGGTGCTGGCGCATTCATTTTTGAAAGCCATTCATTTTGGAGATTCATTGATATTCATTTATGCATGTGCCCAATCTGTCTTTTTTTGTTGTTGCTGTGTGCAAGCCCCCACCCCCTTCCCCCTCTTCTCTCTCTCTTTCTCTCTCTTGACAGTTGACTGTATGCGAGCGAACGAGCACGAGTGAATCTTTTGTGTGTGTGTGTGTGTGTGGTGTGTTGTGTGTGTGTGTGTTGTGTGTGTGTGTGTGTGTGTGTGTGCGCGCGCGTGTGTGTGTGTATGCGTGCGAGAGAGAGAGAGAGAGAGAGAGAGAGAGAGAGAGAGAGAGAAGAGGAGAGAGAGAGGAGAGAGAGAGGAGAGAGAGAGAAGAGAGAGGAGAGAGAGAGCGCCAAAAGGAATAGAAGCAAAAAAAAAAATCTGTATAATAGATGGTAGAGCAAAAACTGGTAAAACTTGCAATTACATTTCATAAAAACGAAACGTGTGTGTGTGTATGTGCGTCCGCACGCGCGCGTGCTTGCGTGCTGGCGCTTGCTCGCGCACAGACACACGTACGCCAGCCATTGCAGTGCCTGTGAGGGAAAGAACGAGTGCTTGTAAGAAAAACCTCCAAAAAACAAAACAATAAAAAAAACAACCAAAAAACAAGACAAAACAAAACCGACCCACAAACCTTAACAAACATGATCGCTCCTACACACTGCATGAGCCAAGCTAATCAAATATGGAGTCCTGAATAGAATCCTGAAAGGCGAGGAGAGAGGCATGCTGGCATCTGCTGATGAAAATAAAAAAAAAGAAGAAAAAAAAAGAATTATGAAGCAAAATGCTACTTTAAATCCTTTAGACTTTTTTTCTCCTTTGTGGTTTGAAACCAGGAAGACACAGGTAAATCACTGACTCAGACACTCCGACTCCACCCCCCTTCCCCCACCTTTTATCCCTCCACCCCCTCTCCCCTCTGCTCTTGATAGTGTTATATATACTCCACACGACTTTAATGCTTAGCCTTGTCTACTCATGTCTTTGATTTAGTCGTTCCCTCCCTCCCCCCCCCCCCCCCCTACATAAGAATTTTATAAGGCATAATTTCTTTGAAAATGTTGCAAACTGTGCGATAATTTCAAAACCTATCATATTTAAATCTTTAGTTTTAGGGGATGATGGATAAGCGGCACGTGCTTTAAAAGTACAGTCTGTGGATGCACAAGGTTTTGTAAATGTTGTCATCCGTTCCCACTGGACTACTCTTCCAAAAGTGGCACAGATTTTAACAGTTGTGCAAGATCCTCTAAGTCGTTGCACATTGGATCATTTGCATATTGGATCTGGGTTTACAATGTATCTAAAGGACTTTTTGGGGGTGGAGTCGGCACTGAGTTAACTCCAGGGGAAAATCCTCTTGAATGGGTGTCCCCTTGTTTCTTGAGCATTTGCTTTATGTATGCACACAAGTTGAAGTCATCGTTACCATCATCATCGTCATCATCGTCATCATCTCATCGTCGTCATCTCGTCGTCGTCGTCATCATTCATCTCATCATCATCATCATCATCATCATCATCATCATCATCTTCTTCTCTCTCTTCTTCTTCTTTTCATTCTTCTTGTTCCTTCTTTTCCTCTTTCTTGATTCTTCTTGTCTCTCTCCCATCTTCTTGTTCTTGTTCTTCTCCTCCTTTTCTTCTTCGCATTATTCTTGTTCCTTCTCCTCATCTTCTTGTTCTTCTTCTTTGCATTTTCCTTCTCAATCACGTCTTTTTCTTTAGCCTCGTCACTTTTCTTTCTATCCGTCAAAAGTTGGGCAAAAGCTGAGGACAGGGGGTCTGACACTTCATTACAGGGTGAACTCTTTGCTTCGGTGTGCCTCCACGCCAACACTTTGGTCATCGGGTGGCTGTCGTGTAGTCGTCAGTCAATTTTTGTGTACATTGTGTGTGCTTACAAGATGGTTGTGTGTGTGGTGTGTGTGGTGGTGTTGGTGTCGTGTGTGGTGTGTGTGTGGTGTGTGGGTGGATGAGGGCAGACAGAGAAATGTATACAAACAGACCGAACGACATGTTATGGAAATCAGGTAAAAACAACAGATTTTCTTCGGGAAAGACGTACAGACAAGCTGCAGGTAGACATGCAAATAACCAGGTAGACAAACACACTAGCTGATAGGCAGACAAGCAGGCGTTCAGGTAGGTAGACTGACAGTGAGAGAGACAGACACACGCAGACAGGTCAACAGACGGACATGATAGGAAGAATGTTTCAGCCAACAGAGCAGATGATGCAGAAAAAAGTGTTCCCGTAATCTATGTGGTCGTTGAGGAGTCAGAGACCTCAGCTTCTCTGGGGGCCAGCATCTCCTCTCCCTCGCTGCTTTACCTTCCCTGTCCCTAAAGAGAGCAAGTACCCATTTACAGCTGGGTTAACTGGCGGACTGTACTGAAGCCAAGGTGCGCAAACGGTCATCCATACAATTGTACCCCTGCTGAAAATTTCTAACACGTCTTATGCTGTAGCAACCATACATTTTCCAACATTAATTATATTATTATATTATTATTATTATTTTTATTATTAACAAAAACAGCGCCGAACTTTAAAGGTGTCTTTTCCATATCAGCTGGAAACAGAAACCAAGCTAATTCTGAATCATTGAGTTTCACCATGTCCTTGTTTCAGACAGGTAAAAAAGCAGTGTCTACAATTCTATATAAAAGTTGCTGCTTATTTATTATAAGATACAAATTTTTATCTGGACTTCTGAGCAATTTTAAACCATCCAAAGGAATCGAACTTATGATAGCCTATGAAGGGGAGGTAATGTTACCATAAAATATAATGCAAGATTTATCACAAACATACAACGTGTTAAAGAAAATAGAATACAGTTAGTAGGTTCATATTATGCAACATAGCTTAACGCACGTAAAAGAACTCACGGCTTAAAGAGAGTTGCCACAGGGAAATGTGTTATCTAGGATAAGAGATTAGGGGGAAAGGGGAGGGGGAGCTTTGATTTATGCAATATCTTTGTATTGCCTTCGCCAGTCCAATCACGTTGTTTATAGCCCCGCAGACTACACAGGCCATATCGGGGCTGTCACCTCGTAAACTTCAAAATCTCAGAATAAAACTGTGCAGCTATAAACAGATTAAAACAGGGTATAAAAAAACAACTCTGACTGTCCTTCCTAGTATCGACACCCTGGTCACCATAAGGGTCGACACAGAGCGGCACTGCGTTGTGGGAAGAACCACAGCAGTCACACATAAAATGAGATAAGATATTGCCGTATTTTGGGTTGTGTTTTCATAGGTGTTGATAGAAAACGATGTACTAAGTAGTTTTGAAATATTTTTCAGTTACGTTTGGGCAGGGTTCATGCTGTTGAACAGTTCTTCTTCTTCTTCATCTTCGTCAAACACGACAGCAATTATGTTTCTGTTATATGAGCAAAAATGCGTTACGATGCCGTCAAGCGCCTGACAAGTCTGGTCCAGCGCATCCGACTTCGGCATGGGAGAGAATTGTTGTATTTAAAGTCTTTCTGGTAAAAAAAAAACAAAAGCAGGCAGAGAAATGGACCAAGAAAACAGAAAAAAAGACAAGAATGGCGACAGGAAGAGAAGGAACAAAGAAGAAACAAAGAGAGGGATAGAAAAGAGGGAAATCCTAGCACAGCATTCCTAGAAGGTGGGAATGCTATTTGTACTGACACGTCACCCTCATGGTATCCTCACAGGGTCTGTTGAACATCTGAAATCAAGTTAGCGACAAGAAAACCATTTAAGGACACCACAGACAACGGACCTAGAAAAAGGAGAAGAAAAAAAAAAAAAAGACAATCCCCCCAAAAAAACTCCGCGACCTCCGACAAGGGGGGGAAACACGGGAGAGAACACGTCACCGCTGTCATCATCCCCCACTGTGCATGTTCGCGCTGTGTGCTGCCATGTCCTCAGAAATTCCGGCCCGTTGACACTTTACCTCCCCTCTCCCCCCTGCCCCCCCCCCCCCCCCGCCCTCACCTGATGCGTATGTGTCGTCAAGTCGTCAATTTTTTTATTTCTAGATGGTGTACATTGGAATAAGCTATGCATTTTTTTCCGCCCATTATAGGCCACATCATTCTAATGAAACAAAAATCAGCCCATTAAAAAAAAATGTAATGTATCGACCATTTGATGAAGCATATAATGTAGAGGTGTAATGTGTGTGTGTGTGTGTGTGTTGTGTGTGTGTGTGTTGTGTGTTGTGTGTGTGTGTTGTTGTGTGGGGGTGTGTGGTGGTGGTGTGTTGTGTGTGTGTGTGTTTGTGTGTTGTGTGTGTTGTGTGTGTGTGTGTGTGTGTTGTGTGTGTGTGTGTGTGTGTGTGTGGTGGTGTGAGTAGTGGTGTGAGTGTGTGGTGGTGTGTGTGTGTATGTGTGTGTGTTTGTGTGTATGTGTGTGTGTGTTGTGTGTGTGCGTACGTGCGTGCTTGGGTGTGGTGTTGTCTGTGTCTAGTTGTGTCTGTGTGTTATGTAACTCAACTTCTACGTTCTGAATACATATTTGTTTAAACCAAATGCAGAAAACAAAATACTCTGCAGGCGATTCAGGCTGCCTATAGGGTGAAGTACTTGAAAAGAGTCACACACGCAAACTTCTCATCCCGTGTGTAATTACAGTCTGGCGGTGATTCCCAGGTGGGATGACTGAGACAGAGTGTTGTATTCTGGGTGACCTCCAGAGTGTTAAGCTGGGGAACGCACATCAACAATAGACTTGGAAGCAAAGTGAAAGAATGAGCACAGGATGGAGGGAGGGGAAGACAGAGAGAGAGAGAGAGGGGGGGGGGAAGGGAGGGAGAGAGAGAGAGAGAGAGAGAGAGAGAGAGAGAGAGGAGAGAGAGAGAGAGAGGGAGGGAGAGGAGGAGAGAGAGAGAGAGAGAGGAGGGAGGAGGGAGGGAGGGAGGAGAGAGGAGAGGAGAGAGAGAGAGAGAGAGAGAGAGAGAGAGAGAGAGAGAGAGAGGAGAGAGAGGAGGAGGGGAGGAGAGAGGGAGAGAGGGAGGGGGGAGGGAGAGGAGGGAGAGAGAGAGAGAGAGAGAGACAGACAGAGACATAAGACACACAGCAGACGAACGGACAACAGACAGACAGACAACAACAACACACACACACACACACACACACACACACACACACACACACACACACACACACACACACACACACACACGTTCGCGACAGTAAAGCAACATATCTACAGACCCACCATCCACCCTTGCACTGTTCACGCTCCCCTCCCACCTACGCACTCTGAACTAAAAACAGCAATAAAAGACAAACAGCACAATGAGATTAGTGCAGTGTATATCCTAGACGTGACAAGGGTGCAGAAAATGCAGGAGAGTAAAGAGAGAGAAGAGAGAGAGAGAAGAGAAGAGAAGAAGGAGAGAAGAGAGGCGAGATAAGAGAGAGAGAGGAGAGGAGAGGAGAGAAAGGACAGGAGAGGAGAGGAGAGGAGAGGAAGAAGAGAAGGAGAGAGGAGAGGAGGAGAGAGAGGATAGAGAGGAGAGGAGAGGAGAGGAGAGGAGAGGAGAGGAGAGAGAGAAGGAGAGAAGAGGAGAGAAGAGGAGAAGAGAAGAGAAGAGAAGAGAGAGAAGAGGAGAGAAGAGAAGAGAAGAGAAGAGAAGAGAAGAGAAGAGAAGAGAGAGAGAGAAGAGAGAGAGGAAAGAGAAGAGAGAGAGAAGAGAAGAGAAGAGAGAGAAGAGAAGAGAGAGAGGAAGAGGAAGAGAGAAGAAGGAGAGGAGAGGAAAGAGAGGAGAAGAGAAAAAGAGAAGAGAGAGAGAGAGAAGAGAAGAAAAGAAAAGAAAGAAAAGAAAGAGAAAGAGAAGAGAAGAAGAAGAGAAGAGAAGAGAAGAGAAGAGAGAAGAGAAGAGAAGAGAGAAGAGAAGAGAAGAGAAGAAGAGAGAGAGAGAGAGAGAGAGAGAGAGAGAGAGAGAGAGAGGAGAAGAGAGGAGAAGAGAGGAGAAGGAGAGAGAGAGAACAAATACCAATTAAGAGAGAGAGAGAGGAGGGAGAGGGGGGGGGGGGGGGGAGAGAGAGAGAGAAGAGGTGTGTTCAGATTTGATGAAGTCTTGATTGGCACAGAGTAAATCAGATCAAGTAGACAGGGGAGGGGAGGGCCGGGGTGGGGGGGGTTGGGTGGAGAGGACATGGAGACCAGATTGAAACTGTCTTCTTCAGTTGATTACTGTGCTGAAAAGACAGACACTGTGGGTGACAGTTTACCACACACGCAGACACATAGACAAACACACGGAGAGAGACACAGACAGACAGACAGACAGACACACAGACACACACACACACACACACAAAGACACTACAAACACTTACATTAACGACACAAGGGAAGAAACAACGTTAACACACACACACACACACGACACAACACACAACAGACAACAACAACAACACACACACACACACACACACACACACACGCACGTACGCGCGCGCACGCACGCACACACACGCACTACTCACAAAATGTTGAAAAGTGTGTATGTGTGTGTGTGCGTGCCGTGTGTGTGTACGCGCACGCGTACCTACACGGTACGTATTTGTTTTCAGCAATACCCGACTGTTTTCATCAACTGCACTGTATATCAAATAGGATACTAGATCAAAACTTTCTCTGCCAGACAGACCTAACCTGACCTGACGTGATTTTAACTGACCTGACGTGGTTTGACCTGACCTACGTAATTCGTCGTGACCTGACGTGATTCGACCTGACCTGACGTGATTTGACTTGACCTGATGTAATTTGACCTGACCTGACGTGATTCGACCTGACCTGATGTAATCCAACCTGACCTGACGTGATTCGTTCGACCTGACCTGACATGATTCGACTTGACGTGATTTGACCCAACCTGACGTGATCTGACCTGACGTGATTTGACATGACGTGATTTGACATGACGTGATTGAACCTGACGTGATTGGACCCAACCTGACGTAATTTGACCTGGCCTGACCTGACGTGATTTCACCTGACGTGACGTGATCGACCTGAAGTGACATGAGCTGACCTGTCTTGACCGCACGCACCCGATATGATTAGAGCTGACTTGATCTAATTGGAAACCATTTGGACACCGATGGGAAATTAACGATGGAACTATCCGTTTTCATTCCATTCTGTTTATTAATTTGATAAGCTGAGTTTCCTTTGATTTCAGACAATACTCAAACCATCTATCCATCTATGCTTTTTTTGTGAAGTATATATATATATATATATATATATATATATATATATATATATATATATATATATATATATATATATATATTATATATATATGAAGTATCGTGTGGAGTCTGAAATTACTTGTGTGTGGGCGAGGGTGAAATAAAACATAAACACAGGTGCACACGCACGAATACACCCCCCCCCCACACGCACACACCTACACACGCACGCACGCATGCACGCACGCACGCACGCACCACACAGACTCTGTGTCTGTATGTCTGTACGTCTCTGTATCTCTCTCTCTCTCTTTATGTCTATTTGTCTGTGTGTGTCTCTCTGCCCCCACCCCCTCCTCACACCACACAACACACACACACACACACACACACACAACACACACACACACACACACACACACACACACAACGCACGCACGCACGCACGCACGCAGCAGCACGCAAGTGCACGCCCACCACCATACTGTCTGTCTTGATCCTCTTTCTACTCATACTGTCTGTCTTGTCTACTCTTTCTGTTTCTGCTCTCTCTCTTCTATCTGTCTTCCTTTCGTTTGACTCTGCTGCTCTGTCTGTCTGTCTGTCTGTCTGTCTTGTCTGTCTGTCTTCTCGTCTTTCGTCTCTGACTCCTGCCTGTCTTCTCTCTCTCTCTGTCTCGTCTGTCTGTCTGTCTGTCTGTCTGTCTGTCTCTCTCTCTCTCTCTCTCTCTCTCTCTCTCTCTCTCTCTCTCTCTCTCTCTCTCTCTCTCTCTCTCCTCCTCCCCTCCCTCTCTCCCCCTCTCCTTACTAGCAGTAAGAGCTATCGTAGGCTCTTCTCTTTTTTTCTCATTCTGCCCCTGTTTTGAAGATCATGTCTGCAGTCAAGTGATTTGTTATGTCGGTGTGTCTGTCGGTGTGTCTATTAATGTGTGTGTGTGTCTGCTGTGTTGCTCTGTGTGCGCGTGTTCTGTGTGTAGTTGTGTGTGTGTGCGCGTTTGTTGTGTGTGTGTGGTGTGTGTTGTGTTGTGTGTTGTGTGTTGTTGTTGTGTGTGTGTGTTTGTCTCTATGTGTGTTTGCCGGTGTTTCTGTCTCTGTGTGTCTGTCTATGTGTCTGTGTCTTTCTGTCCTGTCTGTGTGTCTGTGTGTCTGTCTGTGCGTCTGTCTGTGTTCTGTGTGTCTGCTGTGTCTATCTGTGTGTCGTCTGTGTGTGTGTTGTCTGTGTGTGTCTGTGCGTCTGTCTGTGTCTCTGTATCTGTGTCTGTCTACCTGTGGTGTCTGTGTGTCTGTCTGTGTAGTCTGTCTGTGTGTAGTTGTCTGGTGTCTGCCTGTGTTCATAAGGTGGTGTGAGGCATGGAGCTTGTCCCCTTGTTTCTGAGCGTTTGTCTGTGTCTCTGTATCTGTGTCTGTCTACCTGTGTGTGTGTCTGTCTGTGTGTGTGTCTGTGTGTATTTGTTCAGGCTGCAGCCTGTGCACTCACTAAAGGCGTGTGGAGGCATTAAGGAGACCTCTGATCCCCTCTTTTCTGAGGAAAACAGGCCCCGGCTTTACACAGCGAGGGCTGGATGAGAAGTGAAGTGTAATCCAGGATTTCAGCGGAGAGGGAAGAAGAAAAATATAGATATATTTTATATAGACCTGGTTGCAGATTGACAGACACACAGATTTGACTAACTCTAGGACGTAATGGAAATGATAGATAGATAAGATAGATAGATAGATAGATAGATAGATAGATAGATAGATAGATAGATAGTGATAGATAGATAGATAGATAGATCAGACAGACTCAAACACGCGTGCGCACATACACACTCACACACACACACACGCACGCATACACGCAACATGCACACACACACACACACACACACACACACACACACACACACACTCCACTCAAAGCAGTCAGTCAGACAGACAGAAAGATAGATACCCCCACACCCCCACACCCACACACCTACATCTACGTGCGCGCGCGCCACACCCACACACACACACACATGCACACATGCACCACACACGCACACACAGACACAGACACATTATCGATGCACGATCGTATGAATACACATATGTACATGTATGCGGGAGCGTGCGCGTGAAAGCATGGACACACTTATGTATGTATGTACACACACACACACACACACACACACACACACACACACACACGCGCGCGCGCGCGCGCGCGGCGCGCACGCGTGTTATGCATGCACGCACGCCCGCACCGAACGCAACCACACACACACACACACACAACTCTCTCTCTCTTTCTTTACCCCCTCTCTCCCCCCCCCCCCCCCCCCCTACGTCTCTCTCTTTCTCACCTTCCCTCACTCCCTCATTCACTTACACACCCACCACATGAACTTGTAGAAAAACTAGGCTAATTAACGATGTCATTTTTATGAGCTGTTAGGGAAATGGAATTGCTTCATTACTGCTAATGCCGCCAACAAAGACAACACTAATAGACATAATTTGATTCACAGCAAAAGGGGGGCGGGAGAGCCTAGTGGTTAGAGTGTTGAGCTTGCGGTCTGAAGGCTTGGGTTCGATTCTTCACGATGGCACCATACGAAGGTTTTTCCCTCTAGAGTTTAGATCAGCATGACTCCACTCTCCCAAGTGATGTGATGAGACTATTACTGAGGTTCCGTGTGCGAACGCATGCATAACATCTTGCGCACACATTAAACCTGTTCCACCTTTCGAATTGTGTCTTCCGTTCTTACCGGCACGAAATAGTCTACTCTTCATACAGGTGGAACGGGTTTTTTAACGTGCGCACAAGATGTTCTGCGTGTGTTCGAACGGGGGTATCGGTATATAGTCTTATCTGTAAGACTTTGGGGGTAATAGAGTCAGTTTTGATGGCTGTACTGTGGGCAAGGGATCTCCACTATAATCCAATTTCTGCCCAGTGTCCGAAACAGCAGCTGCCTTCTCTGCTGTTTTGGAGGTCATTGTCGAACACGACGAACTAACAAAACAAACAACACACAAACATTGATGTTAACTCCAGGGCAAAGACCCTTAAAACAGGTACCTCCGTGGTGGCTTGATCCTGTGCCACCAGAACACGAGCGCAACGTTCTTACCAACAGGCTACGGTCCCCCCCCAGCCCTCAGCCCCCTGATAAAATGGTTGTTTGAATTCGAGCCCATAGGTTCATCAAGTTGTCTCTTGGAATCTTGGCAGCAGTATATGCTGAATTAGTTGGGTTTTTTTTTTAACTGTCTCTCGGGTCAAACTAAGTTGAGAACTGCCCGTGCCTTAATTTCCTGTGTATAGGCATGCTGAAGATAAAATATGCATGTTAAAGATCCTGTGATTCACGTCAGTGTTGGGGGGGTTACGGAAACACGAACATTGTTGGCACGCGCTGTGTACCTGGATGGTGTCATACAGGCTAGAGCAGCCTTAGAGACAAAAACTGAAAGCTTCAGTGTAGTGCTCCAATAGCTCCTCAGGGAGTTAATGCAGAAGAAGAAGAACTTCATCACACTTCCCATAACTGCTGCACTTTTGTAGCTATGGAAGAGATGCTTTTTGTGGCTTTTTGTGATTTTTATTTGTTCTTTCTTTCTTTCTTTCTTTCTTTCTTTCTTTCTTTCTTTCTTCTTTCTTTCTTTCTTCTTCTTCTTCTTCTTCTTCTTCTTCTTCTTCCTCTTCTTCTTTCTCTTCTTCTCTTGTTCTTCTTTCTTCTTGTTCTTCTTGTTCTTCTTGTTCTTCTTGTTTTCTTGTTCTTCTTGTTCTTCTTCTTCTTCTTCTTCTTCTTCTTCTTCTTCTTCTTCTTCTTCTTCTTAGTTATTCTTTTTATATGTGTGCAAGATGTTGTGCGCGGTTGGCTTAAGGGACAACAGTTAATAGTTTCATTCGAAGTTTTTTTTTTTTTTTTTTTTCAGGAGTATGGAATTGAAACCAATGTTAACACCAAGAGAAAATTTCCTGAGAACAGACACCTCAGTGGCCAATAGAACACATGCCCTTATTTGTATTATATTGGGTTGCATTGTGTTGTATTGTATCATATCATATCATATCATACTATATCTATTGTATTGTATTGTATGATATTGTATTGTATTGTATTGTAGTGAATAGGATAAAAATTTGCGTTCAAATAGGGGAGTCAAACACATAGCATCTTGCTTCCTAGAAGGGGAATGGTATTGCACTGTATTGCACTGTATTGCACTGTATTGTATTGTACTATATTGAATTGTATTCTGTTGTATCATGTTGTATTGTATTATAGTGAATGGGAGAAAAATCTGCGTTCAAACAGGGGGGAATCAAACCCACAACTTCTTGCTTCCTAGAAAGAAGACTGTAACCCCTGGACCATCGCTCCACCCAGTCACTCACTAGGCCTAGCTCATGGAACCAGCTGCTATTGTCAGATCACGAGTTGCCGCCACACTCTGCCCATTAGCTATAGGAAGAGTATACAGAGAGAAGCGATGAAAGAAAATCTGTACCACATAACTTTTTTCCCCCTTTTTCCCATCCTTGTGTGCTTTTTCTTTGTCTGTTTTTTTTTCTGTCTTTCTTTCCTTTTTCCTTCAGCGGGGTGTCTGTGTGTAGCGCCTGGGGAAGAGAGGCCGTGACCCGGATGGCGCGACAGTCTACAGGAAGTGACAGCATCACAGTACATTCACGCCATCTTCCTTCCGCTACGATCGATAACTACCGTGGAGAGAGAATCGTTCACTGATAATGGTTTCCCTGAATCAATGAGCTTTTTTTTTTCTTTTTTTTTCTTTTGGGCCTGTATCTGACTGGTTTCTTTCTTTTTTTTTTTTTTTTTTGGGGGGGGGGTGGGGGTGTTGTTCCTTTGCCTGATTAAAAAAAAAATTCTTGTCTTATTTCTTTTCTGTCTTATCCAGGTTCGATTGTAACTTGTTACTTTTTTTTTTCTTTTTTTTTCTTTTCTTTTCTTTTCTTTCGTCTTTACCTTGTTTTTTTTTCTTTATGGATAGGTTTGTTAACTTCTGTTTGATAAGTTTCTTTGTTATGTGACGATGTCTTTGTCATTTCCTTTTTTTTTTTTTTCTTTTCCTCGTATGTCTTTCATTTGTTTTAGAAAAAAGGGTTTCAAGTTTTTCTGTGCTGTTCCCATTTTTTCCCTTGTTTTTTTTATTTCCTCAGTCATTTTTTGTCGTTTTATGAGGGAAATTATAGAATTCTTCTCTGTCTGTCTGTCTGTCTGTCTGTCGTCTGTCTGTGTCTCTGTCTCTCTCTCTTGCCTTTTTTTTTTTTTTTCTTATATTCTTTATCTTAGTTTATCTGTGATTCTCTCTCTCTCTCTCCCCCCCCCCCCCCCAGTTTTCAAATTAGAAAAAAAACTACTGTTTCTTTGTTATTCTTTTTTCCTTTTCTGTCCTCCTTTCTTTCCTTCCCGCCTTCTATTTCTTTTTCTTGTTTCTTTCTTTCCATCTTTCCCTTTTTCTTTCTTTTTGTTTCGTTCTTGCTTTTTTCCCATTTTTCTTTCCTTTTTCACTTCTGTCTTGATTTCTTGTCTTTTTTCTTTTGTGAGGTGTTTCTAGAAAGTCAGGTACATCTCAACAGCAAAGAGAGAATTAACAACAGCAACCAAGAGAAAAATACAGAGAAACAAACGAAAAACACACGACATTCCTCCCGCCCCCATAAATAATAATCCAATGCAACCAAACCAACCAAAACGAGCGTTGGAACACTCAAAAACTAACTAGTTGTGATTAAATGCATGCCTTTATAAGTTTTTGGTTTTGTAAGTGGTTGGTTTTAATTTAAGGAGGAACAAAACAAGAACGACAAATAAGTCGGGTTCCCCCCCTCCCCTCCAAAGAACGATACCACGACCAGTTAGCAGAATATCAATACCTTAATTTCCTTAAAAACTTGCGCACAGTTTCGGCAAAATAATTGTGATCATCATCTTTGCACTCTATATGCAGGGGAGGATATTTTTATTTAAAATACAATTCCCCCTCCCCTCCTGGTTCCCCCCCCCTGCCCAACCCTGTGGGGATGTCGGAGGTCATGTCAGTATAAATAGCATCCCTACCTTCTGGAAATTCTGTGCTAGGAATGCTCTCTTTTCTATCCCTCTCTTTGTTTCTGCCTTGTTCCATTAAAAAAATTCTTACTGTCACCTCCTTCTTGTCTATTTTTCTGCCTTCTTGGTCCATTCTCCTACCTTTTTTACCTAAACGACTAAAAATACAATTCTCTCCCACGCCGAAGTCGGATATGCTGGGCCTGACTTGTCAGATGTTTAAAGGCAGTGCATGCAACGCATTTTCGCTCCATGACAGACAGCAAGAGTTGTTGTCTGAACGTTGGACGAAGCAGAAGAAACACAATTACGATGGAATTCAAAAGACGCCTACAAACGCAATTCTGCTGAGTTGGCGCATAACCCGAAAATCATATTAAAACGTTTCGTCATAGAAAGTGGTGATGGGCTTTCTTCCCCTTTCTCCCAACAAGCATCTTAAACATTGGGCCGGGTCAAAAACCAGTTTCATTTTAAACGATTTTCTTTTTGAAGTGTGATGGTGGTGATTGTGTGTGGTGGTGGTGGTGGTGGTGGTGGTGGGTTGTGTGTGTGTGTGTGTGTGTGTGTGTGTGTGTGTGTGTGTGTGTGTGTGTGTGTGTGTGTGTGTGTGTGGTGTGTGTGTGTTGTGTGTGGTGTGTGTGCGCGCGCATGTGTGTATGTGTATAGTAGGCATCTGCCAGTCTCAAAGCCTGGGTAAGTAAGTATGGAGAGCAAGCTGTTACCCATGCAACAGACCCCCCCCCCCTCCTCACCGTCTCCATGTTATGGAATGGTCCATTGGAAAGGCACACAATGACCTGCTCTTCCGAAAGACGGAACAGATTTTTAACGTGTGTGCAATATGTTCTACGTACGTTCACACGCGGGGACTCGGTTTATAGTCTCATCGGAATGAGCAGACATTTCTTACCCCTCCCTTCCCATTATTTTTTTAATTATATTTTTATTTTACCATTTTGAACATAAATCATAACTTTTTCAAAGAATATTTTTACTTTGGAAGATAAATCAGACTTTCATAACTTTTTCTTTTAAGGCTATATGAAGAAAGAGAGAAGAGAGAGAGAGGGGAGAGGAGAGGGAGAGAGAGAGAGAGAGAGAGAGAGAGAGAGAGAGAGAGAGAGAGAGAGAGAGAGAGAGTATTCATGAAAACTATCCCTATTGGCTCTCAGAGCAACCGAACGAAAATTGACAAGTCTTAATAACAGAACATTTTGAAGTAGAGAATCGCAGATGTATAGATATATCGAGCTCTGTTTTTTTTTTCTTTTCAGTTGACTCATTTTTGCAACAAAAAGAAGAAAAAAGAATGTGTCATGTAGCATGATGTCGGTCGCGTCGTATTTCTTCTGTTAAGAATGTCAGACATTGCGGTCATTACAAAAACAGTAACCCTTTTAATAATGATGCATATAGTGTATTTTTAAGAGAGTACGGGTTCTGTTCATATGTACGAGGTTATATGTTTGTCATATTTCGTTTTTCTCCCTTTCGAGGGATGGATGAAAAAGAAAGCGTCATTGAACCTTACTCTATCACCCTCATGAAATAAAATTTCATTTTGTTGCATCTTTTCTCTTTCCTTCTCTCCTCTTTTTACTTTTCATTTTGTTTTTCTCCTTTCCTGCCTCTTTCTCTCTGCCCCACCTTCTCTCTCTTCCTCCCTCCTTCTCTCCCCCTCCCTCCCACCTCTTCTCTCTCTATGTCTCTCCCCATGTCTTACCCCCCCCCCCCTCCCACCCGTCATCCTTAACTCATCGTTCATGCATAGAACTGACGAATCAATGCATTGGCTCCGTGGTTTATTTATGCACACTTCATGCAAGTAGATGATTTTAAAAGCGTATTTCTTCGACACGCTGTGAAAAGATTCGTTTATTTTCGGCTATTTTCGTCATGAAAATTAAATCATGGCTATCCCTTGTGGCCTGTGATATCTCTCCCACCCCACCTCTGCAGACTGATGTATGTGTATTGCGTGCGAGTTTTTAAAGATCATTTTTGTTTTGTTGTCTGCTCTGTGTGTGTGTGTGTGTGTGTGTGTGTGTGTGTGTGTGTGTGTGTGTGTGTGTGTGTGTGTGTGTGTTTGTACAAGGTTGCATAACACACATGCGCTATAGTGTTTCTGTATAATGCACACACACACACACACACACACACACACACACACACACACACACACACAACACACAACGATACACCACACGCACGCACGCACGCACGCACGCACGCACGCATGTGGGCACACACATTTATTTATTTATTCATCTATATTTATTTATTATTTATTGTTTTTATTTTCTTTAAATATTTTCATATTTTTGGCTGTTATTATTGGTTTACCTTTTGTTGTAGACACTCAAGTTTCCTGAGTATATTACACACACACACACACACACACACACACACACACACACACACACACACACCAAACACACACACACACACACACACACACACACACAACACCAAAACACAAACAAACCACACACACACCACACAACACACACCACACATGAGACACAGAACAACACACACACAAACCAACAACACACACACAACACACACCTACACACCACACACACACACACAGAAGACAGACACACACACACAACACCCAAAACACACACAACACACACACAACACACACACACACACACACACACATACCCACACACACACACCCAAACACCAGACAATCAGTAAAAAAAAAAAAAAAGATCTTCATTTCAAACCCAAGGTCTAATTTCATCATATCTATAACTCCATGCTAAATTTGATTAGAAGTTTTTGGGGAAAAAAATCACAGTTTTCATAAGAGCTTTCAGACAAACGGAGAGACAAACAGACCGTTCAACCGACAGACTGTTAGACAGACAGACAGACAGACAGACAGACAGACAGATTATTGACAGGAAACCCTGGCCAATAGAGATGAAGAGATAGAGCCGCTTTTGTCAGTTAGACAGTAAGTACCTCCGAAATAGATGCTGTATTGTAGGCCTGGATGTGTTTGTACCTGTTCACAGCTCTTCTGTAGGAATGTGCCGCAAACACCTCGTGTGTTTAGAGAATGTTGAGTAGTGGAGGGGAGGAGGGGGGGGGGGGGCAGAAGGGGGGGGGAGGGAGAGGGAATATTGTTCTGATGGAATGAAAGAAAGAAGAGGATGAATAATGATAGAAGGTGAATAGACAAGAAGGTGAAAGGAGCGGGAGGTAATGTTATGTAATTTAGCAGCTATTGTTTTTAGAATTCAGTGGCTTTGTGGTGTCAATGTCTTTTGTGTTTAGTTCTTTTGTCTTGGATCATGCATACACAACAGTGCAGATGAAATTATACCATACTTCACTGCACAACAGCACAGTACAGCACAACAAACAGTACATCACAAAATATGCCATCATTATCGTCATCGTCGTCGTCGTCATCATCATCATCATCATCATCATCATCATCATCATCATCATCATCATCATCATCATCATCATCATCTCTCATGCTGTCTGTATTGCTTTTAAGCGGGTTGATGACAAAACAAAGCACTTTTTTTTTACACCACGCACGCACATGTGTATGTGGGTCAAAACGCTTTTAAAATGATATTCTTGCATGAAGTGTGTAGGTATACTTTCGTCTGTATGTGTGCCTGTCTGCATGCCTGCATACGTATTGGTGCATACGTATACACGTTACTCTGTGCATGCATACATGCCGACATGCATTCATGCGCGTGTGGATTGTCTCTGTTCATTAATACACCTCTTCACAAGTCATAATATCCGATGAAACAACATGTCATACACTAAAGGATAAAATTGCACAGAGCAAAGTGAAAGCCTGTGGACAAGCTAGGTCGGACTGAAACCAGAGGGTAATGGCCTAGGCTGCAGAACTGCAGTTTTGTAAGATGCCAGGCTATATTTTTCAAGTAGTGTTGTCTATTAAGAAAAATCTTTTCGCTATTTTGAGATTTTTTTCAAGGAAGGGGAGAAATGTGAAGTGTGTTGTGTCTGCATAGAGTTTTTCGAGTCAGGTAAGTGTATGAAAGATGAAAGTCATCATAACCTGCAGATTGTTTGTAATCAATGCCATACCAATACTTTATTACCTCAAGAAAGAGAGAATCATAAATTCATGTTTCGTGTATTCCTACACAAAACCACCTCCATGCATAATAGTTTTTGAGTGAAAGCTAGCATTAGAAGAAATGAGAGTTGTATTGTTCACTTAAAAATGTGCACAAGTTCTGAATCATTGATCTTTTACCATTGAGAAATACCTGTCTTCCTTGCTGTCCTGAATCAGTCCCGTAAGTTTCTATGTTTGTGAGATTATTAAGTATTCGAATTAGAATTGAATAGTGTGGCACTCCCCCCAGCTTTAGAGAGAGTAACTTTGGTTTGTCAATGCAAGATATAGCGCTATATAAATTCCATGTTCATCATCATCATCATCATCATCATCATCGTCATCGTCGTCGTCGTCGTCGTCGTCGTCATCGTCATACCATCCATCACATCATCATCTCTCATCATCATCATCATCATAGGTAAGTAGTGTAATTTTGGCCCCAAAACCTAACTATGGGGCATGGCCTTAAGTGCTGGCTATATTGGTCACTCTGTGGTCAATTTTCCTGTTGGCACCTGTGTCCATTCCCAAGGTTATTGCTTTCCTTCTACCTGCCGGCTTCGTCAACTGCCAAAAGTTCGTGCGTCATGACAGGGTCAGTCCTCAGCTGTTTGTCTTCATTAGCCCTTAAGTGCGGGCCGGCTGTGGAGCGTGTGTGTGTGTGGGGGGGGGGAGAGGAGGAGTTTTATGAGTGTGTGTGTGTGTGGGGGGGGGAGGAGTTTTATGAGTTGTGTGTGTGTGGTGTGTTTGTGTGTGGGGGGAGGAGTTGTGTGTGTGTGTGTGTGTGTGTTGCGTGTGTATGTGTGTGTGTGTGTGGTGTGTGTGTGTGTGTGTGTGAGTGAATGAATGAACATTTTGAATGAACATTTTTATTGAGGGAAAAGATTAAGCACAATGGTGGCTTGTTTTCATCCAGCCCTCTTTAAAAAAAAAAGTGAATCAATCAACCAATCAATCCAAATGCGTAATTCAAGTATAAAGCTATGAAAATCAAAATTTGGTAAATAAATCAACCAATCGTATGATTTGAGCATAAAGCTATAACATTTGAAAAGAGAGAAAGGGAGGGAGTGAGAGGAATAAGGTGCGGGCTGTTATTATCTTTTTCAGCTCCTGAAGAGGGTAAGAAGAAATGGACAAAGAAAAGAGAAAAATAGAATAGAGGGAAAGAGGGAGAGGAGGAGCAAGAGGAGGGGGAAGAGGAGAGAAAAAAAAAGGATCAGGGAAACAATAAAACTACAATTATGAGAGAGAGAGAGAGAGAGAGAGAGAGAGAGAGAGAGAGGAGAGAGAGAGAGAGGAGAGAGAGAGAGAGAGAGAGAGTTTGTTTGCATGCCCACATGCACACCAGTTGCACACTCACAAATTTTTTATTCATTGCTTCAAACCTGGCAAACGCTTTTAAAGAAATATGGCACATGGAAAAGAAAGACTTTCAACTTTATTGCCTAGGTTCGTGCTTAAGCCTATTGGCAGCAAGTATGCACACTTGCTGCACTTACACACAGACACACAGACACAGACACACACAGACACACACACACACACCATGTTCAGCCATGGATGTACACAGCTGTTCAGCTTAAGTTTTATCTCTTTTATTTTCTGTTTAAAAACCACCACCACCAACAGCGACAACAACAACACAGCAGCAGCAGTAACAACAAAACCCAAACACTTAAGTAACTCACTCCATTCTCTCATCAAAGCCAGCCCGCCTAATAACTTGTATAGAAACTTTGCAACAACCCACAGCAACACAACCACCGTGCATATTTGCACATGTAATTAGCTCTTGCTAAACCACCGTCTGTCCGTCCCTGAATGCATGAAAACCTGGGTGAATGTGCTTCACCGAGTTCCTCAGTATGGGCAAATGGATATATAGAAGCGGGGTAAAGCATTCTCTATTGACACGCAAAATATGCAAAACCTCCCCTAGAGGCACAAGGGAAAGGTAAAATAGTGCTGTGTAATTCTGTGTCTACACTGACAATAATTGTATGAAGTGCAGGGAGTTGGATATTTGCGAGAATTGATCCAAGGTTCCTGTGTGTTTCGTAATGTATTTGCTAAATAACATGGCAGGGCTTAATATTGGTATATATATTTTTTTTGGATTGTTAAGCAAGCAGAATGCCTTGTGTTGGTAAGAATGTAAGATTGAAGATTTTTGAGGGCCTGGGTTTGAGTATAAGTGGAGCCATCTGAGGGGAGTTTTTGTCCTTTGGTGAGCATTTGTTTTGACAGTGTTCCTCTGTAAGTAAATTATTTAGATGTTGTCCATTGGGTGGGGTCCGTGTGTGAACAGGCCTATCGCATTTTACACACACGTTAAAAACTGACCTGTCTTTCATGGGAATGAAGATCAGTTGTGGCTTGTGGTATGGATGAATGGTGAATTGCTTGTGTTCGCATGTTGGGTTCCACACTTTGTTACAATATCAAGCAGGTGGGTTTATAGCTCAACTGGCTTTAGTGCACATAAAACAGACTATTTGCTGTTTATGTCTCTCTCACACACAACACACACACCACACACACACACACTGCAATGCACGCACGCACGCGCGCACGCACGCACCACGCACGCTCACACACACATGTTCCTGTCTGATATCACTATTTTAGTGGAAGGACGTTAAACTGAAGAACAACACCACACACATGCACCTGCAACAGCTGTGCTTTGTCTTTGATGACTCTACTACATTGGCATGTACATGTGTGCATGCACACTGTATATTATGTACATGCTGCTGTACATGTACATATGTGCCACGCATGTGTGGGTGTGACGTTTGTGTGTGCGTGTGTGAAATTGTAAAGATTATTGAAAATAGATTTTTGAAAAATAATTTCTGTGATAACTGTTTTTGTGTTTATTGTTTCTACCCACATGAATTTCTCTACCTTTTGAGATATAATAATGTATTGGTATGACAACACACAAAAAAGGAGAAAGATCATTGCACAAAAAGTAAACACTATACAACACATACCTACGCTGCTTTTTTCACTCAGACACACTTACATTCCTAGTAATGGCCAAGAAACAACTTAGCATTGAATGTCTCCAACAAGGTGTGTGAGCTATCACAACAAAAGCATGTCAATTTACGCGTGGAATTAATCGTTAATCCTTTCTGCCGTGAGTGTCATGTTTGACTTACGTGTGTCATTAGGTGCTTTAGTATTGACCCAAAGGCTGTGGGGGTGGGGAGGGTAAAATGATTGCTGGCTTATGATTTTAGGCCAAACACCAGACCGACCCCCCAGAGATAAAGGAATGGCTGCTTAGAAACTCTTTCGTTTTCAGTTTTTACTGAGACGGTTTTTGATTGGAGAATATTCAGTTATACACTACATAGAGCTAGTGCAGCATGCATTATTATTGTTGTTATTATCAACAACAAAAATGGCAAATTAAAATGTAAAGACACATGCAGAATAAAACACAAAACAGCCATACAAGCAAAATAAAACAGAATTTACTTACATTTTGGTGGGTTTGTGTGCATGCATGTATGTTCATGTGCAGCATGTGTATGCGTGTGTTTTATGTGTAGATGCATGTGTACATGTGTACACACACACACATGAATGCTTATTCAATTATCCTCAAAATAATATAATAAAATTAAACACACACATAACTACCCAACAAATCACTTAACCATTCCTATACTTCTACCAAACCTCTCCACCCAAACCCTCATTCCCACCCCCACCCCCCTAAAAATCCACAGTGAATTTTCCCCATAACTGTACAAACCATACCCAAACAACGGTGCCAATTTGCACATGGAATTACTACCTCTCTGTGCCAGGGGTAACACACAGGTACATGGCCAATGTGCGTCACGTGGTCCTCGACTGTTGACACGTGGGCTATGACTGTGAGAAAAGTAAAACACCCTTAAGGTTTCAGGCCAAACACAGGAACTGGAGGGAGGATGTGTGTGTGTGTGTGTGTGTGTGTGTGTGTGGTGTGTGTGTGTGTGTGTGTGTGTGAATGGGGGAAGGGAGGATAGGATAGGAAAGAAAAGAAAAGACAGGTTGAAAGGGCAGATTGGGGGGGAAGGGAAGACATGTTACCTATGCTTTTTGTCTAGATAGACCTCTCAAGCGGTTTCTTTAACATCGTGGGAGAATGCCGTCAGATGAACCAAGGTCACACATTTGGAAATGTAATCACCTTTCATAGGACAGATTAGCACAGTGGCTAGAGCATGTGGCTACTGACCTGAATGGCACAGTGCAGGTTTGATTCTGTACTGAGTTATTTTGTTCAAAGGAATTTTGTCCATAATGAACATTTTTTCCTTACTCTATTTTCATGCAGTCATTTATGAGAGACTATAAACTGCACTGATGTCTTGTGTAAATACATTTTCTCCCTGTTTCTTAACTAGAGAACTGAGATTTACCAAAGGTGAGATGCTGCATACATAAAATGTTGGCAATGGTTAGGACCCCGGCATTCCTAGAAGTAAAGGTCAGTTATGGTCAGTGGTATGGATTACACAGAAATACAAAAGCAAGCACCCCAAGTTTTTCAAATACATTCAGTGATGGTATTGGGAAAGCATCTGCTAAATGGATACCTTGGCTGATGTGTAGTGTATACATGTGGAATGCTGTTTATATCATAACAGCTCCCTAGCAAAACTGACAATTGGAAACCTACGTAAGTGACATGAAGTCTACCATGAAGCTAAGGTTGCCTAACATAGTGTTTGACAAACTATTGAAGGGTTTAGGAGAGTTTCAGTTCAATCCCCCCACCTTTTTAAGTTGTCTCTGGAAGATTTTATAAGCTGTCTTTGTAAGTTTGTGTCTTTGAAACTGACCTTAAAGAAAACATCTCAGTAACTTGTCTCATATCCATTGAGTGACCTTACTTAATCAATAAACATACCTAAAGTGTACAGAAATCCATAACAACAAAGCTGCCATGCACATTAGCCCTGCTGACCTTATGTCCCTGAACACATCAAAAGCTTCTGATGAAACTGCATCACTGAACCTGTCAGTGTGGGCAAATATGTAAAGAAGTGAGGTAAAGTATCAGGTATTTACTGACCAAACAAGCCAAATCCCACAGGCCTAAAACCAAAGAACTGTGCTTTAAGTTCTTTGTCTATGGTGATCGTCATGAGGATTTCAAAAGTGGAATTAAGCTCCCAGCTTCATATTGTGTTTTGTGAATAATGTGGCAAGACTCACTTTCTGAATCTTTAAGTAAGCAGAATAGCTCAGCAGTTAGGACATTGGACTTGTGATCTAAAAGGAATTGGGTTCAAATTGGTGTTGAGCTGTCTGGTTAAGGGTATTTTTACCATGGAGATAACTCTGTTCCTACCTCGTGGAAAGCTTTCAGAGGAAACTGTAAGCTTAAGTTCAATGTAGACACAGGTAATGTTTGCCTATATGTTACAAAGTCATTGTCTTGAGAAGTAGACTGTTTGGGCTAGTGGTATTGGTGCTCTGTAAATATAAGTTTGTTCCCTTCAAGGGGATTTATTTCCAATGGTGTGTACATGAAACATACCTCTTGATGTATTTTAGCTCCTTAGGAAAATTGGAGCTCACACACACACACATTACACACACACCACACACATGCTTAAACACTAGAACGTGCAACTTGTCTTAACACAAGAAGAAGAAGAAGAAGAGGCAACTCCTAAAACCACAAGCTGAAAAGCACATGGTTACTTTACCTTCCCCTCAGCTAGTCTTATATCACTAGCAAAGCTAAATGTACAACCTTACATTGAATATCTCCCCAAACAGTGAACTGTCACAACAGAAGCATCATGCAAGTTTACACAAGGAATGGATTGTTAATCATCCCACTGTCGGGTCACAGGTTTAACATACCTGCGTGGGGTCACTAAGTTCTTCAATGTTGACCCACATGGATTATGATTGACAGAGAGGAAAAATATCACTGCCTTACCTTTCTAGTATAAACACAAGATCTTCACCCACCTACCTTCCCACCCCCACAAGACAGGAAATTTGAGACCTTTGTTTCTTTTTCTGTTTTAGTATGTAATAGAGTGTAGATATTTGATCTGCTGCATCTCTGTACACTCTCAGCTACCACAGTCAACAGTGGAATGTGGCCTCTAAAGAGTTATGCAAATACTAAATTTTACGGCTATGGCAAAGTGCATGCAACAGACGGTTTCGACCACCCCCCAACAGAACGTCACACGATTGCAGGTGTGGATCTAATTTAGATCCACGACTCTGCGATTGGCAGCTCCGATCCATGGAAGTAATCTAATTACTGCCCCATCACAGTAGCATGAGAGAAATTAATGTGAGGAACATTCTATATATAATTAAAAGAGCCTGTGTAGTGTGTATCATCATTATCACCAGAAATTTTTAACACACTAACGCAAGAAGAAGGAAAAGGAAAGTAACTCAAAACCCAAAGAACAGCAAAAACCAGGACTCAGCAAAACAAAATGACCCAACAAATCACTTCAAACCATATTTACAAGACTATCAAATTATGTAAAAAAAAATTCCACACAGAATTTTCCCCCAACTGTACAAACCATACCCACTCAACTAACTGTGTCAATTTGCACATGGAGTTACTACTCTCTGTGCCAGGGGTAACACACAGGTCCATGGCCAATGTGCGTCACGTGCTCTTCCCCTGTTGACACATGAGCTATGACTGTGAGAAAAGTAAAACACCCTTAAGGTTTCAGGCCAAACACTGCCCTGTGTAGGAGGTGGGGAGGGGGGGAATGAGTGGGATGGATGGGGGTAAGGGACGGGAGAAGGTGATGGTAAAGAAGGGAAGAAGGAGGGGAGGGGTGTAAGTTTGGAGAAGGAAAGCATATTTCTCTTCCCCTCAAAAGTAACTTTGGAAGCCTGGGAGAATACACTCAGATCTATCAAGTTCACAAGTTTCATAATCTGTTTACTTTAAATGGGGCAGGAGGCAGGGGGGGGGGGAGGGGGGGGGTTTTGTGGAATAGGCTCAGTGGTTAGACTGTAGACTCATGTCATGAACAGATCTAAGCCGTTTGTAAGCTCTATGATCAAGTGATTTTTTTCCCCTTCAGATTTCCAGTTGATTCTGACTACACAACCCTATTGAATGATACTATGGTAGACACCATAGCCCAGTAGTTAAGACTGTTGGATGTCATTCCCATGGGCCCATGAAGTTGTGAGATCAAATCTGAACAGTGTCTGGTAAATTAAGGGTTGGGGTTTTTACGATCATCCAGCTCAACCTTAAGTGCAGACCTGCAAGTGCTATTCTCTTCATATATATATAATATATGGACACATGGACATATGGACAGTTATATATATAATTATACACATGCAGAAGATCATACATGCACGGTTAAAGTTCCTTGACCATGTCAGCGTTTGGTGAGTTACAGAAACATGAACAGACTGAGCATAATCCCCGAAGTTGAGATGCAGCTATCTTCATGGTGGGCAGAAATAGTTGCATATGTAAAATCTCTCTATTGGTAAACCATGGGACTCGACCTGATGAACGAAAAAAAGACTACAAACTGAGGTTTCCAGGACAAACACGCACTTATACCTTGTACACATTAAAAACAAAACTATCCACCTTTCGTGGAGGGAAAATAGGCAAGTGAAGGCTGAAGGTATGGGTAGCACAGAATCACTCAGCATTAGCCTGAGGTTCACACATGCATTGGGGCTGTTCACTGTCTGCTGTTCCGCTTTGTCGGCCGTCATAACGTAACGTGTGACACACGTAACGTGTTGACACACGCACATACATGTGCGTGCGCGCGCGCGTGTGTGTGTACACTTCCAGACTGAAACATACATCCATTCAAGAACACAAAAATCCCAACCAACCAACCAAC
Source organism: Stramonita haemastoma (assembly GCA_030674155.1). NCBI lineage: Eukaryota > Metazoa > Mollusca > Gastropoda > Neogastropoda > Muricidae > Stramonita > Stramonita haemastoma. Next base: position 9,999,427 of record CM060316.1, on the reverse strand, counting down.
AACTCCCGTTATCCCCATCCCAACATAAAGCTTAATACCCCTCCCCACCCTCCAAAAACAACAGAAAAAAAACAACCAACCAACAACCAAACCCACCCACCAAGAAAAAAGAAAACCCAACCCCATATCAAACCACAACAACCCCCCCCCCCCCCAAAACCGTTACCACCAACACCATCAAACAAACAAGCAAACAAGCAAACAGAACCTAAAAAAAACCCACACAAAAGTGAAAAATAAAAACCACAACAAAGTAATCATAGTACTTTCCAGTACACCAATCTTTACGTTCATTTAAAAAACAACAACAGCCTCTACATTTACCTCAGCACATTTCGCGTGCAGTATTTCACTCTAATACTAAAATACAAATCATCAACAACAGTACAAAACAACACAGAACAAAACCAAAAAACAAAATAGTCAGGACTGATCAATCATTTTTCCAATACTAGTCAGCCAATACAGGTGAAAGCCACCTAGGTGTACACTGATTATAGCGTCATTTAATCTGACCCCGGGTACTCGGGAACCTCATCAGGCCTTGATTTGTCAGCAAACAGTCTTCTGTTTGGCCAAGGATTCGTGCTGAAAGACTATTGAGAAACTCTTCGTGGTAAGTGTGTGTGTGTATGGGGGTACATGTGTGTGTGTGTACATCTGTGTGTGTGTGTGTGTGTGTGTGTGTGTGTGTGTGTGTGTGTGCGTGGGTGGGTGGGGTGGGGTCGGGGCGTGGGGCGTACATGTGTGTGTGTGTGTGTGTGTGTTTGGGGAAGGTGTGTGTGTGTGTATGTGTGTGTGTGTATAGGGAAGGTGTGTGTGTGTGTGTGTGTGTGTGTGTGTGTGTGTGTGTGTGTGTGTGTGTGGAAGGGGTGTGTGTGCCTTTAGGTGTACATGTTTGTGTATGTGTAGGTGTAGGCGTACATTGTGTGTGTGAGTTTGTGTGTGTGTGTGAGTGAGTGCGTAAACGTGTATGTGTGTGTGTGTGTTTGTGTGTGTGTATGTGTGTGTGTTTGTGTGTGTGTGTGCATGCGTGTGTGTGTATGTGTGTGTGTGTTTGTGTGTGTGTGGATGTGTGTGTGTGTTCAATCGTTTGTTCCTTCCTTTTTTTGATTTAACGTTTTTCACTGTAAGTGATATAAGACGACAGGAGACAGACTGGGAAAAATAAAGGAGAAAAGCAGATGCTTCTGTGTGACTGATAGTTTGTGTTTCGTAACTTGTAGTGTGTGTGTGTGTGTTGTGTGTGTGTGTGTGTGTGTGTGTGTGTGTGTGTGTGTGTGTGTGTGTGTGTCCGCACATGTTTGTAAGGGTGTACATGTGTGTGTGTGTAAGTGCGCGTGTGTGTGTGCGCGCGCGCGCGCGCGTGTGTGTGTTGGCATGGCACACACTCGTGTGGGTGTACATGTGTGTGTGTCTGTGTGTTTGTGTCTGTGTGTTGGCATACATGCGTGTGGGTGTACATGTCTGTGTGTATGTGTGTGCGTGTTGGCATACATGTGTGTGTATGTGTCTATTGTGTGTGTGTGGTGTGTGTGTGTGTGTGTGTGTCTGTGTGTGTGTTGGCATATGCGTGTGGATGTACAAATGTGGTGTGTAGGCGGACGTGTGTGTGTGTGTGTGGTGGGGGGGGGGGGGGGGGGGTGTAGGTGTACATGTCTGTGTATGGTTTATGAAAAATCGCAGTGACAGTGATGTATAAGGTTCAACATGTTGGGGCGTGTATTGTGGTTTTAATGAAGGGAGTTAAGTAAGATGTGTGTGTACTACAGCTGCATAGCTTTGGGGTGGCAGGGAAGTGGTGGTAGGGGGGGGGGGGGGGGCGAGAAGGGAGGATAGGGGGAAGAGAGAAAGGGGTAGGGGGGAGGATGAGTTTGAGGTCATCAAAAGTTGAACTGTTTTGTTGTTGTGGGTGTAGTGAAAGGAAAGTTGTGAGTAGGGAGGGGGTGAGGTAGTGTGTGTGTAGTGTGTGTGTGTGTGTTGTCGTGGCTGTTGGCGTGCGTGCGCTCACCTGCGTACGTGTGTATGTGCATGTGCGCGTGTATTTTTCTTGGGGGTTAGGTTTGTTTTCAATTTGTACCGCACATTTCACTACCGAGCATACATAGCTTGCCAAGAAGTGTAATTCAATTCTGCAATCCTTGAACAAACGAGTGGTTTGGAAAAGACCGCTCTTTCACTCCGAGGTTTCGCCCTTTATCAGAAAGATGCCTGACGTGACTACAGTATAGAAAGAGCACATTATTTACTGAGGTGCCTATGTGTTCTACCGCACAGTGTCTAGTTTGTTGGCTGTAACCAATTCGCGAAGATGTTAACTGAAAAGCCGTTGTTGTGGTTTTTTGTGTTTGTTTAGGTTGTTTTGGAGGTATTTGGGGTACATTGCGCTCGCTATGTCTTTCAGTCTGTTTTTCTGTTTATTTACTTGTTCTAAGTTGGAACGGATGGCTCAGTGGTCAAACACTCGCTTCCAAAGATAAGGTTAAGCAGAATAAAGTAAGGCTACCTCTCAGATGGACCCCAGACGCAAGAGAAAGAGAGGAAGACCAAGAACACATGGAGGAGGACATGGAATGTGAGATGAACCATGCACACTCTGAGTTCATTGGCAGGCTGGCCCAGGAGGGAGGGTGGAAGACTTTGTTGCTGCCTACCAGCACTGGATGTAAAGACGATGATGTGATGATGACCTCTCAGATGAGTACCGTCCATGCGCTTGGTTTCAGTACTGTCCCCAAATCACCAGCTGTCAATGGGTACCTGCCCTTTCTAGGGTCAGGGAAGGTAAAGCAGCGAGCGAGAGGAGATGGGATGCCGTTTTCAAGATTCTTGGCCCTGGAGAAGCTAGGGTCTTTGATGCCTAGCTCTCCAAAAACCGCAGAGGTCATAGAACACATTTACCTTACCAAGTTATTATGACTTTGTGTTACTGAATTTTATGCACAAGTTAGTTTATCTATTTTCTATGCCTCTCCTTCCCCTCAATGATGTGTTTTGAGTATAACGCATTTCTTAATCTTTTATTTTGTCAATTAAAAAGCACATTCTTGGTGAATATTTTCCTGGACTTTTTTCTTTTCTTATTTATTATGACTTGTTGCGCTAATTTTTAAGTCTGTCTGCAGTGTTTTGTGTTCAGATTGTTTAGCCTACATGTTCCATTTTAAACTTGTTTACAAAGTTCTCTTCTTCAGAAGAAAGACAATCTAGAGAGAACTGGACAGCAGATGGTGCTCCGAGGAGAAAGTTTACTTGTAGCAAGTGTTCCATGTTGGAGCACGTGTTGGCGGGTCAGCTGTTTGGTTGCTGATCTATGAAATGATTATGAAAGTAATTTCGTCTCTCTGTCTTTGTCTCTCTTCTATCATCACTCTGTGTGTGTATGTGTGCGTGCGTGCGTGCTGTGGCGGTGTGCGTGGTCGTATGTTTTGTGTGTGTGTGTCGATGTGTGTGTGGGAAGAGAGAGAGGGTGAGTAAATGGTGTTTGCACTTGTGTGTACGTGTGAGAGTATAAATGTGTTTGCACTTGCGTGCGTTCGTGCGTGCGTGCGTGTGTTTGTGTGCGCGCGTCGTGCGTGCGTGCGTGCGTGTGTGTTTTCTTCTACAACAAGGAAGTGATTGAACATTCACGACATCAGTAAACAAGCCAAGAACGATCACTCTCCTCTTCCGGATGCACAGGGCTCTCCTCCCTCCTCCTCCCCGTCCCTCCTCTCCCCCTCCCCTGACCTCACCCCCTCTGCAGATCTAAAACTCCATAACTGCAATCTCCCACCCACCTTTACCCTCACAACTCTAAAAGATGCTTACCTCACCCCCCCCCCCCCCCCCCTCTTCCATCCTGTGGTTTCGGTTTTTTCTTTCTTTTTTATTTTTGTTTCTTGGCTGGAGCTCTGAGGTTCACCAATGTGAGATTTTTGTGTATAAAACCGTTTTTGTTTTTGTTTGTTTTTGTTTTGCTCACCACGAAGGTAGCGGCATTCCAATTTCTGGGATGTGTGCTGGGTATGCTTGTGTTTCTGTGACTCTCCGAACACCGACATGAATTACTGGATCTTTAACGTGCGTATTTAATTTTTTTTCTGCATAATATATATATATATATATATATATATATATATATATATATATATATATATATATATATATATATATATATATATGTGTGTGTGTGTGTGTATTTTTTTTAAAGGAAAATAAAAGCACTGGTGTGTCTGCACTTGAAGTTGACCTGAAAAATTGTTAAAATTGTCTACCATTGTTCACCAGGCGCTGGCGCGATTCAAACCCACGACTTTATGGACCCATGGGATTGAAGTCGAATGGTCATAACCACTCAGCTATAGCGTCCGTCTTTTCTGGTTTTAAAAACTCCCGACTGCCTCCCCCCTCCCCTGCCCCCTCATCTCCAACTCTCCCTCACCCCCATCCCCAATTCTTACTTTCATAGCTGTAAAAGACTTTAACTACCACACCTCTCCACCTCCCATCCATGCCTACCTTAACCGCTGTAAAACTCCTTGACCTCATTCTCACCAAACCATACCCTACCCTACCCTACCCAGCCTACCCTACCCTACCTACCATACCATACTAGCCATACCATACCTCCGTGCCTGCCGTACCCTACCCTACCCTACCCTAACATACCATAACATACCCTACCCTACCCTACCCTACCCTACCCTACCTACCATCCCTAGTGACCATACCCTACCCTACCCTACCTTACCTTACCCACCCTACCTACTACCCTTCCTCGAAATGACCTTCCAACCCACCAATTCCCTTCCTCCCCACCCCCCCCCATTTCACTGCTCCCTCTAACGACTGTGTGCAGTTGATAAACAACTGGGCCCCTGACCAGTGGTCAGTGGTCTGGATTGATGAGGCCATCATCCATCCATCCACCCATCCTCCCCCCCTCCCCCATTCCACTAATAATTGTAAGCCCACCATCAGCAGTCCACACATTGCTGGACCTGTGGGCTAAGTGGTAACCACCCTGTCTAAATAGTGAGAGATTGCAGGTTCGCTTCCCATGTGAATCTGAACGTGTCTCTCATCTAATACATCATGGACTGCTGCTTGGATTGTCTTGTCAACCACTTAATGGTGGGTGTGCGAACGTACACAGAACATCTCGCGCACACGTTAAATTCTGTACCGCTTTTCGTAAGAGTAGGCCATTGTGTGTCAGTAGGAACAGATGACAAGATTTTCAAAACTGCTTACATACGGGGACTGGATGTAAAAAGCACATGAGTGCTTATTCCATTATCCTGGATATAAAAGAAAAATAAATAAATAAATAAATAAATAAAACAATGTATTTTCGCTCATATGACAGACAACTGTAGTTGCTGTCTGAGCGTTCGACGAAGAAGAATTTATTCTATTTTTTTTGTTGGTGGTGTTTACTTGACGATAAGCCCACATATGTATGCAAAATATGTTTATCTCACACAAAAATTCACGAGGAAGAAAAGAGTCCTTTCGTAGGAGGAGCGATGTGACAGCAGGAAACATTTTTTTTTTTTTTTTTTTTACAAAGGTGGTGCTGTTTCGACAGCGACGCACTTTCGTTGTGGGGAGAGCATCTAGTTATGTTATGCAGTGAAATCCTGTCTGTGACCGTAAGTGGTGTGCCATACTGCATAGTACCATACCACACCGTACCGTAACGTACCATACCGTACCATACCATACCATACCATACCATACCATACCATACCATACCATACCATACCGTACCGTACCGTACCGTACCGTACCGTACCATACCATACCATACCATACCATACCATACCATACCATACCGTACCGTACCGTACCGTACCGTACCGTACCGACCGACTGCACCGTGCGGTACCATACCGAACCGTATCATACCATACCCTACCTTAAACTACCCTACCCTACCTTCTCATGCCAGAGAGAACACAGAGAGAGAGAGAGAGAGAGAGAGAGAGAGAGAGAGAGAGAGAGAGAGAGAGAGAGAGAGAGAGAGAAGAGAGAGAGAGAGAGAGAGAGAGAAGAAGACAGAGAGAAGAGAGAGAGAGAGAGAGAGACAGACAGACAGACAGACAGACAGACAGACAGACAGACAGACAGACAGGTAGAGATACAGACAGACAGACAGGCAAACACACAGACAGAGACAGAGATAGCTTTCTGAGGAAAACAGTGCGATGAACACTGTCGGAAGGAGAAAAGGGGGTGGGTTGAAAGGAAGAAGGCACCTACCTCACTCACACCTCTGTGCTTTATCTTGGCCACTGCAAGAGATTCCATGAGAGGAAAACTACTGTAGTTCTTTCTGTTGCTTCTGCTCTCGTACTGCGAGTGTGAGGGAATGTGTTGAAATGTAGTGCTATAATTCTCTAAGTAGAACAAAGTTCTTTTCACTCAATTCAATATTTCCCTCTGAAGTCGGAATACGGCTACCTTCAGAGTGGACCAAACACGGTCACGTACGCAAAATCTCACCATTGCAGGGTTGAATCTCTCAAATCTAATCTAACCGAGGAACGAAAAAACAAAATCAATTATTGTCCTCTGATACAGGAAATTTGTTCCATGGATTCTGCTGATTCAGGTCGTTTACCGTGCACGGTTGAGTATGCCTAGCTCCACGTTTGCAGGCTTGTTTGGGTGGCCCCCCAGCGCTCAGATCCAGCATGACTAAGTCAAGGGTCCAGGGCCCAGTGCTAAAAGTAGCCCCTCCCTTTTACCAAGTCCAGTGCGGTCAGTTTCTGCTATAGTTATATAATGGATAGCAGCTGAGAGTGGTTGAAACTGGGGAGACTGACAGTTGTGGTGGATCAAATGTTGTGTGCTTTTAATACTTGTGAGATATGGTGACGGTTCATATTTTCTGAGATGATGTATTGATTGAAGGCAAAATATGCACCTAATCCACTCTCCCAGTGTTTGCCTATGCTTTGCCAAACATGACCCCCCTACTCAAGAACAAAGCAGAAAGATTGCGCACCACACATTGGGCAATGGAGAGAAAAAATAATGCTGAAAATTAAACTACAAAAAGAGAGGATACACAATCTATGTGTGTTATCAGCTCTTCTCTGAGAAAGAAAAAAAATCTGACCACACCACGAAAAAAAAATGTCTGTTCAAAATTGATAGAAGTGCACCTTTCTTCATCATGTGTAGAGGATTCTCCATCAACATCCACCCCTTTCCTGCCTCCATACAACACCACCACACCTAACCACCACCACCACCACCCCCCACCCCTGCCTGTGTCTTATCTGCTGCAGCGTGGAGCAGATAAACAATACAGCAGCTGCCTGCTGCGGATGATCCACGATCTGCACTGAAACTAATGGCCACGATTGGGGGTGTCCTTAAACCGTTCTCATGTCGTTAACTGGATCAGGGCCTTTAGCTGCGCGAACCCGGTCCAAACGCAACTAGCCTACCGTTTTTTTGGTGTTTTTTTTTATATACACACATGAAAATAAGAGCCAAGATAATTGCAATAAAAATGTACGAAGTAGTAAATAAAATCTCAGTCAAGACCACAGACTTCAAACTTTCACGAAAAAATATGTTGTTTACCCAATCCGCACACTCACAAAGACAATACATCAGATTTGAAACAGTTGTCTTAAGATTTGCAGTCCGTGCATTGGTAGAGCACTTCTTGAAGGAAAGGAGACGGTGTGTTTCCCTATGAAGTTTACAGACTCAGTTAGGAGGTTGTTTTTTTTTTTTAAATCCCCTTTGATCCTGTCCACTAAGGACAACAAGCCAGTTAGTGACACAACACACAATCCTCTCTCCATCCATCAACTTGAAATAATTATGCTAGCTCACTATCTTCTTTTTTCTGAGTTGAGAGAGATAGAGGGAGAGAGGAAGTGTTTGATTTTTGGAGGGGAATAAAACAAGAACGAAAGAAGAAGAAGAAGAAGAAGAAGAAGAAAAAAGAAAAAGAAAAGAAGAAGAAGAAGAATGACAACAACAAGACAAACAAAAACAAGAACAAGGAAGTAAACATCAGCAACAGACCACACACACACACACACACAACACACACACACACACACCCCGCCCCCCCCCCACCACATTGAAACAAAAGCAACCAAGCACCACGACATCCCATCAAAACCAAAAAAACCACAAACAGAAAACAGAAACAAAAACAAGACAAACCAAACATAACTAAAAAAAACAAACAACCCACCTCAGAAAGACTTTGATAAAGAGTGATGAATGGAAAAGAAGAAAGTCTAGGAGAGGGGTGGGGGTGTTTGGAGTAGAGGAGAAGATAAGAGGAAGAAAGGGAGGAGGAGGAGAGAGGAAAGACAGAAGAACCGACACCTCTGTGCCTTATCATGGGCCCTGAAGATTGGGGGAGAAGAACATTGGGAGTCTCTTCTGCTGCTGGCTGTCTCTGCTGCTATCATACTGCTGCATCTGGGAAGGAATAAGGCGAAGGAAGGGGAAGCAGCAGTACTGGTAGTACAGGAATTCTCTATCTTTGGATCTCTTGGAAGACACCCAGAGTCACTCACACTCTTTGACAAGTTCTGTGTTTTGGTTTGGTTTGGTTTGTGTATAATATACTGTTGTTATTTTGTCAAGATTTATTGTACGGGATTTTTGTTGAATATTTTTTGTCTAAGTATGTAACGATCAGTTAGATGAAAAATTTTGTCGATTTTTTTTTATTAATACATTTTTGTTGAAAGGTTGTTATTTTCTTCAAGGTGAATTGTATCGGGTTTTTCATTGAACAATTTGTCACAAACTGCGATATCAGTTAAAACAAGATTCCTCGAGTTGTTTTGTAAGTGTTGTTATTTTCTCAAGGATAATTGTGTCACTTAAAATCG
>CM060316.1:9970566-9983066 GCA_030674155.1 Stramonita haemastoma | reverse complement strand
TGTGTTAGTAACAGCTGCACGAACAAAAGATGTGTTAGTAACTGCTGCACGAACAAAGAGATGTGTTAGTAACTGCTGCACGAATAAAGACATGTTCTACTCGTTCTGACGAACAAAGAGATGTGCTACACGTGCCGCACAAAGAGATGTGTTAGTAACTCCTGCACGAACAAAGAGATGTGTTAGTAACTGCTGCACGAACAAAGACATGTGCTACACGTGCTGCACGAACAAAGAATACCTACCAGCAGGAAATGAGCGATAGAGAGAGCCGCGGGAGACAGTAATGACCGCGCTAATTGACAGCTTTGCTGTTGCACACACAGTATAGTAGATAGTGCTAACCATTTTCCTGTTCTGGGGTGAGGCTTCGTGAGGGTTTGATTAGGTTTGGGCCAGCGTCATGACTCTATGGGATAGACAAGTTATGGATACTACTACTACTACCACTTGTTGTTGTTGTTGTTGTTGTTGTTGTTGTTGTTGTTGTTGTTGTTGTTGTTGTTGTTGTTTTTTTCTTCTTCTTCTTCTTCTTCTTCTTCTTCTTCTTCTTCTTCTTCTTCTTCTTCAGACAGTAACCATTGTTGCCTGTCATGTGAGCCAAAAAGCTTTGTGCTGCTTTTAAGCACCTGATAAGTCAGGCCCAGCGCATCTGATTTTGGTGTGGGAGAGAATTGTAATTGTTAACATTCTACTTTGGATTGGGAGATAATTGTAAAAAAAAAAAAAAAAAGATAAGAAGAAAGTGACAGGAAGAAAAAGAGCAAGGCAGAAAAAAGAGAGGGATAGAAAAGAGGGAATTTCTATCACAGAATTTCCAGGTGGAGATGCTGTTTGTACTGACAGGCCTCCTGGCATCCCGATGGGGGAATAAACTAAAATGAACTGAATGCCGCGAATTCGACATTATGTCAAACCTAGCGAGGCGTTAAGCCATTTCGCCGCAGTTTATCTCTGTAGCTAAAGTATGGGGCCTCTTCTATCAACCAGAACAAAGAGCTGTGCCAGTAACTGCCCCCAGAACAAAGAGATTTTAGCAGGAAGGAGAGAGAGAGAGAGAGAGAGAGAGAGAGAGAGAGAGAGAGAGAGAGAGAGAGAGAGAGAGAGAGAGAGAGACAGAGAGAGAGAGAGAGAGAGAGAGAGAGAGACAATGACAATGACAATGAGAGAGAGAGAGAGAGAGAGAGAGAGAGAGAGAGAGAGAGAGAGAGAGAGAGAGAGAGAGAGAGAGAGAGAGAGAGAGAGAGAGAGAGAGAGAGAGAGAGAGAGAGAGAAGCAGGACACAGTAACAGTCAGGTTAATTGACAGCTTTGCTGTTGCAAACGATTTAACAGGACACTGCCAACCATGTTCCTTTCTGATGGACGGATGCTTCAGGAAGCTGGCTAAAAGATTTAGGCTCTAACCAATACCCTGTGTCTGGTCTTTGGTTCAAATCTTCACAATACATGAGACATTGAGAACAGAGATTGGTCTTTTACCTTCACCTATTCTCTAGTCTAGTAGACTGTTCACGCACCACTGAAAATTCTGCAACCAGCTTCCTCCACTCCTCGCCAGTTTTCAGCATTCTGTAGCAAGTCATTCCACTCGCGGCCAGTCCCCTCCCTGATGTTGTCTTCCGATCATTTTTTTCTGTCTGCCTCTTCGTCTTCCTTCATGTATTGTTTCCATTCCCTGTTACATGATGCACATAACCTAACCTTAAACCCATCAGGTGCTATTAGATTTCAGAACTTTTCATATTACATGCTGAATGCAGCAAAACAAGAAAAAAACATGGACATCTGTCAGTCTCGAAAGACTATGGAGTTGGGCTCTAAGATCCAGAGCGCAAAGCCTGGTAAGTAAGTATGGAGGGTAAGCTGTTAGCCATGCAGCAGACCCATCCCCCTCTCCACGTCACGGGAATAGTCCATTGGAAAGGCAAATGCCAATACGAATGGTTCCAGCGCCGTCGCAGGAGCCACCAGAACGTTGCCATATACAGCCCCGAACCAGGGGGCTCACAACTCCCCAATCCTTCCCCAGGGATGGTGTCCAAACACACCTGTGTGCATGCTGGTTTAAAAAAAAAAAATATGTTGTCATCCGTTTCCACCGGCACACAATAGCCTGCTCTTCCAAAAGGCGGAACGGGTTTTTAACGCGTGTGCAAGATGTTCTGTGTGCATTCTCACACCGGGCCTCGCTCTGTAGTCTCATCTGAAGAAAAGATGATGAGAAAGAAAGGGGAGAGGATGAAGAAAAAATCTTATCAGCGTTTCTTGCCCTCTTTTCTATATCTTATTTCATATTTCAATTTCTGTTTTACCTCAGCTGTCGCTGACAGTGGCCATAGCTCACAGACTTGGTTTCTGACCCCTTGTTGTGGTGACAAAGTATTGTTTCTGCCAGCGAAGAAATTGCTTCACACCTTGTTTTGTCAACAGGCAATCACTCACAACGTGTTGTGACCTTTTTATGTTGTCGAAGATTGGAAATAGATGCAAACTTAAACAACGCCAGAAGGGAAAAGGTGAAGAAAAAGTCTGGAAAAGATGTCTGTGTCACATATCATCAATTACTCTTTCTCCCAAGATTTTTTCTATTTCCTTCTGTTTGTCTGTTTGTCTGTCTCCCTGTTTGTCTATCGGTCTGTATGTCTGTATGTTATGTAATGTCAGAAAAAATCCACACACTCTGTATCAGTTTTTATTCTATCTATATTATCTATGTGTCTATGTGTGTATGTATGTATTATATCTATCTATCTATCTATCTATCTATCTATCTATCTATCTATCTATCTATCTATCTATCTATCTATCTATCTATCTATCATATCTATCTATCTATCTTCTCCCTTACCTCATTGACAAGTCACTCAGTGCCTGCTTCAGATGAACAACACAAGTCACTGGATAGGAATTTGACAAAGGACATCGAATGGCCAGGCTGTTACCAAAGCCACAATGTAGCCCGGAGGTTTGTCTAAACAACCGTATTGAATACACTTCCCCCGTGGTGATGCCAGGGGCCTGTCAGTAGCATCCCTACCTTCTGGAAATTCCGTGCTAGGAATTCCCTCTTTCTATCCCTCTCTTTCTGCCTTTATCCCTTTCTTCCTGTTACCACTTCTTGCCCATTTTCTTCCTTCTTGGTCCATTCTCCTGTCTTTTTCCTCTCAGAAAGTTTTAGAAGATAACAATTCTCTCCCATGTCAATATCGATGTGCTGGGCTTGAATTGTCAGGCGCTTAACAGCAGCACAACGCGTTTTTCCTCATTTGACAGAAAACCATAGTTTGCTGTCTGAGCATTTGACGATGAAGAAGAAACTAAAAAAGATGAAAACGAAAACTTTGCAAGATGAGTATGTCAGAATAAGCATGCAGACCTATTCCACTACATGAAGGTTATAGAATGATGGAAAGTGCCAGCTGGAAACACGTAAGGAAAAAACAGGAAGACGCTGGATGTTGTCCATATAGTTCTTCTATCTTGTCTGAGCTTACTCACGTTCTTTCTTCTCATTTTGGAGTAGATAATTCTCAAGTGTGGTCAGTTATTTGTCTCGTTAAGTTAAATGCATTTTCGACAAAATTTGTAAGAAACATATACTGTATATGTGGTGGAACAATATCCAACAGTCATATTCTTTTTGAGTGTCAGGTTTTAGAACAATATGTGCCTGCCATTCATAACAACTTTTGGAACAAGGTTCTAAGCAGCTGTAGATTGTTGTGCGAAATTGGTTTTGCTCTGAAGTGGTGTCCCATTGCTACTTTCCTGTAGTGAGGGAAGTTTTTCTTCCCCTCCTTTTTGCAATGTATATTATTAGACCAGGTTTTGTATCAGGGATATGAATCCCATCCTTTCCTATAATTGTATACTAGTCGTAGTTTCAACATTGTGTTCTATCCAAATCTTTATTTTTTCCAGTATTTTTGATTGCAATATACTTTTGCTGTTACACTTTTTTAAATCATCATATTCAACTGAATTACTGTTTGATATTAGTTGCATTGTGCTGTTCCCCATATTGCCCTCACCGCTTTTTTTTTTTTAGCAGTATAAGATTAGTCTGTGCACATAGATATTTCATTGAAACACTCGTAAATATGTGTGCGCGTGCACATGCGTGCACACACACACACATACACGAGACACATTTTTTAACTTACATTTATATCAATAAACATTTGGTATAAATATGTGCTAGAGCGCATGCATTATTCACAGTTGCATGCATGGGAACACTCGAACACACACACATACAATTATGTACCTATGCACTCTACATTTTGTCTAATATCTCTTTTTGTGAAGAGAACTTAAATTGAAGACCACCACCATGCAGGGCGTTGGACCATAACAAAGCACTGTTACCCCTAGTATGTCTTTGTTACTGAAGCATGCAGCCTCTTCTGAGAGCCAGAACAAAGAGATGTGCTAGTAACTGCTACACGAACAAAGAGGACGAGTGAATAATGCTGCACGAACAAAAAAGAGACGTGCGAATAATGCTGCACGAACAAAAAAGAGACGTGTGAATAACTGCTGCATGAACAAAGAGATGTGTGAATAAAGCTGCACGAACAAAGAGATGTGTGAATAAAGTTGCACGAATAACGAGATGTGTGAATAATGTTGCACGAATAACGAGATGTGTGAATAAAGCTGCACGAACAAAAAAGAGACGTGTGAATAACTGCAGCACGAACAAAGAGATGTGTGAATAAAGCTGCACGAACAAAGAGATGTGTGAATAAAGCTGCACGAATAACGAGATGTGTGAATAAAGTTGCACGAACAAAGAGATGTGTGAATAAAGCTGCCCGAACAAAAAAGAGACGTGTGAATAATGCGGCACGAACAAAGAGACGTGTGAATAACTGCAGCACGAACAAAAAGACGTGTGGATAACTTCAGCACGAACAAAGAGACGTGTAAATAATGCAGCACGAACAAAAAAGAGACGTGTGAATAATGCGGCACGAACAAAAAAGAGCCATGTGAATAATGCCGCACGAACAAAAAAGAGACGTGTGAATAGTGCTGCACGAGCAAATGGACGTGTGAATAATGCGGCACGAACAAAGAGCCCCAGCCGGAAGTGAGCGATAGCCAGAGTGGCGGGAGACAGTAACGAGCACTCTAATTGACAGCTTGGCTGTTGCAGACGATTTGGCAGGACATTACTAGCTCGCCATTTTCCCCCTCAGTGTTTCGTGAGGATTTATGAGGGCTTGGTTTAACTTTGAGCTGCCATGATAGTCGTGCAAGTTTATGTTTCAGGCACTTTAGCTTCTTCAACAGTGTGTGGGAGCTAGGGTTTAAATCTTAGTAGTGTGCACGTCTCTGAGTATCGAGTCTGTTTCGAAGCGTAACTGGTCTTTCCTGAAAAGCAACGAAAAAGAAAGAACCCCATTAAGCAGCAGTAGATTTCAGATTTGTTTAGACACCAAAACATATGGTTTAAAAAATGCACTAATGAAACAAAAAAAGAATACAAAGAAAGGATCCAGAAATGAAAGAAGGATGGAAGGAAGGAAGGAAGGAAGGAAAGAAAGAAAGAAAGAAAGAAAGAAAGAAAGAAAGAAAGAAAGAAAGAAAAGAAAGAACGAATTAAAGAAAAGGAAAGATCAGAAAGAAAGAAATAAGGAGAGAGTAAAAGGTAAAAAGAAAAGAAAAAAAGAAGACGAAGAAGGATACAGGAGAAGAGGAGAAGAAAGAGGAGGAGGAGGAGATGGTAGAGGAGGAGGAGGAAAAGGAAGAAGAAGAAGAAGAAGAAGAAGAAGAAGAAGAATAAGAACAAGAACAAGAACAAGAAAACGAACAAAAAGATACTGATACATTAAGAAGGACAACAACAACAACAACAGTAACAACAACAAAAAATATTATGTACTGTTTTCTGTTTTCAGGTCAATAGTCCAAGGGAGAAGTGATATATTATATAGGGTACATTGATGATGCACCCATTTTCAGCTATGAGGATGACAGTAACATTAGCTACAAATAACTACAATAGTCATAATAGTAACGGTAGCTACAAATAGTCACAATATAGTAACAGTAGCTACTATAGCTTAGTTTCAGTTCCTGGTCCATCGTACTACAGGCAAGTAATTGCTTCTGCCAGCACAGAAATGGCTTGCTGCTTTGTTTGTCAATGAACAATCGTTGAGTACGTGTTATGCCTTATTTTCCTTGTAGATTGCGAAATTAACGCAAGATAAAACAATGCTAGACGGGGTAAGGGGAGAGGGTGGGGAGCGGCAGTTTGGTGGAAGTGGTGTTTGTGTGGGGGGGGGGGGGGGGGGAGGGGGGGGGGCTCGTACGATTCTGACTGCCTATATTCAATAACCTTGTCTCTCTCTTTATGCTTTATTATAGTTTCTCTCTTGATCTTTCTTACTGTGATAGCTTGTCATTGTTTGATGTTCACAAATAATTCACATGGGTTCTGTTGTCTGTCTGTCTGTCTCTCGTTGGAGAGGAGCAAAGAGTATATATTATATGATTGCTTAGTCATTTTTTTACAGTAGAGAGAGAGAGAGAGAGAGAGAGAATATGAAGAGAGATGATGGATGTAAGGTAGAGAGAGAGAGAGAGAGAGAGAGAGAGATGTATCTCTGTTGTCATTTTTATCTTTCAGTTAGCGACACTTGAAGACTCGTGCAGTCTGAAGTGTGCTGAGAGATGTAGATAGAGCTGATACTGTCGGTCAATGTATCTGCCTCTGCGTTGTCTCTCTATCTCTCTCTCTCTGCTGTCCTTCTCTCTTCTTCTTCTCTGTCTCTGCTGTCTGTCTGTCTCTTCTTCTCTCTCTTCTATCCTTCTCGTCTGTCTCTCTCTCTCTCTCTCTCCATCTCTCTCTTCTCTCTCTCTCCTTCTCATTCTCTCTTCTCTACTTCTTCTTCGTCTCTCTCTTTGTCTCTACGTTCTTTCTCTGTCTGTCGTCGTTGTCTCTGCCTCTCGTCTCTCCTCTCTCTCTCTCTCTCTCCTCTCCTCTCTCTCCTCTCTCTCCTCTCTCTCCTCTCTCCTCTCTCTCTCTCTCTCTCTCTCTCTCTCTCTCCTCGCTCTCTCTCTCTCTCTCTCTCTCTCTCTCTCTCTCTCTCTCTCTCTCTCTCTCTCTCTCTCTCTCTCTCTCTCTCTCTCTCTCCTCACCCCCTGATGACTCAGTCAATCAATGGCGGACAACACTGAAACTTTAATGCAGCAGATCTGCTGAGACAAGTTCAACCCAGCAGAGCGCGCACTTCCCTCACACGAAGATGAAAGGAAGGAACAAAGAAAGAGAAAAAAAAATAAACAAACAAAGCAACTGTTCAACCACCCCTCCCCCACCCCCACCCACCTACCTTCACACAAAAAGAAAGAAAAGAAACAAAGAAAGAGAAAATGAAACAAACAAAGGAACTATTCAATCACACATCCACCCACTCACCCACCCACCTACATACCTTCACACAAAGATGAAAGAAAGAAAAGAAGCAAAGAAGAGAAACACGAAGCAAGCAAACAAAGCAAATATCCCACCCCTCCCACAGCCACTCTTACACAAAGATTAAAGGAAGAAAACAAAGAAACAGAAATAAATGAAACAAACAAAGCAGCTATTCAACCACTCCTACCCCCACCCACCCACCTACTACCCAAGTGAAGCAGACTGGATGTACAAAGGCACATGAGTGCTTATGCCATTATCCTCGATATAAAAGAATAAAATAAATAAATAAATAGAAATAAATAAAGCAGTAGTCTAGAAAGCCAGATGTTGTGGGTTCAAGCCCCCGTTTGAACCCGAGTTTTTATTTCTTCTTCTCCCCATCCACTTTTACCTTGAGTGGTGGTTTGGGCAGTGGACTTTTGGATGAGACAATAAAGTGGGGGTACCGTGCTCAAACAGAAGTAGCACACGAAAAAGAAGCCAAGACAACAACAGAGTTGTTTCGGGAAAGCTTTTGTGGAAAAAAACCCCCTTTTTCCTCGTGAGGAAACTAGTAACATATAGAGACATGGCATTTTTTGCTGTCGTTGGTTTGACTGCAAACAGCTCTTGTGGTGACACACTATCCCCGTGGAGAGCAGTCCGAATTTTTGGGCAGAGAAATATGCCCTGACTGAAAATCATGTGTTATAAACACAAACCAACCAACCAACCAATCAACCAACCAGCCAACCAACCAACACCAACCAACCAACCAACCAACCAACCAACCAACCAGCCAACCAGCCAACCAACCAACCAACCAACCAACCAACCAACCAACCAACCAAAAGCCTTCTTATATTATGTCTAATACCCCCCAAAGAAGCAGATACATGTACAAAACATCGGACGGAGCGATGCAACGAGTCATGTATTCATAAACATAAGAGAAGCAAGCATGTTGTCATAGTCCCTATATCGGAACTCTCCGCTGGGACGCAAATACAATCACAACACCAATATGTTGTCATCGCTAAGGTAAGCAGGACAGCAGTGTTAATGCCACTAGGACATGAATGAGTGAAGGAACAGTCCCTGGCTTATCTCTTCTACTGGAGCAGATATACTGGGAAGTCACGGAACCGTGTTGTGGTGGTGGTGGTGGTGGTGGTGTGGTGATGTGTGTGTGTGTGCGTGCGTGTGTGTGTGTGGTGTGGTGTGGTGTGTGTGTGTGGTGTTGGTGGTTGTGTGTGTGTGTGTGTGTGTGTGTGTGTGTGTGTGTGTGTGTGTGTGTGTGTGTGTGTGTGTGTGTGTGTGTGTGTGTGTGTGTGTTTCTTTCTGTCTGTGTCTGTCTCTCTAGGTCTCTCTCTCTCTCTCTGGGGACGGGATAACCTAGTGGTCAGAACATTGCGCTCGCAGTCTGACGACATGGGTTCGTATCCTGTTCGAGGAGATTTTCCCCCTGGAGTTAACATCAGTGCAGACTCCACTCTCTCCAAAAATCACACACACACATCATCATCATCATCATCATCATCATCATCATCATCATCATCATCATCATCATCATCATCATCACCACCACAACTAAGCACAAACAAGTTTGTGAAAGAATAAAGGGTGGGTGGGTTCAGGGGTAGTGGGGGGGGGGGGGGGGGGGGGGGTGAACTTGACAGTTCAGTCAAGAAGCAAATCAAAACATCGTTTGTTACTCTGAATTTGATGAAGTTAAAGAAGAAAAGGCCATCGTGAAAAAAGTCGGTTTATTGCGATCAATGAGAGCTCCTTTCTAGATGAACTTTTGATAGTCTTCCTTATTCTTTTAAAAATTTTAAAAATTCTTTCACCTGTGCTCTCTCTCTCTCTCTCTCTCTCTCTCTCTCTCTCTCTCTCCCCTCTCTCTCTCTCTCTCTCTCTCTCTCTCTCTCTCTCTCTCTCTCTGTCTCTCTCTCTCTCTCTCGTCTGTCTCTCTCTCTCCTCTCTCTCTCTCTCTCTCTCTCTCTCTCTCTCTCTCTCTCTCTCTCTCTCTCTCTCTCTCTCTCCTTCCTTAGTTCTCCTTGTGTTATCTTTTTTCTAGCTTTGAAAAGTTCCTTTAGATTTTTTTGGAAATTCCTTCCTTCTTTTCTTTTCCTATATTTTTCGTGTTCTTTTGTTGACATCTTTCCTTGAAGTTCTCTCTTTGCTTTTGATAATGAATGCTTAGTGGCTTCATTTCTTTTTCTCTTAATTTTTCTTCTTTTTTGCTCTCTATCTGTCTCGTTCTCTCTTTCTTTGTCTGTCTGTCTGTCTGTCTGTCTCTGTCTCTGCCTCTCTCTCTCTCCCTCTGTCCACCCTTCTCTCCTTCCTCTTTTTTTTCTTAATTCTCTTCATTATCTGAAATCTTCGGGTTTGTTTTTTTTCATTTCTTTCCCACCATTCCACCATTCGTATTTTTGTTCATCCTTTCTTCCTCCAGCCCTCTCTCTCCCTCCCTCCCTCCCTCTCTCTCAGTCTCTATGTCTCTGTTTCTCTGTCTCTATGCCTGTCTTTCTCTCTTTCTGTGTCTCTGTCTCTCTTCTCAGCTCTCCCTCCCTCACTCCCACTCTCTCTCTTCTCAGATCTGCCCACCCCTTTCTCGCTCTATTTCTCTCTGTCTCTCTTGTCTCTATGTTTCTCTGTTTGTGTGTCTGTGTGTCTGTCTGTGTGTCTGTGTGTCTGTCTATCTGTCTGTCTGTCTGTCTGTCTGTCTGTCTGTCTGTCTGTCTGTCTGTCTGTCTGTCCTTCTGTCTCTCTCTCTCTCTCTCTCTCTCCTCTCTCTCTCTCTCTCTCTCTCTCTCTCTCTCTCTCTCCTCTCTCTCTCTCTCTCTCCCCGTCTCTCTCTATCCCTCCCTCCCCCCTCTCTCTCTACCCTCCCTCCCCCCTCTCTCTCTACCCTCCCCCCTCTCTCTCTCCCACCACCCCTACAGTGAAGTCCATCTACCCAAAGCCTGGTTGTATTGGCCAAGGCCTATATGGCACCCGTAAACGAATTATATAATGGACCACCTGAGCTGCCTTGAGCTGGGGAATGGTGCGGCCCCCTAAGAGACTTGTCTTGTATCGATTTGTACTCCGCCTTCCATCTTCAATGTCCATCAGCCTGATTGCTTTTTCTTCTGAGAGGAGCAGAAGGAGGAGGAGGAGGTGGAGGAGGAGGAGGAGGAGGAGGAGGAGGAGGAGGAGGAGGAGGAGGAGGAAGTTGAGGAGGAGGAGGAGGATTAGGCGCGGGGGCGTGACGAGGGGTGCTTGTATTGTTGATCACTTTGGGCCTTTTAAAAAAAAAAGTTTGTGTGTGTGTGTTTTTAAATGAAATGGATGTCTTTGTATCTATCTCTGTCTCTTTTTCTGTGTTCTGTCTGTCTGTCTCTGTCTCTCTGTCTGTGTCTCTGTCTCTCTCTCCCCCTTCTGTCTGTTTATTTTATTTATTTTATTTATTTATTCTTTTATATCGAGGATAACAGAATAAGCAATCATGTGCTTTTTTTCATCCGGTCCCCGTGTGTATGCAGTTTTGTAAATATTGTCATCTGTTCCCACCGGCACACGATGGCCTACTCTTACGAAAAGCGGAACAGGATTTAACAGGATTCTGTCTGTCTGTCTGTCTGTCTGTCTGTCTGTCTGTCTGTCTGTCTGTCTGTCTGTCTGTCTGTCTGTCTGTCTGTCTGTCTCTCTCTCTCTCTCTCTCTCTCTCTCTCTCTCTCTCTCTCTCTCTTCTCTCTCTCTCTCTTCAAAACAAATATTCTTCAGGACAGAAATGATGATAAAGAAATGAAGGGTAGATGGGAAATGATGGAAGAAAGTAAGACCGGATAATGATGACAGTTTGCAAGAAAGCATGCAAGCAAGCATGAAAGAAAGAAACAAAAAAACCCTCTTTGATGAATCAATTAATCAATCAATGGAGTAATCGAAATCTTTATTCCCAAGGATGGCAGATAAGCAGCATCAGCAACAACTTGGTCATCTAACTCTCAATCTCTTCCAGTGATATTGTGACAGGGGTGGATCAGTGGTCTAGAGGTAACCTACCTGTCTAGAAAGCGAAAAGCCCGGGTCGATGTGTGCAGTGGTTCGAATCCCGTTCGGGCTCAAAACTTTTCTCCCATCAATTAGACCATGAGTGGTGGTCTGGGTGCTAGTCTTTCGGATGAGACGATAAACCGAGGTCCTGTGTATCTGTGTCTGTGTTTGTGTCTGTGTGCGTGAGCTCGCACGTGCGTGAGTATATGTGTTTGTATGTGTGTGCGTATGCGCGCATACATGTGTGTGTATGTGACTATGTACGCACGCATATGTGTGTGTATGCATGATATCCGACAAATCAGCCTAGCTCATCCTCACCAACAGTACCGCCTCCTCTTCCATTCCTCAGCAGGGCAATGGCTGACCATGCTGCATTCCGTTCATGGCCCGGCAGGTTGGTTGTGCAGTAAAGCACAGTAGTTTAGGGTTCCATCCCTCACAGCCCCCGCTGTCATGGCTGACAGTTACCGCCACACTGCTGTTGCCCCCACCACCCCCTCCCCCTCCTTTCCCCTCCTCTCCCCTCCTGAAAGCGTGTAAGGAGATGCTGATTGTTTGTGTTGTGTTTTGTTGTTGCGGGTGTTGTTATTGTTGTTGTTGGTGGTGTGGTTTAATGTGGTGGTGCGTGTTGTGTTGCTGTGTGATGTGGTGTGGTGCACCGATTTGTGTTGTTTGTTGTTCTTGATGTGCGTTCCCCAGCTTAACACTCTTGGGGGTCACCCTAGAATAACTCTGCGCTCTGTTCCGCTCATCCCACCTGGGAATCACTGTGAGGTTGAAATGGCACACTGATTGAGAAGTTTGTGTGTATATTATTGTTTTCAACTACCTCGCCGTATAGGCAGCCATGCTCCGACTTTACAGGATTTTTTCTCCTTTAAAAGAGAGTGCAGGTTGTTATGTTCAGAGCTTGTTATGGCTGAAGGCAATCTTAACACAACGTTTTACAACATAACAACATCAGGTCTCCACCCTCCCCCACAAATACCTTAAAATTCCACACCAACAACAGCAAAGAGATGGTTCCAGGACACACA
>CM060316.1:9963066-9965566 GCA_030674155.1 Stramonita haemastoma | reverse complement strand
TTGGTTCCTATCAAACCTATGGATATCGTAACACAAGAGAGAGAGAGAGAGAAGAGAGAGAGAGAGAGAGAGAGAGAGAGAGAGAGAGAGAGAGAGAGAGAGAGAGAGAGAGAGAGAGAGAGAGAGAGAAAGGAAGAGATTGAGCAGGCATAATCTAGCGTCTCAAAAATCACATACAAAACTAGCAGCTTTACGTGCACATGACTGACCATAATCACACATGGTTGCTGAAGCCCCCTAGTACAATAATAAAACAAGTATCACAAGGACCAAGCTAGTCCTTACTTTCAGACAACCTCCACAGTTTCCAACTCAACGTTGTCTATTCCGATTTAACTATACCATAATAGTTTAACACAATAACTTTGTACTAGTCCACATTAATTTATCTGCGATCACTGCGGTTTATAAACTTCGTCTCGGAATAACACGAAACCAAATCGATATACATCCAATCAATCGTAAAATAAACCCAAGCTCTCACAATTAAATAATAAAAATCTTACGATTCTCAACCAAGTTCCGTGTGTCAAACAATACACACTCTCACGAAACCAAATCGAAAATAAATCCAAACTCTCACAATCAATTAATAAAAGTCTTACGATTCTCAACCAACTTCTGTGTGAAACAACTACACACACTTTCACTGAACCAAATCCATCATTAAATTCGGTTAGTATAGGCGATCAAATTTATCAAATCAACTACTACCCTGATAAAACTAAACTACAATAAAAGAAAATGCTTCACTTACAGCTCAACCCGAAGAACAACAACTACCGTATACTAGCGTCGTCACATCGTTGCCGCTACGGCCCACAAATCGTCTTGCGTCCTCTGGCTGTCGCAGGGAAAGAGTGAGTGACTGACCGCTTCCCTTACTTACGCCAAGCTTATTCTGCCCTAAAGTCTAAACCAATCATGTCCAGGGGGATGCCAACTGACTCGGACCTAACCCAATGATTTCAAAGTAGAAATTTAAAAGAAATCAAGTCAGCAAAGTTTCCACGACAACACCAAACTTATTGAGCAATAGCCTAGCAGGGACGAGCCCTCCAACCTGTTAATTGTCGCCAGCTTGTCTCAAGTGGCGCCATGCTCGACTGCGGACTCTGTCTCTAATCCTACCCATCGCTACCCATCGCGCTAACAGAGAAAACTCCAAGTCGGGTACATGTAGACCTTATGCCAGCCCCTGTAACACTCTTAGAGGAGAAGGGGAAGGAGGAGAGGGGGGGGGGGGGGAGAGAGGGTTGTAGTCCAACATAGTGTCTAGTTATAGTGTCTAAAGTGCACACTATAACACACTCCCCAAGCTTTAAAATGCAATGTCCTCATTGCATGTCTACAGTCCTCATCAACAACATAGCGAAATTGGCATGCTTTAAAAACCTTTCTCTTCTGACAGAGAAACTGAGAACTAACCAATCTGAGGAACCTCTAAAGCAAAACTCGTAAAAACTCTCAGATTTCCCATCTAGGCCTGTACCAACTAGGCCTACTTCAAAACCACAAATCCACGACTGACTTCAAAATTACAATACTAGATTTACCGAACAAAATACTATTTGCCATACTCATCATATTCCATCATCTTCCTCATAGCCTCCAGTGTTACCATTAACAAACACAAAAGTTCAATGACAAATACCAACCAGCATAATCATAAAATCATACGTAATACAACAACAGTTGCCTGCAAAATCAAACCATTTGCAGCACATAAGTAACATAAAAACATTCATTGTTACATCGACACATCCTGAAAAGAAAAAGACACAACATTCATAGTTACTACAACTGGGAATCCAAGCCTAGTAACTACAGCCATACATCAGCTAGCACATGCTGCAGCCCTGATAGGAATGCCATTTTTCCTACTTGCCATAAACCTGTTTCTGCATGGCAAAGGCTCTTTCCTGAACCACCTTCCTCTGTCAGGAACCTTATGGGACAAACCCACATCAAGCCTTGGAACACCATGCTTTTCCTCTTTTGGATGAGATACAACACCATGCAAACCTACACCAACTGGTTTGCACAAAGATCCCAAAGATCTTGTTTCAGTCACAGTGGCGGACAATTTCTCACTTTGCCCACTACTTCTCCCTGATGGAGAACAACCAGAAGCAACTGGTTTGGGTAAAATGGGCAGCAGCACCCATCCACCCTCCTGCGACTCATCCTCCATGCTAGAAGCTAGCAGAGGATTCATACCTGTCTTATCCAAAGACACATCAGTCAACGCTCTGAAACCCTTCACATCAACATTCTGCGGGTTTGAATCTCTCTGAACCGGGACTTGGACAGTTTGGTTCTTGTTTTTCTTACGCTTTCTTTGCTTTCTTTTCCTCTTACTCTGTTTCCTTTTCCTACATGGAAACTTGTCAACAGCAGCTAACATCGACTCTACAGACTCTTTCAGTGTTTTCATCTTATCCTCTAACACTGCTATCTGTTTCTGCTCAAAAGTCAAAGTCTTTCCGCTTTCCCTAGT
>CM060316.1:9948066-9958066 GCA_030674155.1 Stramonita haemastoma | reverse complement strand
CTGCCTGTGTTGAAGATTTCTGTCTGCATTTTTGTTGTTGTTTAAATGTTTTTTTTTGTCTTTTCCCACTACACCCCTTTTTCCTCAAACTTTTTTTGGTTTTGTTGTGTTCTGTTTTAACTTCTAGAATGTCTCTCGCTGTCGTGTAACTGTAGTTTGTTTCTTGATTTTTCGTGTTTTGTTGTTGTTTCGTTTTTTTGTTGACCTTCTTTTTCCGTTTCTTTCTTCTTTTTTTGTTGTTGAACTTTATGTCAAAGTTTCTGCTCTTTTTCTCTGTTGTGTCCTTATAGTTTTCTTTTGGTTTTTTTTTTTGCTTTTCTGTTTGTCGTTCAAGTTATTTTATTTTTGATTTTATTTTTATTTTAGTTTATTTATTTTATTTTATTATTTTGTTTTCTGTTTTTTAAAGTTTTATTTTAATTTTATTTTTGTTTTCTATCTGCGTAGATTTCAAAAGTATTTCTTGTTGTATGCAGTTACTTTTTTGTTTTGTTTTGTTTTAGACTTCTTCCTTCTTTGTTAATTTCATCACCTGTCTTTCTTTGTTGCTTTATTTCTTTGTTTCTTTGTTTCTGTCTTTGTTTGTTTGTTTGTTTGATTGTTTTCTTGCTGTTCTGTTTTGCTTCAAAGTCATTTTTTTTCGTTTTGTGTTTGTGTACCTTTTAAAAAGTATTTCTCGCTTGATGTAGTTTAGCTCTGTGTGTGTATGTCTGTGTGTGTGTGCATGTGTGTGAGAGAGAGAGAGAGAGAAGAGAGAGAGAGAGAGAGAGAGAGAGAGAGAGAGAGAGAGAGGAAGAGAGAGAGAGAGAGAGAGAGAGAGAGAGAGAGAAGAGAGAAGAGAGAGAGAGAGAGAGAGAAGAAAAAAACATTTAATTTTCTTTTTTTTCTTACTGACATTCGATCAATCAGCCAATTGACAAGTTCATCAGAGATCCAATCAATCAATCGATCGATCAATCGATCAATCAATCAATCAATCAATCAATCAATCAATCAATCAATTAGCAATCAATCAGTCAATCAATCGATCAATCAAGCAATTAATCATCTGTCAGTCAATCAGTCACTCGGTCAGTCAATTAAACAATCTAAGAATTAGCTTGTGTAGTTTCTCAATCAATCAATCAATCAATCCATCCATCCATCCATCCATCCATCCATCCATCCATCCATCACATCCATCAATCAATCAATCAATCAATCAATCAATCAATCAATCAATCCAATCAATTAATCAATCAATCAGAGCTTTTTTTGTCTGTCTGTCTGTCTCTCTGTCTGTATGTCTTTCTGTCTTCTGTCTGTCTGTCTGTCTGTCCGTCTGTCTGTCTGTCTGTCCGTTTCTGTCTGTCTGTCTGTCTGTCTGTCTGTCTCTCTGCCCCATTTGCTTAAGCCTGTCTTGTGCGGATTCTCAATTCACATCAATATTTTTCCGAGTTCTGTGTTCTTTTTTTTTTTTAAGTATGTTTTTATGTTTTGGACATTTCTTTTTATTTCTTGTTTGTTTTATTGTCATATCCTAGCAATTGCCTTTCGCTACAACGTGAAAATAAACCTTGCGGCAATTTTCACGTTATGTGTGTTTTTTTTCTTAACAGTTTTGTCAGAAACAGTTTATTTTCCCTCATCAAAACAGCCGGCGAAATAATTTGTTTCGCTCTTTATTTGTTTCGTTATTTGTCTATTTTGATTTGATTTGTTTAGCTTTGTTGTTCCTTTGTGCTGGGATGTTGTGTTTTCTTATTTGGTTTTTAAAAAGAAAGCTTTGGAAGAATTCTTTTTATTGTCATTGAAACGAGTTTCGTGCGAACACGAAAAAGGAGAGATGTAAAGAAATGTGTCAATTTAATCCGTCATAGAACGAGAAAGCGAATAGGGCTACAACAGACGAAAAGAGATCAACCGATAAACAAGCGAATGAAGAGAGAAACGAAACAAAGGAATAGAAACCCCCGCAAACAATCAATCTTGTAATTGTTTTGTATTTGTGTGTGTGTACGTGTGAAAGCCACAAGTAAACGTCTTAATCTTAAAATAGAAGTGAACAGTTAGATGTCGGTTTTTATGTTTTCTAAGCAGGTTTTCACCATGAAACGATTTTTCAAAGTTAAAAATCTTTGGCACAAATCGAATATTTTATTTTGGTTTCTTTTCTGTGTAATTTTCAAAGCTTGGTTCATTGTTCCTTTAAAATGAAAAGAAAACCAACTTGAGCACAAAGTCGAACACTTCAGTATGTTTTTTAAGTTTTCTTTTTTGTTTTGTTTTTGTCCAGTTTTGTTTTCTTGATGGATTTTGAAAAGTTTATGCTTTTTTACGTTGTGTTGAAGAAAGTAGAAAGAGTTTATGTAGTTTGCAAGATATTATATCAAGACAAAACTTGGCAAGATAGTCTATCAAGGCAAATGTTCTTTTTATCGAACTGATATTTTCCTAAAACTTGAATCCTAGTCTTTGTCGGTTCGAACTACGTATGGTCAGCAAACCGTCTGAGGCTTAGTGTGTCAGAACTGTGCGCTATTGTCCATCTACATTCCCCATGGGGATGCCATGGCCTGCCAGTATAACCCCACCCCTTCCTCCTTCGAAATTCTTTGTTAAAATTCCCTTTTTTCTATCCCTATTCTTATGTTTCTAACCTTGTTCCTTTTCATTCTGTCACCTCTGTCTTGTCCATTTTCTGCCTGCTTGGTCTGTTCTCCTGCTTTGGTTCCAGAAAGACTAAAAAAGATGACAATTTCAATTCTCTCCTACACCGAAGTTGGATGCGCTGGGCCTGTCTTGTCTGGTGCTTAACAGCGGCACAACGCATTTTCGCTAATATGACGGATAACAGTAGTTGCTGTCTGAGCGTACGTTCTTTTACATGCACTAAAATAAGTATTGCACATGATACCTCCGTTTATCGTCTCATCCGAAAGACTAGCACCCAGACCACCCATCACGGTCTAGTGGAAGGGGGACAAGTTTCGGGCACAAAGGGGGATCGAACCACCACACTCTTGAAAACGGAACTTTTCACTTTCTAGGCAGGTGTTTACCTCTAGACCACTGATCCTCCACTGGTCAATAGCATTGAGCCACAGCAACTTATCATCTTCAGGCTTCTGTCTTGTAAAAACAGCATTACCATGGAAGTGATTCACACTTTTCGTTCTGCATGCAGTTTGCATCATTTACTCAATAGAAAAAATAAATTTTCCCTGAAAGTTTTCCAGGAACGATTTGTCATTCTTGCCACGAGTTCTTTTACGTGTGCAAAAAACAAAACAAAACAAAACAATTTGCACCTGTTACATCAGTATATCATTACAGCTAAAACAGACTGATTGCTATCCAAGTTATCTAGCAGTCAAGATCTTAGAAGAGCGATGAGAATAAAAGAAAAGATAAAAAAAGATGCTTACCTTATGTGACTCCAACCTGATATTTGAGATGTTTTTATATAGGAATGGGTTTTTTTTGTTGGGTTTTTTTTTTTGGCGTTTGGCTTAGAACTCCATTATTCTGCTTCACTGCACGTGCATTTGCATTGCTGTGTCCTTGATGTGGGATGTGGGTTGGCAGTGGCTTCAGCGCTTGGTTTGTTCTTCTGCCCTTCTCTTCAACACTGTTTTAACGATATTTTCCCTGGCCTCCCTCTGCCTCTACCTTTCTCTTTCCTAGGCCTTGCCACTTCATCCGTAGGGTTGAGGTTGGGTAGGCTTGTGATGGTGCGAATATTTTGTTGTTATTGGTTTATGTTTAGTTTTTGTTTGTTGAGGAAAAAGTAGTGGAGTTTTTTAGTTAGTTTTTTTTTTTTTTTTAGTGTGTTGTTGTTGTTGTTACTGTAGAATCCTGCGTTGTGTAATGTTACAAATAATGTAAGGATGTTTTAGTACTTTGGAAATGAAGTACTTATGCATACTTCTCTCTCGTTCATTGTCCATGTGTTTGTGTCTGTGTGTCTGTGTCTGTATAATATATTTATACACATACATACTCCATAATTCAAATCATTCCATCTTAGAAAAAACACACACACACACACACAAACACTTCCTTACATCTCTGACCACCAACGGAGAACAACAACAACACCCCCCAGACAAAACTCTTTGCCAGGCAGGGCAGAACGCATTGCAAAAATTAGGTCACTTCTAAAGGCCGAGCACTCACCGACATAAATTGGAGTTACCGGTGCTGCTCGCTCACTGTCTGCTCCAGGTAAACTTCAGACAACTCTCCCCATACTTCCTCCCTCCCCTTCCCCATGTTTACTTTGTCAGAGACTTCTGGCTTATTGCAGTTTGGATGTGGGGGATGGTGGGGGGTAGGGGGGGGGGGTAGATGTTGGCCGTAGCTGAGTGGCTAGAGCGTTGACCCCTGCATCCTATGGGTCGTGGGTTCAAGTCTCGGGTAGCAGGTTCGCTTCTGGTGCGTGTGGAGAGATTTTTGCGATTCCTTGAACTTAAGGTGTAGGTCTGCTCAGTACTTGGATTCTTTTTGTTGTTGTGCATATTCGCCTTGATCTTTTTGTTTTTACAAGATTCTGTCCTATATGGATTCCATCATTATTGTTATGATGATGATGATGATGATGATGATGATGATGATGATGATGATGATGATGATGATGATGAGATGATAATAATAATAATAATAATGATAATGATGATAATAATGATTATTAGTAGTATCATCATCATTAGTAGTAGTAGTAGTAGTAATAGTAGTAGTAGTAGTAGTAGTAGTAGTAGTAGTAGTAGTAGTAGTAGTAGTAGTAGTAGTCATAAGATGTAAATGTGCACATTGAAGATCTCGTAATTCATGTCGGCGTTTGGTGGGTGACGGAAACACGAGCATACCCAGCATGCTGGCCACGCTTCCACAACTCCTTAGGGAGTCCAGATATATATATATATATATATATATATATATATATATATATATATATATATATATATATATATAGAGAGAGAGAGAGAGAGATAGAGAGAGAGAGAGAGAGAGAGAGAGAGAGACAGACAGACAGACAGACAGACAGACAGACAGACAGACAGACAGACAGACAGACAGACAGGCAGATAGAGACAGAGACAGACAGAGAGACAGCAGATAGAGACAGAGAACAGCAGAGACACAAAGACAGACAGAAAGAGACACAGAGACAGACAGTTACAGACACAGAAAGACAGAAACACAGACAGAAAAACATTGAAAGGAGAGTGTGGAAGGTGTGTGTTGTCAGGTGGTAGGGGTAGGGACATTAATGCTGGAGTGAACGGAAATGAATCGGCAACAGCACCTGTACAAGCACCTGCGGACTTCTGGCCTGCCCCCCCCCCCCTCTTCCCCGTACCCCTGCTCCTCCGTCTTTACCAGACCTTCCTTTCTGTTTAACTTGTAAGAGTTTCAGCAGTATGTATTTCTATGTATCTATTTCTTCCAGGGGTAAATGCGTTTTTATAGTGAAACACCATATGTGTTGATATGTTTCTGTCTGCGTTATGTGTTTACATCTTAGACATGACAATGTGACTGTTGAAATGTTGTATACAGTCTTGTATCATATGTAGAATAGTATGTTCATTGTCTTGTTGTTGTTGTTTTTTTTTTTTGTTGTTGTTGTTGTTTGCTGTTGTTGTGTTGTAGAGCAATTCTCCAGCTTTAAACACCCTGGGTCATGTAAAACAATGTACTACTTTCCCCCATCATCCCACATTGAAATCACAGTGAAACCAAATGCATGCATATTGTAATATAAAAAGCTAAGCGTGTATGTCTTATATAAAAACCCATCCGCATGTATGCAACCATACTCTGTATCCGATGATTTTTTCTCCTGTGATAGACGATAGGGCTGTCATGCTAAGAATTTGTCACAGAGAAGACCAAAACACCCCACTATATAACTCTTCACAGCATAGGTGGTGTCCATAACCTATGTGGTCGTAGGGGAGCGAGGCATCAGAGACCTAGCTTCTCTAGGAGCCAGCATATTGAGGGCGGCGCTCATCTCCTCTCCCTGCTGCTTTACCTTCGCTCGACCCTAAAGAGACAGGTACCATTAACAGCTGGGTGAACTGGGGGGCTGTACTGAGCCAAGGCGCCCAAAGGGTCACCCATCGAATTGGTAACCACCCTCGATGCTGCCTAACCTTGGCTGGGGGAAAGCAAGTGCTCTGACCACTGAGCTATCCTGGGTCCCCGTTTACGCATAACAAACAGTGGAGTGTAGTCCTTACGCACGGTGTTTGTCAATCACTGTCATGGCTTTAGTTTAAGCCTGAGACTGTGTGTATGTAATGACATCAGGAAGGAACCATCTGTCCACTTCCATGTCTAATTCAAAGCAGCAATCTGAGACTTTTTCACTTATTTAAAGGGGGGGGGGGGGGGGGGGGGGGGGGGGGGGGATGGCCTGGTGGTTAGGGAGTTGCGCATTGTGCTCGTGATCTGCTGACCCGGGTTCGAATCCCCTTCAAGGAGATATTTTCCCCCAGAGTTAACATCACTGCCGACTCCATCTCCTCCCAAAAGTCCTTCGGGTGAGACTATAAAATGATGTTCCGTGTGCGAACGCACGCAGAACATCTTGCGTACATGTTCAAACCTGTTTCGCTTTTGCAAGAGTAGGTAATTGTTGCTGATGGGAAAGTTTGGCAACATTTACAAAACTGCATGCACACAGGGACTGGGTGTAAAAAAAGAACAGAGTTATTATTCCATCTTCCTCGAAAGAAATTAATTTTTTTAAGCAGCCATCTGAGAGTCCTGTCACTAATTCCAAGCGATGTGAGAATTTTGTCACTAATTTAAAGCAGCAATCGGAGAGTCTTGCCACTTCAGGCAGGGTGCATTGTTTTGTAGGCCACCTTTCTCCATTGTTGTGCTATGCCCTGCTCCACGTGCATTGTGTCATCCATGTCCTTGCTGTGCTGTGCTTGTGCTGTGCTGTGCTGTGCTGTGTTGTGTTGTGTTGTGCTTGTGTGTGTTGTGTTGTGTTGTGGTGTGCTGTGTTGTGCTATGCTGTGTTGCTGTGTTGTTGTTGTGCTATGTTCTGCTGTGTTGTATTGTTCTGTGTTTTTGTTTTTTGCGTTGTATTGTGCTGTGTTGTGTTGTATTGTGTTTATTGTGTTGTACTGTGTTGTGTTCTACTGTGTTGTTTTGTGCTGTGTTGCGTTGTGTTGTGCTGTGTTGTGTTGTAATGATTCTGTGTTGTGCTGGTCCTGTGCTGTGCCATGCTGTACTGTGCTGCACTGTACCATGCTGTACTGTGCTGTGCTGTGATGTGCTGTGCTGTGTTGCGCTGTGCTGTGCTGTGTTGTGCTGTATTGTGCTTGTTGCTGGGCAAAGGGTTTAGCATATGTTTGTTATTCCGGGGTTTTCTCAACAGCCTTTTAACGACCCCTGTCTTTGGTTTGGCAGCATTCTCTCGCTTGCCAAGACACCCTAGTTTTTTGTGTTGTTCCTTGGTTCATGAAATTGTTCTGTTATGGCTTTTTTGTATGTGTTTATGGTTTAAGTGCTCTCTGAAGCGTAAAGACTTTTGGAGATAAAAATGATTTTTGTTGTTGTTTTGGGAACGGATTTGAGCCATGGCGATGAGAATGGGGTGGGCATGGTACGGGTAGTTTGAGAAATACATTGTATTTATTTGTTTATCCTTTTATTTGTTTGTTTGTTATCCAAAGTGTATTTTCTAAGGTTTGCAGCTATCTAAAGTGTTTATTCATTTACTTTTTTTTTATTAATCTATCTGTCTATTTGTTTATTATTATCCAAAGTGGGGTTTTTTCCTAAGGCTTACCCCTACCAAAGTATTTCTCTCAAGCTTGCAATCAACAACTGAAAATATCGTGATTGAGGTATGGGGCAGACAGTTTAAGATACAAGTATGGAGCATTCACCTGAGCAACAATGGGGTTACTGGGACTGTTTGTTCAATGCTTGTTGGATTTCCGATGGCTTTCTGTGCCAGCTCTCTTTCTGATGTTTACATGCCACAAGTGTCTGGAACTGAAGACTGTTTGAATGGAATGGTCTGATTGGAAGCGAAACTCAAACAGTCTGCGTGTTTCACATTTTCTAAATGTTTTCATTTCTGTTCAAGAATGGGCTGCGTTCTTGTGTGTCTCAACATAAGGATCTGCATTTTTTTCTGTGCCCAGATTTTCTCCTTCCTCTCAGAATTCCTTTTGAACCCTTCATGTCTACATCTGTTGTTTCCCCAGCTTCAAGTGCTTACAGCTTGACTGGCGAGATTTTTTTCGTTCGTAGGGTAGAGCTCCGAAGTTTAATAATCAATGGTAATATTTTGCGTATGTGACCGTGTTTTTTCTTTTTTTGGCCCACCATGAAAGTAGCTGCACTCCGACTTCCAGGATATATGCTGGGTATGTTCGTGTTTCTGTAACCCATTGAGCTCTGGAATGAATTATGGGATCTTTAACGTACATTTTTGATTCTCTGCATATGTATATACATGTATATACATGAAGGAAATTAAGGTACTGGCAGGTGTGCCATTTAAGTTGACATGGAAGATCATAAAAAATCACCTTTGTTTTACCAGGTACCTCTAAAATTCGAGCCCATGAATTCATGCACCCATAGGATTGAAATCGAACTTCTTGACTACTAGGCTATAGCGTGTCGGCTGATGATATTGAAGATGATATAGATGTTATTGTGAAGATCCATTGAGATCTGTGATCTGGTGGTGCCGCTTCTTTCTAGGATCCCTGCATGTTAGTGTGCATTCAAAGCACGTAAAAGAATGTAAGGCAACAAATGTGTTTTCTCCGGAAATTTTCTTTTTTAAAAAACTCTCGAAGGGTAAAAAGTGCACGGTGCACGTACAAAAAAACCCAATAACTGTCATCAACCAAAATTTGTTTCGAAAATCTTCAAACTATGAGAACCTTAGTCTTAACTTTTACTTTCACGACCAAAGTTTTAAAAAATCCAACGAAATTTACCTGCCTCAGGGGGCAATTAAACCTCGTACTTTAAACCAGGAGTGTAGTTGCATGAGCCACTGTGCTAAGATGACAGCTATGTTTTATTATCTTTGGAACTTGATATTTTGTTGTTATTAGTTTTTGCCCTTCTTATTCCTGTAGAAGAAAATAGCAACATGAACGACAACAACAGTAACAACAGACCCAAATAAGCCATGAACTAAACAAACTAAACCCTCCTGAGAGAAAGAAAGAAAGAAAGAAAGGAAAGAAAAAAACCCCGAAAAAAGACAACAAAATAGAAAAAAAAGAGATCACCTTTCCTAACCGTGACATTCTACTGCAAGAAAACTTTCCTTTTTTCTTGTTTCCGTGCGCGTGCGCGCGCGTGTGTGTATGTGTGTGCATAAGTGTTTTTTTGTTTGTTTGTTTATTTGTACTTCCATTATTTATGTTTTACTGAGCTATTTTGAGTTCCTACAAAGACGGCTATGCTTTCTGTATTTTCCTTTGACGTTCGTTGGTTTTTTTTGTTTTTGTTGTTGTTTACGGTGTGTGTTTCTTTGTTTCTTTGTTTGTTTGTGGCTTTGTTTTATTGCTTTGTTTGTTGTTTTTATGGTGTTTTTCTACATTCCTTTACATGCTTCCAAGCTCCATTTCTGTTCTGTTTGGTGCTGGTGATGATAAAACCGCATGTAACATGCACACCATCAACAATAGAAAAAAAAGGAGGGGGGGTTGAAACACGAACAGAAAGAAAGTAAGAGAGAAAGAAAGAAAGAAAGAAAGAAAGAAAGAAGAGAGAGAGAGAGAGAGAGAGAGAGAGAGAGAGAGAGAGAGAGAGAGAGAGAGAGAGAGAGAGAGAGAGAGAGATGCTTTTAACCCTCCTCACCTCCCTTACCACCAGGCCATAATGCATAACCACACAGATAAGCACGCGCGCATACACACACACATACACACACATACACATACACACACATACACACCATACACACACATACACACACATACACACACATACACACACACACACATACACACACACACACACA
>CM060316.1:9938066-9943066 GCA_030674155.1 Stramonita haemastoma | reverse complement strand
TTTTCTTTCTTTCTTTTTCTTTTCTTTTCTTTCTTTCTTTCTTTCTTTCTTTCCTTCAATTCTTTTTTTCCCATTTTATTCATTCATCCTTTCATTTCTTTTTTCTGGTATTCTTTGTTTCTTTCTCTTTCTTGTTTTCTCTGCCTTTTCAAATTTCTGTCGCCTCTAAGTGCAATTATTATTTATTATTATTATTATTATTATTATTATTATTATTATTATTATTATTATCATCATCATCATCATCATCATCATCATCATCATCATCATCATCATCATCATCATGCTTTTCGTTGTATCTTGTTCATGTAGGTTTTTTTTTCTTTTTTTTGTTCTTTCTTTTTGTTTCGTTTCTGTTTTTCGTCTGTCTACTTTTATGTCTTTATATACTTCTTTTCTTTTTTTTCATCTTCAGATACACACTTTTTATGTGCTTCTATTCTTTCTTTCTTTTCTTTCTTTCTTTCTTTCTTTCTTTTTTCTTTCTTCTGTCTGTCTGTCTGTCTGTCTGTCTGTCTGTCTGTCTGTCTGTCTGTCTGTCTTCTGTTCTTGTCTTTCTTCCTTTCTTCTTTCTTTTCTTTTTTCTTTTTGTTTGTTTTATCTTCGGTACTCTCTTTTTTTTAGTCTGTGTTCTTTCCTGTTGTTTGTCTTTCTTTTCGTTGTTTCATTTCGTTACTCTCTTATTCTCTCTTTCCGAAGCTGAGCTTTTCCTCTAGGTGGACTGTTCGTTGTAAGTGGTTTTGCCTTTGGCCTAAAGGGCTTAAGGGGAGAGAGAGAGAGAGAGAGAGAGAGAGAGAGAGAGAGAGAGAGAGAGAGAGAGAGAGAGAGAGAGAGAGAGAGGGGGGGGGGGTGGTAGGCGGGAGAGAAGAAGAAGAAGAAGAAGAAGAAGAAGAAGAAGAAAGAAGAAGAAACGAGAAAGAAGAAAGTGTGTAAGAGATCAAAGAATAAAAAAGGGAGAAAGTAAGTGAAAGTGTGTTGTCATATGGATGTGTGTGTGTGTGTGTGTGTGTGTGTGTGTGTGTGTGTGTGAGTGAGTGGGATGAGAGAGGAGGAGAGAGAGAGAGAGAGAGGAGAGAGAGAGAGAGAGAGAGAGAGAGAGAGAGAGAGAAGAGGAGAGAGGAGAGAGAGAAGAGAGATAGAGAGAGAGAGGAGAGAGAGAGAGAGAGAGAGAGAGAGAGAGTTTGTATGTTTTTGTTTTGTTGTTGTTTGTTTTGTTTTGAGGTTGATGTTTATTGTCAAAAAGGCACAAAGTGAAAACCAGTTTGGAGGAGTTAGTGCGTGATGTCGTCTCCATGATGTCGGCCAAATGCCGTTTCCAGCAGGCCAGTTGTTCCCCTTTATGACATAGGTTTTGTTGTGTTTCGTCTTTTGCTTGTTTGTTGTATGTATTTGGAGAAAAAAAATCTGATATGCCCATTCGGCATTAACTTGTTTTAGATGCATGTTTTAAATAGTGTGTGTGTGTAGTGTGTGGTGTGTGTGTGTGTGTGTGTGTGTGTGTGTGTGTGTGTGTGTGTGTGTTATGTGTTTTGATGTGTGCACACCCCTGTGTGTATGTATGTGCGTGTGAGTGCACGTGTCATCTCTGTTATGGTTCTCAGTGGTTGGGTTGGCTTTCCCTGTGAACCAAAAATAATGAAGGATAAACCTTCCCCGCCTAAACTGACAAGCTTGAGACACGCAAGATTAATATCCTGACAGTCTGCCTATTCATTAGGCGTTGTTTTCCTCCACTTCTGACACATTGAGCCGTCCCCAAACTGGGCTAAAGAACAGAAGAATTATTCGACATTTCCATTAAGCCATACTTTCAGCCGATGGCACATTAGTTTTTTTTGTTTTGTGCAGACTGAAAAATAGAAAAAAACAAAAGAGAGTTTATTTGTTTTTTATATTCAATTTTCTTGATGGAAACTGCCAATCGCGCAAGACTTGGCGCCATTTTGGTCGCTCACAGCATTAGTGACGCCAACAATCAGACGGAAGTGTGGAGCTATTTTTGTTTTCCATGGCAGGAGAAGTACCTCCATGTTTGCGCAAATTAAAAGTGTATAGTTTAGCCTTGCTGAGTGGCAGTTCTTGGAACAAGAAAGGTTTGGGGTTTTTTTCTAGAAAGAAAAGTATGAAATGTCAAATTTTCTAATACCAAAAAATTCCAGTTTTCTGGAAGCAAATCCGTTTTAAACCAGTTTGTAACACGAAAACAAACATTTATTTTGATCAGGTTGCTTGAAAGGGTTTGGCTTGTGGACAAAATATGTTGTTGTTTATTTTTTTTGTGATGCATGCTGACATTTTCAATATCTATACCTTGCTTTTTGTGTGTCCGTTCGTGTGAGCGTGTATTTTTGTACCGCTTGTCAGTGTTGCACACCTTTTTGTGTATATTCTTCGATGCCAATGGGCTTGAAATAACTGTTTAAGCGTCGTAGTTCTGACTTCAAAGACACATGCACAGGTCTGGATCGCTGCTAAAACGTCAGTTTAAAGGATATTTTCTATAAAGTTATCACTGGTTTCAGCTTCTTTCTGATTTCAGAGCACGTAAAAGAGCCCACAGCAACAAGAGAGTTATCCCTGGAGAAATTCTGTAAGAAAACGCCACTTTCATAAGGAAGCAAGTAATATGCGCAGACATCTCTCTCCTTGGGCAGAGCAGCCTGAATTCCACGCCGATAGATTTGCCATGACTTAAGTTCTTAGTCAGTTCAGTTCTATTCAGTTCATTCCTCTACAAGTCGTGGATGAAGCTAGTAGCCGTGCCAAAGTCCCATGTACAAACGCATGCAGTGGATTGTGGTCTAGAGGTAACGCGCATGCCAGAAAGCGAAAAGTCCTGGTCAGAAGTGTGCGTGGCTCGAACCTCCTTTGGGCCTGAAACATTTCCTATCCATAAGACCATGAGTGTGGTCTGGGTGATAGTCTTTCGGATGAGATGATAAACCTAGGTCCCGTGTGTTACTCAAAATTATTTAGTGTACGTAAAAGAGCTCACGGCAAAAAGAGTTGTCCCTGGCAAAATTCTGTAGAAGAAAGCCACTCTGATAGGGAAACAAATACAGTTGCAGATAAGCCACCACCACCACCACCACCACCACCACACCACCACCACCACCACCACCACCACCACCACCACCACCACCACCACCACCACCACCACCACCACCACAAACCCCAGAAACATGAAACTGTCAATGGTAAACCCTGTGACCTTCCCACGGCAGATGACATTTATACAGCACACCATCCAGACCCCTTTACTTCAGGGTTTACAGGCCCTCACACCTTGCCTCAGCCCCTTCAGACAACCAGTCAGGCCCTTGGGTTCAACTCCAGGCAGCCCTAGAATCACTTGAGAGCGTCTGGCAACAGGGACCAAGGACTCTTTAGCCCTGACCCTCCAGATTACATCATGTACACCACCATGGGTCAGCTCTCTGCTTAGCTTACTGCCCACTGCCGTGTGACTAGCCTGCCCATTAACATGTGGTCACTGCTTGTAATTGGGGGTAGTAGACTTGCGTGGTGGTTAGGGCGTGGAAGGGGAGATCTTCATCATGCAGGGTGCAGAGCCTCAAACTAGGAAAACTTCATAACCATTAACATTTAGGAACTTGTCTCTCCCTGGGGACAGCGTGTCACCACCAGAGCAGCTCCACCCTCTATATTTTTTTTTCTTTTTCTGTCTGCGTGTATATTTGTTATTCTATCAAAGTGGCTTAAAAAACTTGCAAGGGACAATTCTCTTATTGCTGTGGGTTCTTTTACGTGTACTAAATGCGTGTTGCATCGTCTCATCCGAAAGACAAGCACCTGGACCACCAGTCACGGTCTAGTGGATAGGGGAAAAGTTTCGGCTATAAGCGGGGATCGAACCTGGACTCGGATCAAACCCGGACTTTTTGCTTTCTAAGCAGATAGATGCGTCACCGCTAGACCACCGATTCACCATGGGGATACATTAACTCAAGTCGTTCTTCTTCTTCTTCCTTACAGATCCAAACTGTCCTTTCCTGAGGGCTTTAATCGTTCTGTGTTTTTTCCACTTGACCGACATATAGTTGAAGCAGGGTCTGTGTCATAACACCTTTGACATCATCCATCATGTGGATCGTTTGCTCACCTGTCAAGTTAACGCGCTTTACCTCTTGTACAGTCTCCACGGCCACTTTGATAGATTGACCGTGGGAACTCTTTCACGTATACACATTCTTTTTTTTTTCTTTTCAAATTTCAGCTTTATAGAAGATTAAACAAAGCAAGAAGGGTTAAAAATAGCAGAACATAAATCTACAGACACGTACACATACACGCACACACGCATGTGATGCTCGCAAGCACGCACGCGCGCGCACACATACACACGCAGAGTCGCAAAGGTACACACACACCACACACACACACACACACACACACACACACACACACACACACACACACACACACACACACCACACACACACGCGCGCGCGCGCGCGCGCGCGCGCGCGCGCTTATTTAACAAAAAGCCTGTCTTTTACGCTTATGGCCATACAAAAAAAATAATCAAAGCAAGGAAAAAAAAGAAAGGCTGAAAAGAAGTAGAAAGAATGCTAAGAGAGAGAGAGAGAGAGAGAGAGAGAGAGAGAGAGAGAGAGAGAGAGAGAGAGAGAGAGAGAGAGGAGAGAGAGAGAGAGACCGACCGACCGACCGACGACCGACCGACCGACCGACCGACGACCGACCGACCGACAGACAGACAGACAGACAGACAGACAGACGACGACAGAGAGGAAGAGGAGGAGGTACCAGTAATAAGTTCTGGGGTATATAGCAGAGATACGGTAGGAAATACGACCTTTCAACAACGTAGTGTGCCAAGCCAGATGAAGATGATAATAGATGTTTAGCGTCCGGAAAATGGATATTTGGTTTTCCTGTGAATGAGAGAACGTGATGGTGATAGTGATTGTGTGTGTGTGTGTTGTGTGTGTGTGGTGTGTGTGTGTGTGTGTGTGTGT
>CM060316.1:9913066-9918066 GCA_030674155.1 Stramonita haemastoma | reverse complement strand
TGTGTGCGTGTGTGTATGTGTGTGCATGTATGTTTGTGTGTACGTTTGTGTGTGTTACTGTGCGTGCGAGGGTGCGTGTGTGCATTTTAATTCGTCATTAATTCATCAATTCATTGATTTTTTCGGGCTTTTCTTAAGCTTGGTAATCTCCAACACGAACATTTGTTGTTTAGAAACTGAAACCTGCAGCCCTGGATTAAAGAAAACTAGGTCAGTGAACACAGTCAAGGATTTCAAGGGAAAAAAACCCCACATGCCTTGATCATTTGTTCTTGACGTGTAATGGCACACGGCAGAAAGAGTAGTATAGAGAGAGTCTTAGTTTGCGCTTCGTGTCGTAATGAGGCATTGATTACTTTTCCATTAGCAGAAGAACACCGTCAGTAACAGACAGCAAACGATATCTTCTGGTATATATATGAATAGCATCTTGCCTACGTTGTAGTATTCTAAATAGCATGCTCTTTACGATGTAGTATTCTAAATAGCATGCTCTTTACGATGTCAGTATAAATAGCATCCCCACCATCAGGAAATCCTGTGCTGAGAATTCCTTCTTTTCTACCCCTCTCTTTGTTTTAGTTTTGTTATTTTTCTTCCTATAACCACATCCTTCTTGTCCATTTTCTGCCCTTTTGGTCCATTTTTCTGACTTTTTTCCCCAGAAAGACTAAAAAGAACAAATCCCTTCGCACACCGAACTCAGATGCCTGGGCCTTACTTGTCAGGCTCTTAACGGCAGCACAACGCATTTTCGCTCATTTAACAGACAATAATAGTTGCTGTCTGAGCGTTTGACAAAGAAGGAAAAAATGCCTCCATCCCCGAAGTCGAATGTGGCTACCTGAATGTAGGCAAACTAAATGTCGCATTCGCAAAATCTTACCATTGATGAACCTCGGAGCTGTATGTAACCAAGAATCGAAAATGAAAGAATCCTCTATGACACAGTATTTGAGATAGCATTCTCTTTGCAACATCGTATCTTAAACAGCATCCACCTTAAAACATAGTATTTCAAGTATTTTCCTTTTTATGGAATTTGGACCACTGTCCTCTTAAAGAACGTGTCGTATATAGTACGTAACTGCTTTCTTTATATGTTTCTTTTTTTTTCCTTTTTGAGGGAAGGAGAGAGAGAGGGGGGAGAGGGGCTGCGAGGATATTTCTTTACTAGAA
This sequence comes from Stramonita haemastoma, assembly GCA_030674155.1. NCBI lineage: Eukaryota > Metazoa > Mollusca > Gastropoda > Neogastropoda > Muricidae > Stramonita > Stramonita haemastoma. Next base: position 9,916,887 of record CM060316.1, on the reverse strand, counting down.
TATTATTTGTGTGCTCTGTGCTGCCAAAGACAGCTGCTGTATTGCCATGGTTCTTAATTGTGTGCTAAGTGCTCGTTACTGTACGCTGAGTGACATAAGTGTGTGTGTGCGTATGTGTGTGTGTGCGTATGTGTGTGTGTGTGTGTGTGTGTGTGTGTGTGTGTGTGTGTGTGTGTGCGTGTGAAAGTCAAAGTTAAAGTCAAAGTCTAAGTCTAAGTCAAAATTTTATTTCCAGATGGTACATTGAGTAAGCAATAGATTTGCTTCCCCCCCCCATCAAGCATACAATAACAGCAATAGAAAAAACCCGGTGGCTCTGGTGTGTGTGTTGTGTGTGTGTGTGTGTGGCGCGCGCGCGCGCGCGCTCGCAAGTGGCACGCGCGAGTGCGCGCGCGTGTGTGTGTGTGTGTGTGTGTGTGTGTGAGTGAGGTTGTGTGTGTGTGAGGTTGTGTGTGAGAGATTGTGTGTGTGTATGTATGTATGTATGCATTGTATGTATGTATGTATGTATGTATGTATGTATGTATGTATGTATGTATGTATGTATGTATGTATGTATGTATGTAGTATGTATGTATGTATGTATGTATGTATGTATGTATGTATGTATGTATTATTAAGTGTGTATGTGTATGTGTATGTGTATGTGTGTGTTTATTAGCGCAAGAAAAAAAGGAAGAGTGGGCGTTAATAACTGTGTGTGACAGTCCTGGGAGTTTGACCATCAACATACAACAGGGAAAGGTGAATCACTGTGCAGAGAGAAAGAACGGCCTTATTAGCAGAGACGGGTGCAGGCTAATTAATGGATTATGACCAAAGTACGTATTAATTAACGGGTTATAAATAAAGTCTTATATAATTAATAGATTATATAACAAGTCCTTAATGATTAACGGATTAGTGACAAAGTGTTTGTAATCAACGGCTTATAAATGAAATACTTTATAATTAACGGACTATGAACAAAGTATTTTAAAGTGCTTTATATGATTAAGGGTTTATAGATAAAGTACTTTGTAATTAACGCTTTATGAGAAAAATATTTGATAATAGACGGGTTATGAACTTACTAAGTGGCTCATGATTTACAGTCTGGAAACAAAGTACTGTATAATGAACGGATTATAAACAAAGCGCTTTATAATTCCTTCACCATCACCTATCCCATAATCTGTTAGACCGTTGGAACACCAACGAAGAATTTGTCACCAGCTTCCTCCACTCCACGCGGTTTTCAACTCTCAGCGTATGTATGTCGTTCCACTCCAGGCCAGTCCAACTCTCTGATGTTGTCATCCCATCGTTTTTCTCAGTCTGCCTTTTCGTCTCCCTCCTTGTGCTGTTACCTATAGGACAGAAACAGGAACATACTCAGCATACATCCCTTGAAGTCGGAATGCGGCTACCTTCACGGTGGGAACCCCCCCCCCCCAAAAAAAAAAAACAGTCGCATACGCAAAACCTCACCATAGGTGAACCTCAGAGCTCAGATCTAGCCGAGGAACCAAAAACAAAAATTCCCATAAGTTTCCGTCCTCCCCCTACCTCCTCTCTCCTACAACTGCAACTCGTCTTCGCCACCTCTACCACCCCTCCCCATCCCTCCCCACCCCTCCCCTCCTTCCCTGCCTCATGTTGGGGATGAATGTTCTTTTGATGACACCAGGAAAGCAGACACACATGCTTGCGGGCTCTGCAGGCAATTTACCCAAGCTCTTGAACAACCCTCAGGAAACTAACTGCCTGCTTCTTTGAGGCAGGTGTAAAGCTTAAACTAAGGTGCTAGGCCTATAGGGAGGCAGGGTTGCTTTGCACAGAGAAAGAGAGAGGGGGAGGGATGGAGAGAGAGAGAGAGAGGGGGGAACGGAGAGGGAAGGAGGGAGGAGGGAGGGAGGGAGGAGAGAGAGAGAGAGAGAGAGAGAGAGAGAGAGAGAGAGAGAGAGAGAGGAGAGAGAGAGAGAGAGAGAGAGAGAGAGAGAGGGAGGTTACTGCAAAGCAGAAGCATAATTTTAACTAAAAGCATAAGGCTGCCACCGGCACCGCCATCATCATCACCAATACCAGCAGCAGCAACAGCAGCAGCGACAGCCATACATACACGCACACACGTCCACATAATTATACAAACACACACATTTTACAACAAACACATACACACACACACACCAACTCTCTCTCTCTCTCTCACACACACACACACTCTCTGTCTCTCTCTCTCTCTCTCCACACACACACACTGTCTCTCTCTCACACACACACACACTACACACACACACACACACACACACACACACACACACACACACACACACACACCACACACACACAAAACAACACACACACACACACACAATACACTCACCCTCCACACACACCAGACTGAGAAACTACCCGTAGGCTAATAACTCCACCTCCCCTCTATCTGTCATCATAGTCAGGATTCCTGGACTCCCGCGTCGCTTTCTCACAGGAAGATCCCAAAAGAGTGTTAATCCCGCCCCACAAAGACCCGGGATTTAACCTGGGATCCTGTCAGTTTCGTGTTTCCGGAGCAGCCAGTGGATTAAGGTGGGGATTAAGGGTTGACCTCCCAAGAGCTTGACCCTCGTGTGTCCCCTGATCTCTGTGTAAATTGGATTTTGCTGACCTTCCGGCCAGTTTGTGTGAGATGTCTGTAAGTGTCTTATACTTAGGACTTAAAGGGAACATTCACGTATCTTCGAGTATGTAAATTCAACTCTGAAAAGGTGAGATACAACAGGCATGTCCTTTTTTATCTGATGATTTACCGGTGAAAAGTAAAAAGAAAGTAAAGGTGTCCTACAACCTGTGTGGTCGTAGGGGAGCGAGGCATGAGAGACAGCTTCTCTAGGAGCCAGCATATTGAGGGCGGCACCCATCTCCTTTCCCTCACTGCTTTACCTTCCCTGACCCTAAAGAGGGCAGGTACCCGTTCACAGCTGGGTGGACCGGGAGTCTGTACAAAGCCTAAAGCCAAGGAGAGCAAACGGTCGTCCATACAATTGGTAACCACGCTCGATGCTGCTTAATTAACCTTAGCGCTGGGAAAGCGAGTGCTCTGACCACTGAGCTATCCCGTCCCCAAACCAAGCCATACCAAATCAAACCTTTGATTCTGGATTCCAGTAACAAAAGTTTGCAAAATTTTCAGACGCCCTCCCCCCCCCTACGGTCTACAAGACTACTACAGGATAGGTGACAGTGAAGGTGAAGAAAATAAATTGAGAACAAAGTTTGATTTAAGCCTTGTGTTCCCCTTTAAACAGTTTTAACTCTCACCACACTCTGACACAAAGGTGTCTATCTGTCTGTCTGTCTGTCTGTCTGTCTGTCTGTCTGTCTCTCTGCTGGGGACCCAGGGGCAAAGACAGAGCTAATATCCAGGGCTTAAGTACTGACCCCCACAGCTTTCACACATACACACGTACACATACACCCGTGCTATGCTGTTAGCCTATGTGATAGAGGACAGACAGAGAAGACACAGGAATGAAAATGAGCGGGGGAGGGGACGGGACAGGGGTATGGGAGGGAGGGGGTAGGGGAGGGGGAGGGGGGGTAGGGAACTTTGGGAAAGTAGTTTTGATAATGTGTGGGTAGGGGTGGGGGTGGAGAGTAGTGTGTTTGTGGAAGTTGTAGAGAAGTAGTGAAGTAGTAATAATAATGGTAATGATAAAGAGAAGAGAAGAGAGAGAGAGAGGATTAGACTTCAGACTTAGACTCAGATGATTATTCATTAAGGCACAGCCATAGAAGGGGGCAGAAAAAAAGCAATACATATATTTACCAATAAACAG
>CM060316.1:9900566-9908066 GCA_030674155.1 Stramonita haemastoma | reverse complement strand
TGCAGTGCCACACTGACCTATCTCCAAACACTGTCTCTCCATCCTTTTTTCCTTAGTCAACTTGCTGCTTGAACTGATCGGAGGAGGATGGTGTTATAGATGTGTGTTTGTGTGTGTGTGTGTGTTGTGGGGGGGGGGGGGGGGGGGGGGGGGGGGAGGGGGGGGAAGGGGGGTAATGGTGGTGGTGGTGGTGGTGGTTGTGGTGGTGGTGGTGGTGTGTGTGTGTGTGTGTATGTGTGTGTGTGTGTGTGTGTGTGTGTGTGTGTGTGTGTGTGTGTTGTGTTGTTTTGTGTTCGTATATATATATATATATATATATATATATATATATATATATATATATATATATATATATATATATATATATATATATATATATATATGCGTGTGTGTGTGTGTGTGTGTGTGTGTGTGTGTGTGTGTGTGTGTGCACGCGCGCGTGTGTGTATTAAAATTTTGCGCGCGCGTATCTGTTTATGTGCTGAGTCACTGCTCTATGTCATGTGCTTTTCATGTCTTCAACACATGACCCTCCTATCATGTGACCTTACACTTGCTGATGATGCAGTTTTTTTCCCACCACAATGTGATGATAGAATAGGGACGAGACAGCCTAGTGGTTAGAGCGTCGAAATGATGATCCCTCAGCAACATAGGGTTCGGGTTCGTGTCTCTGACAAGGTTTCTGATGGGTTTTTTTTCTTGTGGAGTTTGTATTGGTACTAACTCCGCCTCCATCAAAATCGTTCGGAAGAGTCCATAACTCCAGATTCCGTGTTTGAAGGCATGCACGGCATCTTTCATTCACATTTAAAAACTAATTTCTCCAGTGGAGACTCCTGATGAGTCTGTCAGTATAAATAGCATCTCCAACTTTTTGAAATGTTATGGCAAAAACTCCCTCTTTTCTATCCCTCTCTTTTGTTTCTGCCTTGTTCATTTTGTTCCTGTTACCTCCGTTTTGTCAATGTTCTGTGTTCTTGGTAGATTTTCCTGCTTTTTTTTTTTTTTTTTTTTTTTTTACACCATAAAGACTTAATAAAGATAACAATTCTCTCCCACGCCGAAGTCGGATGCGCTGGGCCTGACTTGTCAGGCGCTTAATTAATGGCAGTGCATTGTATTTTTGCCATATGACAGACAACAACAGGAGAAATGAGAAGAACAACAAGTAGGGGAAGAAGAAGAAGAAGAAGAAGAAGAAGAAGAAGAAGAAGAAGAAGAAGAAGAAGAAGAAGAAGAAGAAAGAAAGAAAGAAAAAGAAAAAAGAAAAAGAACAAAGGTAAGAGCAAGAACAACAAGAAAAAGAGGAAGAAGAAGAAACCCCATCGATGTTTCGTAGAAGAGTAGACCAGCTATAGTGGGTTTTACGGATGGCAGGAAGATGCCAGCATGCACCGTGCTGCTGGAGAGGGATGGGCTCCCCAGGTTCAACTTGACCACGACACACCACCTGAAGACCTCATTGCAGTGCCCAAGGACTCCTCAAGGAGGACTGAGGAGGAAGTCAACACACCTCAAGCGATGGAAAGTGCATGCCTGCAAATACCTCCCTCCCTCCCTCCCTCCCTCTGTCCCTTCCTTTCCTCCTCCGACCTTTCCCAGCATCAGGGAGATTGAATCGGAATCGAGTTCAGATTCTTCCCCTTCCTCCCTATCTTCACACCACCTTTACTTATTCCGTAGTCACGTGGACTGTTGGGGGCACCACTGAAGATATTGCAGCCAGCTTCCTCCTCACCTCTCCACTCCCCTCATCGTAGGAAGATTGAATTGAAATCTATTTCAGATTCTGCTTCTTCTCCCTCCTCCCCCTCCGAAATCCCCGTCTCACTATTTCTTGTCCATGTACACATCTTTCCTCGCCTTTTCTTGCCTGATTAAACCATGACCTCTTTTTTTTCTTTCCTTCTCTCTACCCCCTTCTCTCTCTGCCCTCCTGCCCTCATCATTCCGTTAGCCTTGTGTAGTTTGTTCGTGGCAGCTGTCGACAGATCTATTGTTGTTTGAAAGATGAACATGGTATGAAAAGTTCATGACCTAGTGCTTTCTTACCTCCTGTCAACTTTTAATTTTCTTTTCTTAAAAAACAACAACTTTTCTAATAGTCTTAATGAAAAAGAAAGACAGAAAATCACAATAAAAGAATTAAGAAACAAGTTCACGAACAAACGGTAACAAAAAATCTGTCAGCAGCAGCAGCCGCAACAAAAAGAATAGATGAAAGGTTGTTTGTGAGAGTGCAGGAACATCTTTTCCTTGACTGCGAGATGGATTTTTGTTTATGCTGTGTGTGTGACTTTTGTGTGTGTGTTGTGTGTTGTGGTGGTGGTGTGGTGGTGGTGGTGGTGGTGTGTGGTGGTGGTGGTGGTGGTGGTGTGTGTGTGTGTGTGTGTTGTGTGTGTGTGTGTGTGTGTGTGTGTGTGTGTGTGTGTGTGTGTGTGTGTGTGTAGGAAGGCATGCGTTTAAGGGCGAGAGTTTGCTACAAACAAGCTGTCGTTGATGTAAAACAAATCCTTTTTTTTTCTTCGCAAAATACTATTCCCATATTTTCATCCTACTACTTGTAGTTTGTAAAGTGTTCTCTTCCCGTGAGGGGAGGGATTTTTTTATATTGGATATTCTTTTATATTTTTAGTTGTTTTTTTCGAAGTACATTGTGCTATAAGCAGTTGCAGTCATGGAGAGATCTTTTGCGTAGAATTCAGTTTACATTACAGTCTGCATTTTTGTCCTACGACCAGGACTGGACCCTTCGTATTTCTTTCTGTATGTGATGATGACAATGTTATTTGTTACTTTATTATTATATATAAAATATAAAATATATATATATATATGTGTATGTGTGTATAAATGTATATATATATGTGTGTATACATATATATATAATTTATATATATATATTTCTGGCTGCTAGTAGTGAGGTGTCAACACTAGGATGGGCACAGGACGTTCATTCCGCCGTGTGACTTGCTCGTATAGCTTTTCTTACCAGGCGTTTTTGTCTTTACCCCTAATAGTATCCAATGGTCTCTATGTCCTCTTTTCCAAGGAAATGTTGATTGGCGAAGATAAGAGGACTCAGCAACACACACACACACACCACTCACACACACACACACACGCACGCACGCACGCACACACACACACACACACACACACACACACACAAACGCACGTACACACACACACAGACTCACACACACACACTCACACACACACATGGGCACACGCACGCACGCCACCACACACACACACACACACACACACACACACACACACACACACACACACACACACACACACACACACACACACACACACACACACACACACACACTTTTGCCCTGGTTTGATTTACGTGCGCTAAAAAACGATATGTAGCACACGAGACCTCGGTTTATCATCTCATCCGAAGGACTAGCACCCAGACCACCACTCATGGTCGAATGGATGGGGGGGGGGGGGGACTTTTGGGCCCAAACGGGATTCGAACCACCGCATACTTCCCACCCAGACTTTTCCCTTTCCCTTTCTAGTCAGGCACGTTACCTCCAGACCACCGACCCACCACAACCACCCTCCCCCCAAAAATGGAGGAATTTGTTCAATAGCTCTGTTACTGCTGTACCCCAATACAAAGTGATTCTCCAGGGAGCAAAGAGACAAGTAAGCCTACAACAAGTTGTCGGGGGACTTGTCTATCGTGTGGATGTGACATGTGTGACGCGACACATCAGTTATGGAGACGATAAGTCATGCCTGAGTGCAAAGCACGCCCCGCCACATTTTTCATTTCCTTCTTGCTTCGCCCCCCACCTCACTGCAGGAATGAAATCGGAGAAGAACTGAAGAGAAAAAAATCAATAAAATAAAAAAAAAAAACCAGAGAGAGAGGGGGGGAGAGAGGAAGAGAGAGAAGGGGAGGGAGAGGAGAGAGAGAAGAGGGAGGGGAGGGAGGGAGAGGAGAGGGAGGAGAGAGAGGAGAGAGAGAGAGAGAGAGAGAGGAGAGAGAGAGAGAGAGAGAGAGAGAGAGAGAGAGAGAGAGAGAGAGAGAGGAGAGAGAGAGAGAGAGAGAGGAGAGAGAGAGAGAAAACAGGAAAGAAAAAAGAACAGAGAAAAACAACTGAAAAAATGACTATGCCGATTTTTTTGTAAAAAGTCAAATGAGCGACCTAGGTGTGTGTGTGTGTGTGTGTGTGTGTGTGTGTGTGTGTGTGTGTGTGTGTGTGTGTGTGTGTGTGTGTGTGTGTGTGTGATCGTGTGATCGTTTCTCCCACACACTGCACAAAACAAAAGCAAAAATGTGGGTAACCAAACAAAAACAAACGAACAACACATAGAGTAAGAGGTATTTAAACAAAAAAAAACACCGAAGTCGGAATGCGGCTACCTTCATGGGGGGCAAAAACGGTTGCATACTCAACATCTCATTTTAAGTGAACCTCGGAGCTCTAGCCGATGAACAACAAAAGGAGACATTTTCATCACAGGATTTCTTTTTAAAAGTACGTAAGAAAGAGAGAAAGAATGAAAGAAAATGGAAGACACAGCAGAAACTATGTTCAAGAAAAAAAGAAAGAAAAAACGCACACAACACTATATTCCATCAAAACAAAGCAAAGAAATTTAAAAAAAAAAACCATTTAGTTTTAAAATAAAAATTACAAAAATAAAAAAAAGTGAGAGCAACAAGATAAAAGAAGAAAGAAAGAAAGAAAAAGGAAGACACAGTTGAAACTTAAAACCAAAAAAAAAAACCCCACACAACACTATATTCCATTAAAACAAAGCAAATTAAAAACAAAAACCTTTCTTTTTAAAATTTTTAAAAAATGACAGAAGTATTGTAAAAACAACAACAAAACAAGTGAGAGCGACAAAACAAAACAAAACAAAACTTGTCACACCACAACAAAAAAGACTTTGCACTCTCTTACACTCATCTCAGCGTTCGCTATTGTTCCAATACCACAGTGCTTTTTGACAGCCTGACAATGGAACAAAGTCTTCTTTGTTCTGTACATTTTTCCATCCAGCCTCTCACGGAGACAGACTAGCAACACCGTCTGTCACACTGATGCCTCAGTACAAAGGCTCTGCTTGCATCTGAGGTTTCGCTCTTCTTTTCAGTCTGCTCGCTTCAGTTGATTGTGTTCGGGTTGTAGGTTGTAGCACTGATTACTTCTTGTGTCGTGGATTGATTTCTTTAAGGGTCGTTCGTGGATTGATTACATCATCATCATCATCATCATCATCATCATCATCATCATCATCATCATCACCATCATCATCTTCCTTCTCCTTGTGTCAATGTTATTTGTCTTTAATATTTGCCTTTCTATATTTGTTCAATTCTTCTTTCTTCTTCAGTCTGTTTCTCTTTTACTCTGTTTTTTCTTTGTGTCTGTTTGCCATTCTTTCTTTTTCTTTGTTTTGTTTTTGTTTCCTGTCGCATTTTACACTGTCACTTTCTTTCTGTCTGTCTGTCTCTCTTTCTTTGCGGTGTGGGATATCTGTTTTCCTGTTTGTCCCTGTTTCTTTGTGGTTTCTATTCTTCTTTAAGTCTATTTTCTTCTCTTTCTGTATCTCTCTCTCTCTCTCTCTCTCTCTCTCTCTCTCTCTCTCTCTCTCTCTCTCTCTCTCTCTCTCTCTCTCTCTCTCTCTCTCTCTCTCTCTCTCTCCTTAATATTGTATCTATGTCTTATTTCTTACCTGTTGTTTGATACTTGGTGTGTTTGCTCTTGGTAATTGGATCATTATAATTGTTCTTGTTTTAGTTGAGGCTGTCTTTTTATCTTGATGTTATCCCTGAAAGGGCGGGGACTGGTGTAAAAAGCACATGAGTGCTTATCTATTATCCTCGAATAAAAGAATTTTGCTTGCCTTGTCTCTCTCTCTCTCTCCCTCCCTCCTCTCTCTCTCTTTCGTAGCAATCCTGTGAGGATCTTGTAGATCAGCTGTAAACAGATTAGCTGTAAATCTCATAGGTTTTGGAAATGGTTTAGGTGATGTGAAATGCAGCTGACAGAGGCACATAATCTACAGTTTATGCCAAATTTCCCAATGAGGTCTTTTGTGAAGGCTATGTATGAAATCTTGCATATGATATACGACAGGTAACATCTGCTACGAAATTCACTTGGCAGATTAATTGTTTTAAAACGATGTTTAATCAGAGCAAAATGGTTATAATACCACGTAAGCATTGTGAACAACAACAAGGGACCAGCTTATATAGTGTACTCCAAAGGCAAAACATTTTAATTGGAAAAACAAAATTGCTGCCTCATCTTCTCTGAGCCACAGAGTCATAGGCAATTTTCTTGTAGTGCATGATGATCAATGACGATGATGAAAATGTAACAATGCTGCTATGGGAGGTACATCTGTTTTGAGAGTACGTGGCAGGGTTTACTCTACGCTTCCTGTCATAATATATCCTGGCGTCAACCGGCCCCGAGAGATACAGACACCTACAGTGTTCGTCAGATATTAAAGCAACATTCTCAAAATCACATCGGTAAAATGAATGAAACTCGACTGTGTGGTCCCAGTCTTTCCAATGATTCCATATACACTTACTCTGGGTGGGAGCCGGCCAGACTCCCATAAAACCCCTTTGACTCTTATGAGATTCAAACTCACGACCTTCCAGTCCGCAACACAAGACACTAACCACTGCGCCATGGCGGCTGGTAAGATTTCAATGTTTTTGTCTGGCAGATGGTATATAGACTCACGCGCAATACAATTCACCCAGTGCAGAAATTCAATGCCTTGATGACGTTTTGGATACATGGTAGGGTTTCTTACTTTAGTTTCCGTATACTCTCTAACACTGACATTATTAACAAGATCGTTTTGTGCGAATTTGATCTCTTGGTGTATTTATGTACACAGGTAGGATTTAGGCACTGGCAGGTGTGCACCGAGGTTGACCTGGGAAATTGTTCTATGTTGAAAAATACAGTTGTCTTTCCCTGGAAGACGGCTTATATCTATGAACAGAAAACAAACACAAAAAATATTCACTTTGCATAAATGCACAGTGAAATCTAAGCGCACATAAAAGCTATAAAGAGAAAGCTTCTTATGTTAAAAAGATAGGGGGGGGGGGGGGGGGGGGGGGGGGGGGAGGGAGGTTGTTTCGCTTTAATTTTGGAAGCCGCTGGACGCATTAAAAAAATTCTTGATTATAGTTCGATTTATTTTATTGTCTAGCTATACAAATTCAAACATTTTTAAAATCTGAAAATTTTCATTACTTGTCATTAGAATATAAGTAATGAGGGAGAGATGAAAAAGAAATGAATAAGTGCTTAAATACAAATGAAAAAGTTTATTAAAAAATAAAGAACGGAATTTAGTCAATTTAATGTGAGTTCCGCCCTTCCACCGTTCCCTTTTTTTCGGTCGTTCTAATCTTTTATTTTTCCTTCTTTCCTTCCTGTTCTTCTTTTTTTTTTTCGTCTTTCTTTCTTTCTTTTTTGTTAC
>CM060316.1:9888066-9893066 GCA_030674155.1 Stramonita haemastoma | reverse complement strand
GTTTGTTGTTTGCTTTGCAATGGGATGCTATTAATCATCAGAAAATAGACAGAAGAGGCAGGCGTTCTATTAGTCTCCAAATCAATGAAGACATTAGCACAACTCAAGATGATCGTAAAAGACTGTTGTTTCCTTCTAAATAAAGGAAGAGGAAGAGAGAGAGAGAGAGAGAGAGAGAGAGAGAGAGGAGAGAGAGAGAGAGAGAGAGAGAGAGAGAGAGAGAGAAGACAGACAGACAGACAGACAGACAGACAGACAGACAGACAGACAGACAGACAGACAGACAGACAGGACAGAGACAGAGACAGACAGAGACAGAGAAAGAGAGACAGAGACAGAGACAGAGAAAGAGTATTCATTTTGGATTGTAACCTGTATGAGTGAGAGAGAGTATTCATTATAGACGGTAACCTGTATGGGAGAGAGTATTCATTATAGGCTGTATGTAGCCTGTATGACAAGGTGATGTGAACATACTCAATATAATTCGTCAGTGTAATAATTTGTCATACGTCGTTCATCCTAATGCAAAAGCAAGAAGAGAAGAAAAAAAAACATATTACACAGAGAGAGAGAGAGAGAGAGAGAGAGGAGAGAGAGAGAGAGAGAGAGAGAGAGAGAGAGACAGAGACAGACAGACAGACAGACAGACAGACAGACAGACAGACAGAGACAGACAGACAGACAGACAGACAGACAGACAAGACAGCAGACAGACAGAGACAGACAGACAGACAGACAGACAGATACTCAGAGACAGAGACACCAGACTAATTACAGCAGAGGTCTTACAGGAAAAGAATATATGACTTCAGTAACCGTCATGAAATGTTGAGTCATGTAAAACTACTTGAACAGTGGTAAAGTTTTTTTATGACTATTTGGTCCTCTCCTTATATACATTGCAGCAAGAATTGGGAAATTAAACCATAAAATGGTGGGTTGTAAGGGTTTAAGAACAACAATATTGTACGTTTATAGAATTTTTAGTATTCCATAATTATATTTAGCCTCAAATTATGTACGAAAACTGTTTAATTCCGTTTAGCAAGAAGTACATTCAACGTCCTTTCCCTCATAATTTTAGTTGCGCACCAGCACATGTATGTATGTTTTTATACGTATGTAGATGCATCATTATCGTCCGTACTTATCCTTATGTGTATGTTTGCACGTGCGAGTGGATTCACACATCAGGTGCATAATAGCTTAACCACATTTTTATCCTTCCTGGGCTAGAGTTCTGAGGGTTACCAATGGTAAGGTTTTGCGTGTGCGACTGTTTTCCCATTCCAACTTAGGGGATGATGTCTGAACACGACACGAGTGTGCATGTGTATTTTCACAAAGTTGCCATCCTTTGGTACCGGTTCACAACGACATAGTCTTCCAAAAGACCAGGGTTTGGTTTATGTGTGGGCAAGATGTTCTGCGTGCTTTCACACACGGAATCCTCGGTTTATAGTTTCATTCAAAGAACTTTCGAAGAAGCAGAGTTGGCACTGATGTGAACTCCAGGGGAACAATCTCCTTGAACTGGCTTCACAGTTGTGGCTCAAACCATGCTTTATTAGAGACAAGCTCAACGCTCTAATCCACTAGGCTATCCCGCCCCCACCCACCACCCCTACCCTACTTCAACCTTACGATCCCTCTTCAGTAAACAGAAATATAACACTCTATTAACTTCGAGAGGAGATTTACACCATCATAAATATTTTGGTCTTTTTAAAGATTCAATCCTTTCTCAGGTCAAGAGAGGACAAAGGGATCAAATGGGAAAGAGATATAGAAAATATAGAAAAAAAGAACCAAAAATGGAGGATGAGGAAGAATCAAATCTTATTTGTTTAAGGCGGAGAAACACAATCTGAAAATGGAATGAAGGAAGGGAAGAAAAGAAAATGGGGAAGGGGAGAGGAGAAGAAGAGAGAAGACAAGCGTGGAGATTGGAGGAGAGGGGAGGGGAGGGGAGGGGGGAGGTGGGGGGGGGGGGGGGGGGGGAAGCGAAGTTTATCGAAGAAACGTGAAAATTAAATTAGCGTAAGGAGGTTGTATATTTGGTTTGGATGTGTGTGTGTGTGTGTGTGTGTGTGTGTGTGTGTGTGTGTGTGTGTGTGTGTGTGTGTGTGTGTGTGTGTGTGTGTGTATGTCTGTGTCTGTAAGTCTGTAAGTCTGTATATCTCTGTGTATGTATCTGTGACTGTGTGTTTCTATGTGACTCTGTTGTGTGTGTGTGTGTGTGTGTGTGTGTGTGTGTGTGTGTGTGTGTGTGTGTGTGTGTGTGGGTTGATGGGGAAAAGGGTAATGGTGAGGGGGGATTATTTTGTCTGCTGTTTGTGCCAGAGGAATTACTAGATCCCTCAATAGATTTGTGCAGAGGGATTTAACAAAAATGCTTAAGACGGGATTATGTGTGTGTGCATATGTGTATGTATGTGTTTGTTATGTTTTATTTATTTATTTATTTCTTTTATATCGAGGATAATGGAATAAACACTCATATGCTTTTTTTTTACATCCAGTCCCCGTGTGTATGCAGTTTTGTAAATCTTGTCATCTGTTCAGATCATCTCTCTGTGTGTATGTGTGTGTGTGCGGTGCGCGCGAGTGTGTGTTGTGTGTGTGTGTGTGCGTGCGTGCGCGCGTGGTGTGTGTAGTGTGTGTTGCGTGCGGGGCGCGCGCGTGTGTGTGTGTGAAGTAGAGTAAAAGTATGTATATAGTTTTGTCTTCAGTTTGCCCAAAGGAATCATCAGATCCCGTCAGGGATTTGTTAGGAGGGATTAAAAAAAAAAAACCCAGAAAAAGTGCTGAAGACAGGGGGGACGGGAGGAAATGGATGAAGAAATGTGCGTGGCTGAATTAAAAGACTCTCACTGTAAGGTTTTGCTTGCCTGTCTCGAGGGAGAATTTACCTGACATCTTTTTTTTTCTTTGGGTTGGTTTCGATTTAGCTTGTTGTTGTTGTTGTTGTTGTTGGGAAAGTGGCATTAAAAATCGTCTGCGTACGCAAACTCTCACCATTGGGGAACTTTGGAGCTTTAGCAGAGAAAAGATCTACTTCCCCCCAAAAAAACAACAACAAAAAAACCAACCCCAAGACAACAAAGCAAATCTAAATCCTAAAAAAAAACCAAAAGACAAATACCCCCCCCCAAAAAAAACCACGATGCGGATGTCGGTTTTTGTTGTTGTAGATGTTTGTCATTCGTTCCTACCGGCACACAGTGGCCTACTCTTCCGAAAGAAGGAACGGTTTTAACGTGTGCGCAAGATGTTCTGCTTTACAGTTTTATCGGAAGAACTTTCAGGGAGTGAAACCGGCACTGATGTTAACTCCAGGGGAAAAATCCTCCTGAACGGGTGTCTTGGTGGTGGCTCGAACCCGGGCCGTCAGGTCACGAGCTCAACACTCTAACCACTAGGCTAGCTGCATACAGGAAAGAAAACAAAATAATGGGTGGTGCTGCTCTTGTGGCGACGCGTTCTCCACAGAAAGAGCAGCCCAAATTTCATGTAGAGAAATCTGCCGTGACTTAAATTGGTGTAAAATGTAAATGAGAATGTATCCCCCTTCTCCACCCCTGACGAAGTTGTTTAGTTTTGTTTGTTTATTTGTCATTTTTTGTGCCATTGTTAGCGATGTCGGTGCGGTGAGTGTGTGATGGGTTTTTTAACACTCTGTTTTATGTCTATACCTTTGTGTCTGTGTCTCTTTCTGTATTTCTCTGTCTGTCTGTCTGTCTGTCTGTCTGTCTGTCTGTCTGTCTGTCTGTCTGCCTGTCTCTATGTATCTCTGTCTCTCTGTCTCTGTCCCTCTCTCTCTTTATCTATTAGCACTTTTTTTTTCTTTAATAATCAAAATCATTTTATTGTGGCTTCTGATTTTCGTCTTCTGAATGAGTGCATTTTTATTACCTTATTATATATAGCGTCCTTATTTTTTGTATTTTGTTTGGTACTGCGTATAGTTTTATTGTTTAGTATCGTTTTATCTTGATGTTATCCCTGAAAAGGGCGGGGACTGGATGTAAAAAAGCACAGGAGTGCTTATCTATTATCCTCGAATAAAAGAATTTGCCTTGCCTTTGCCTTGCCTTGCCTTGCTCTCTCCTCCCTCCCTTCCTCCTTCCCGCCTCTCTTTCTCCCTCTCCCTCTTATCCACTGTCCTTTTCCCCCTCCAATTCCACTACTTTTCCTTTTATCTTCTTCAATTTTTTTTAATCTCTTCTGTCTGTCTGTCTGTTATCTCTATCTATCTCTGTCTGTCTCTGTCTGTCATTGTCTCTCACTCTCTGTACCTCTAGCTCTCTTCAGTGTGGTCTGAATTGATGGGGAAGCTAACAGCCCGGCTTGTTTGTATCACGGTTAGCACAGAGCAGGATCTGTTTCTTGTTCAAACTAACAAGAAAAGTTGCTGAGAGATTACCGCCTAAACCCCATAAAATATTGTTTGACGTAAGATTCAAGGGGTAAGAAGAAACTGGGTTTCCAAGTTGATGTGTATATGTATGCATGTAGTATGTATGTAGTAGGTAGGTTGTGTTGGTGTGTGTGTGTGTGTGTGTGTGTGTGTGTGTGTGTGTGTGTGTGTGTGTGTGTGTTGTTGTAGGTATGTATGTATGTATGTATGTATGTTGTATGTGTATGTAGTATGTAGTATGTATGTGCTGATGCATGTAGTATGTATGTAGGATAGGTAGGTAGGTAGGTAGGTAGGAGTAGGTAGGTAGGTAGGTAGGTAGGTAGGTAGGTAGGTAGGTAGGAGTAGTGTGTGTGTATGTTGTTGGTAGTGTTTCGAGGGTGCGCCAGCGCCTACGCGGTGGTGTGTGTTGGTAGTGGTGTTGGTGTGTGTGTGGTGTTGTGTTGTGTGTGTGTGTGTGTAGGTGTGTGGGTTGGTGTGTGTGTGTGTTGTGTCTGTGTCTGTGTCTGTGTCTGTGTCTGTGTTTCTTTCTTCAACTTGGTTGTAGTTTTGTATCCTTAAACCAAGGTGTTCAAGG
>CM060316.1:9883066-9885566 GCA_030674155.1 Stramonita haemastoma | reverse complement strand
AGACACACACACACACACACACACATACACACGTTTATATCCCCCTCTCTCTTATGCACATAAACACACACTCTCACTCACACAGACACACAGACACACAGAACACAGACACACACGCACACTACACACACACACACACACACACACACACACACACACAACACACACACACACACACACACACTCACACACACACCACACACTCCTTCTGGGGTGCGCCTTGCGCTCGTCTGTGCGCTCGCCTGTGTTTATGCTTGCGCTGCCACAAACACATCACTACAGGGAAATGGTATATACAGATCAGAACAAAACAAAACTTTGAACAATTTGAAAGTGTGTCACCACGTCGTTTTTTTCGCCATTACAAAAAACATGTTGTCAAAACACTTTTTTTTAAACAAAAAGAAAGGCAATAATGCAAAATATGTTGGTTTGTTGTTAGGGGAGGAAGAGGGGGTGGGGTGGAAGGGGATTATTTAGGACGGGGATTGCTCAGTGGTCAGAGCACTCGCTTTTCCCAAGCTAAGGTTAAGCAGGATTTAGCGTGGTTACCAAGTTAGATGGGTGACCCTTTACGTGCCTTAGCTTCAGTGCAGTCCCCCAGTTCACCCAGATGTAATAGGTACCTGCCCTCTTTAGGGTCAGGGGAAGGTAAAGCAGCGACAGAGAGAGATAAGATGGGCGCCACCCTCATTACGCTGTTCCTAAGAGAAACTGAGGTCTCTGACTTCTCGCTCCCCAAGGACCGCAGAGGTTATGGGAACACAATCATTTTTACCTATTGTATACTGCTTTCAGTCTCGGCAGATTCTCTCTGCGTGAAATTCATCCCGGGATTGAAACCACGACCTCTTGCTTTTTGGAGGGGTGGGTGTTTTACATCTAGATTACCAAGGGTATAGGCGTATCATCATTCATGTCAAAAGTCCTCTAGCTCTTCGTTTGGCCAAAATATTAGAATAATTCCAAATAAGATCGAAATAGACTTTTCTGTATTTTTTTGTTCCCCTGCCAGAGCTCCAAGATTCACCAGTAGTGAGATTTTGCGTATTTGTTTTTGGCTACCATAAAGGTATCGGCATTCTGACTTCAGGGATGATGTTTAAACACACACGTGGTCACGCGTTCTTTAAACTTTGCCATCTGCTCCTACTAGCATGAAATGGCCAACTCTTCCAAAGTGCGGAACGGGTTTGAAGGTATACGCTAGATGTTCTGCATGCGTTTGCAAGCAGGACCTCAGTTTATATTCTCCTCCGAAGGACTTTTTGGGGAGTGATTTCCAGTAAAAAAAAAAAAAAAAATCTGCTCCAATGGGTGCCCCTTTGGTGGCTGGAACCCAAGCCGTCAGATCAATCATGAGATCAACACTCTAACCACAAAGCTACCCCCCCCCCCCACCCCACATTCCCTGATCAAAATGGATATTAAAAATAAAAGTGTTGATATGTGATATCATAAAAAATAGTTCATAGCATCGTATGAAAGCATCTTGAGGCTATTGCATAGCAGGGATATATGAGGCCAAGTTTTTGTGGCGTGGCACCTAAAAGCCCTTTACGAGCTACGAAAGATATAACGGTTTGTGTGCGTCCTATGAATTTTTGATTTTATATAGCGCAGGTGGGGTTTTGTATCTGATAGCCGTCATAAAATTTGATAGGAAGAAAGTGTAATATCGTTTATACGGACACTGTTGGCTCTTAAAGTTTTTGTTGTTGTTGTTGTTGTGGTGGTGGTTTTGGTGTTGTTTAGTGTGTGTGTGTGTGCGCGCGCGCACGCGTGTGTATGTATGTGTGTGTGTGTGTCTGTATGTATGTGTGTGTGTGTGTGTGTGTGTGTGTGTGTGTGTGTGTGTGTGTGTGTGTGTGTGTGTGTGTGTGTGTGTGTGTGTGTGTGTGTGTATGCTTTTAGCTGCTTGTTTGCTTGCCTTTCTATCTGCCTATTCCCCACTGTATTTATTGTTTCTCTTCTTCTTTCTTCTTTCTTCTTCTTCTTTCTTCTTCTTCTTCTTTTCTCTTCTCTTCTTGTTCTTCTTGTTCTTCTTTCTTCTTCTTCTTCTTCTTCTTCTTCTTCTTCTCTTCTTCTTCTTCTTCTCTTCCTCCTCTCTCTCTCTCTCTCCTCCTCCTCCTCCTCCTCCTCCTCCTCCTCCTCCTCCTCCTCCCTCCCCTCCTCCTCTCCTCCCTCCTCCTTTTTCGTGTTGTTGCTGTTGTTGTTGTAGTTCTTTTGTTGTTGTTGTTGTTGTTGTTTCTTCTTCTTCTTTCTTCTTCTTCTCTTCCTCTCCTTCCTCCTCCTCCTCCTCCTCTCCTCCTCCTCTCCCCCTCCTCCTCCTCCTCTCCTCCTCCTCTCCTCCCCCCTCCTCCTTTCCCCCTCTCTCTCTCTCTCTCTTGCTGTCTTCTGTTCCTGTACCTCTGTTTCTCTGTGACCCCCCTCTTGTCCCACCTCTGTCTCTCATGCCTATGCTTTCCATCTCTTTTCCTTTCGTTTTCTTTTTAACCAT
>CM060316.1:9860566-9868066 GCA_030674155.1 Stramonita haemastoma | reverse complement strand
GGCAAAAAAGATCGCATGCGCAAAATCTCACCCTAGGTGAACTTCGTAGCTCTAGCCTAGGAGCGAAAAATAAATGGCTAACAGTTTTCTGATCAGACCATACAGCCAATGAGGATGCATGCTTTTTATGTTCGTGTCATCCATACCACTTGCCTTTGCGGCGTATTCATCTTCAAAGGAGGATATTAATGTTTTCTTGTGTTTTTTTTTTCATTCCTTGGCTAGAGCTCCGAACTTCATCAATATTGAGATTTTTGGAATCTGCGACTGTTTTTGCCTATCAAAGTAGCTGCATTCCGACTTCGGGGATGGATGGGGTTTTAGTGTGTAAGCAAGGAGTTCTGTATATGCTGGCGTATGGGTAAAGGTAAAGGTGTCCCATAACCTATGTGGTCGTAGGGGTGCGAGGCGTCAGAAACCTCAGCTTCTCCAGGGATCAGCATGTTGAGGGTGGCGCCCATCTCCTCTCCCTTGCTGCTTTACCTTCTCTGACCTTAATGAGTGCAGGAATTCATTGACAGCTGGGTGAACTGGGGGCAACTGTACTGAAGCTAAGGCGCGCAAAAGGTCACCCATCCAGTTGGTAACCACACTCGATGCTGTTTAACCTTGGCTTGGGGTAAGCGAGTGCTCTGATCACTGAGCTATCCCGTCCCTAGTTTAAAATAGTCTCATCAGGGACTTTTTGGGCGAACGAAATCCGTATCAGTGTTAACTTTAGGAGGGAAAATGTATTAGAAGGACTCGTGAGAAGAAATTGGAACCCTCGACCCTCAGATTCCATCAGAGAAGGAATTGATGCTGTAACTGCTAGGCTGTGCCATCGTTCACCCCACCATCATCATCAGCATCATCATTTCTGTCTGTGTGTCTGTCAGTGCATAGCGCTAATGGCTTTCCTGTCCTTATATCAATGACTTCCTCACGTTCCCCGCTCGTCCTGCTCGCTATCGCCATTTGATCTATCTTCTCTTCTCAGTGTCCTGCCTCTCAGGTACTCGATTTAGTAAGGTTAATGCCTCATTCCGAAAGGTCCTGTGCTTCTCTTGAGGTATTGAGGGTAGGGGTAGGGGAAGGGGTAGGGGTAGGGTTGAGGGTATGCGTGGTGAGAGAGAGAGAGAGAGAGAGAGAGAGAGAGAGAGAGAGAGAGAGAGAGAGAGAGAGAGAGAGAGAGAGACAGACAGACAGACAGACAGACAGACAGACAGACAGACAGACAGACAGACAGACAGACAGACAGACAGACAGACAGAGGCAGACAGGCATAGAGAGAGATGGGGAAAGAGAAAGAGACAGAGACAGATACAGAGATAGACAGACAGACAGCCAGACAGAGAGACAGAGACAGAAGCAGAGAGAGAGAGAGAGAGAGAGAGAGAGAGAGAGAGAGAGAGAGAGAGAGAGAGAGAGAGAGAGAGAGAGAGAGAGCTGAAGTAATTTCAACGTCTTCAAAATCATTATAGTCTTTCAGAGAAGACGATAAAAATCAAAGTCCCATGTGCGACATGCAATTTGCATATATATGCAAAATAACCCACTGCAACATGAAAGTTATCCGTATCAAATATAGACCATATAAAAAGAGTTATGTGAAAAAAGAAAAATGTCCATACTCATGCGGACATACTTATACTTACAGATAGGGGGGAAAAAAGACGGGTGGGCAGGTTCAATGGCTATATGCTCGCCTGATGACTAAAAGCTTGGTTTTCACGCAGAAAAATAGGCTGCAGCTCTACTCTACTCTACTCTACTCTACTCTACTCTACTCTACTCTACTCTACTCTACTCTACTCTACTCTACTCTACTCTTCTCCACCCTACTCTACTCTACTCTACTCTACTCTACTCTACTCTACTCTACTCTTCTCCACCCTACTCTACTCTACTCTACTCTACTCTACTCTACTCTACTCTACTCTACTCTACTCTACTCTACTCTACTCTACTCTACTCTACTCTACTCTTCTCCACCCTACCAAACCATACCCAGCACCCCTGACCCCCCTATCCTCCTTGCCTTGCCCTACCTCACACTACCCACCCCACTCCACTCTGCTCTGCTCCACTCTGCTCTGCTCCATTCTACTCCACTCTTTCTCACTCCACTCTACTCCACGTTACTCTCCTTCACTCCACTCCCACTCTACTCTTTTCTGCTCCACTTTACCCCCACTTCTCTCCACTCCACTGTATTCCCTTAAACTATATTTCATTGTATTCCCCTGTACTCCACTGTATTCCCCTCAACTATATTCCACTGTATTCCACTGTATTTCCCTGTAATTCCATTGTATTCTCCTTAACTATACTCCACTGTATTCCACTGTATGCCACTGTACTCCACTGTAATCCACTGTATTCCCCTAAACTATATTGCACTGTATTCCACTATATTCCACTGTACTCCCCTCTACTATATTTCTCTGTACTCCATTACATTTTCCTCAGCTATATTTCGCTGTACTCCACTGTGTTCCCCTCAACTATATTTTACTGTACTCCACCCCACTCCTCTTCATTCTGCTCCACTATATCCCCACTCTACTCCCTCTCCACTGTACTTCTCTCCACTTCACTCCACTCCTGTCTACTCCACTTAACTCCATCTACTCCAGTCTACTCCACTATAATCCACTCCACTTTACTCCTCTCCTCTCCACTGCACTCTATTCCGCTTCACTCCACTCCTCCCATCCACTTACGTCATCCCACCCTACCCTACTCCACCCCACACGACACAACTCTACTCTATTTTACTCTGTTCTACTCTACTCTGCTCTGCTCTACTCTACTCTGCTCTGTTCTACTCTACTCTGTTATACTATGCTTTACTCTGCTATGCTCTGTTCTACTCTACTCTACTCTACTCTGCTCTGTTCTACTCTACTCTGTTATACTATACTCTGCTTTACTCTGCTCTGCTCTGTTCTACTCTACTCTACTCTGCTCTGCTCTGTTCTACTCTACTCTGCTCTGTTCTACTCTGCTCTGCTCTGTTCTACTCTACTCTGCTCTGTTCTACTCTACTCTGCCCTGCTTTACTCTACTTTGCTCTAATCTATTTAACTCTGCTCTGCTCTACCCTGCTCTACCCTGCTCTGCTCTGCTCTGCTCTGCTCTGCTCTGCTCTACTCTTCTCTCCTCTCATCCACTCAACTCAACTCCACTCTACTCCACTCCACTCTACTCTACTCCACTCCACTCCACTCCATTCCACTCCACTCCATTCCACTCCACTCTACTCTACTCTACTCTCCTCTCCTCTTCTCTCCTCTCCTCTCCTCTACTCTACTGTACTCTACTCTACTCTACTCTACTCTACTCTACTTTGTACTGCGCCGGCTGTTGATATTCTAGAGACGTGAAAAATGCGATGATGGTAATAGGAAAATGCCTCTGGCAATTTTATGGATCTGTCTACTATGCAAAATGCTCCAGTCCTCTGGGCTTTCAATGTTTATTGGGCTATTTGTCACTGATAAATAACTGATGGTACTGATGCTGTGTGCAGAGGTGTGTGTGTGTGTGTGTGTGTGCATGTGTGTGTGCGTGTGCGTGTGTGTGTGTTAAAGTGTGCGTGTGTGTGTGTGTGTGTGTGGTGTGTGTGTGTGTGTTTAAGTGTGTGTGTTCAAGTGTTTGTGTGTAAATGAAATGTGTGTGTGTGTGCGTGCGTGCGCGCGCGCGCGCGGCGTGTGTGTGTTTTAGTGTGTGTGTGTTTAAGTGTGTGTGTGTGTGTGTGTGTTTGTGTGTGTGTGTGCATGCGTGTGTGTGTGCGCGCGCAATGGGGGGGGGGGGGGGGGGTTGCATCACCATCACCATTGTCCTTATATCTTTTTATAGTATTAACATTATTTTCATTGTTATGATCAATTGTCTTTGTTATTGTCATTTTAACATTACTGTCGTCGTTTCCTCTTTTCCTCCTCCTCCTCCTCTCTCCTCCTCCTCCCTCCTCCTCCTCCTCCTCCTCCTCCTCCTCTCATCATCATCATCATCGTTGTCATTGCTGTTGTTGTTGTGTTTATACTATTTTAGTATTGTTATTACTATCGTTATTATTGTAATCATTATTGCTCTTGTTGTGTTGTCGTTGCTGTCGTGATACTAAGAAGAGAGAGGGAGAGAGAAAAAGAGAGAGAGAGGGAGAGAGAGAAAGAAAGAGAGAGAGACAGAGACAGAGAGAGACACAGAGAGACACAGACAGACAGACAGACAGAGACAGAGAATAGTTTATACACAAGAGACTTCCCATTTCTTTAGATATGTAAGGAGCAAGAAAATTCTCCACACCTATAGCTCTCAAGTACCTACCTGATAGGCCAAAGCCGGTGAATATGCCCTAACACCTTTATGCCAGAGTCGCCCTATTCGCTCTTTTCTTCGGCGACAAAACAGGGTACCCCCTGGTGCCCAGGAATTATTTTGCCTTCATAAAAGCATACACTACCGGACACCATAGCTAAGTGGCTAAAACCATTTGAGTTCTATCCCATGGGCCTATAAAGTCGTGGGTTCGAATCTCCGGGGCAACTGGTGAATTTAGGGTGGGTTGTTTTTCTTTTTACAAGATCCCCGGTCAACTTTTTGTGCGGCTTGCCAGTGCCTTAATAACACTTGGTGTATAATTATACACATGCAGAGGATCGAATATGTACGTTAAAGAAGAAGAAGAAGAACAACAACAAGAAGAAGAAGAACAACAACAAGAAGAAGAAGAACAAGAACAAGAAGAAACAACAACAACAACAACAACAACAACAAGACCACAACAATAAGAAGCGGCAGAAGAACAAGAACAAGAAGAAAACGAATGATGAACAAAATACCAACACTAGACAAAAATAAATCAATCACAAAGCTGAAGATAAAGAAGAAAACACAGAGTGGCTAATAGTGCTAAATGAAACCAGCGAGTATGACCTTACGGTAGGTACACTACTTTGCGCCTAGCTACAATTAATTTGGATAAAGGTCGACGACTTGGGTTCAGATTTATAAATCTTTTAAGAGTTAACTGGAAGACGGAAGAGGAGTGTGTGTTTGGGAGAGGGGTGGAGGGGGAGGAGAAGAGGGAATGAGGGAGTAGGAGCGAGGGCGGGATGGGGGGGGGGGAGGGGAAGAGGGTGGTAAAGGGGTCATAATCACTAAAGTGTGTGTGGTTGACGAAAGAAAAAAATCATAGGTTGAAAAAATGATAATGGAAAATAGCAAGATCCGAAGAGAGAGAGAGAGAGAGAGAGAGAGAGAGAGAGAGAGAGAGAGAGAGAGAGAGAGAGAGAGAGAGAGAGAGAGAGGGGGGGGGAGAGAAGCAGACAGACAGACCAACAAACACAAGCAGACAGAATGAGTTAGTGTGTGAGTGTGTATGTATGCAAGTGCGCGTGTGTGTGGCGTACATATGCGCTTGTGCATGCTGCGTGTGCGTGCGTGTGCATACGCGCACATGCACGCTGGTGTATGTTTGTGTGCACTTATTTGCTCGCAGGCACGCACGCGCGCGTGCTGGCGCGTGTGTATGTGTGTGTGTGCGCGCGCGCGGACGTGCGCACACGCGTGCACGGGTGTGTGTGCGTGTACATAAGAATGTGTGCATAATTATATGTATGTGTGCATGCATGCATGCATGCATGCGTGCATGCGTGCTTGCGTTCATACGCGCATGTATGCATGCATGCATGCGTGCTTGCGTTCATACGCGCATGAGTACGTGCTTACGGGAGTGTATAATTGTATGTATTTGTGTACACTACGAAATCTGGCAATTGTTCAGACATTAAAAAAAAAGTACAGGGCAAAGATAGGAAGATAGGAAGAAAATAGTGAAAAGAAAAAAAAATCTTTTAATGGAATAAGAAACTGTGAAGGACAGAAAAATAAGTTAAGTGTTTGATGCCAAAACATTATCTTTCTTCTTCTTCTTTACCTGATCGATTTTATTCAACGGATCACTATCTAAACTCTGTGGTCTCGGGTCATGCCCGTGCATACCCTGTTAAGTTAATGGGCCGGCGCTTTTTTGTTGCTGCTTTTTTATTATTAACGAGCCAACAGGCGTATTGAAAGTTTTGTGAAAGGAGAATGTCAGAAAGCCACGAGTGTCATGAATCTTTGACATTTATGTCAAGGTTTGCATCATTATTGAAATGGCTTTTACACACAAAGAGAAAGAGATAGTGAGGGTGTGGGTAGAGAGAGGGGGTAGGACGGGGAAGAGGGAGAGAGAGAGAGAGAGAGAGAGAGAGAGAGAGAGAGAGAGAGAGAGAGAGAGAGAGAGAGAGAGAGAGAGAGAGAGAGAGAGAGAGACAGACAGACAGACAGACAGACAGACAGACAGACAGACAGACAGACAGACAGACAGACAGACAGACAGACAGACAGACAGACAGATAAAGGGCCAGACGGAGACACAGAGGGAGGAGATTTTGTAGAATCACGCACATTCACACAAGTCCCCCTTACACACACAGCATACGCACACAACACACATACAGCGCGCACGACGCGCCACGAACACACACAACATACACACACACCACAATGGACAGACTGACAGCAAACAGACATAAATACACACACAATTCCACGTCTGCGACTGCTGCAGTCGTCATGCACATGTCTGTCTCTGTCTGCTGTCTGTCTGTCTGTCTGTCCTCTCTTCCTTCCTCTCCTGTCTCTCTCTCTTTTCTCTCTCTTTCTGTCAGTCTGTCTTTCGGGTTTTTAATCTATTTCTCTCACCGTGTGGTCTGTTTTTCTAACGTCCTCTCTCTCTCTGCTCTTCTCTCTCTCCTCTCTCTCTCTCCTCTCTCTCTCTCTCTCTCTCCTCTCTCTCTCTCTCTCTCTCTCTCTCTCTCTCTTTCTCCCTCTCTCTCTCTCTCTCTGCTCTGTCTGTCTGTCTGTCTGTCTGTCTGTCTGTCTCGTCTGTCTGTCTTTTCTCTCTCTCTCTTTCTCTCTCTCTCATCTTTCTTTCTATGTTTTCTTTTCTTTCTATCATTTCTGTTCTTCCGTTTGTTTCTCTTTTTCTTTTCTGGTCTTCCTTCTATTTCTTTTCTTTTCTATCTCTTCTCTTTTTCCTCTTTCCTTTCATCTCTCTTTTCTTTGGTTTTTCTTTCTTTCTTCGTTCTTCTTTCTCTTCTTTCTTTCTTCTTTCTCTTTCTTTTTCTCTTTCTTTCTTACTTTCTTTCTTTCTTCTTTCTCTTTCTTCTTTCTTTCTTTCTTTCTTTCTTTCTTTCTTTCTTTCTTTTCTTCTGTCTGTCTGTCTGTCTGTCTGTCTGTCTGTCTGTCTGTCTGTCTGTCTTCTTCTTCTGTCTTTCTTTCTTTTTCTTTTTTCTTTTTTTCTTTCTTTCTTCTTTCTTTCTTTTTCTTTTTTTTTCTTTATTTCTTTCTTTCTCTCTCTTTGTCTTTCTTTCTTCCTTTATTGATTTTAGTTCTTCTGTCTTTCTATGCACTTGCGTGGAATCAGAGTGATCTAAAAGTAATTTTTCACTTTGTTGCAAGATT
>CM060316.1:9853066-9855566 GCA_030674155.1 Stramonita haemastoma | reverse complement strand
AGCAGTAGCAGCAGCAGTAGCCGCAGCAGCAATAGCAGTAGCATCAGCAGCAGTAGCAGTAATAGCAGCAGCAATAGCAGTAGCATCAGCAGCAGCAGCAGACAACAGCAGCAGCAGCAAACAGCAGCAGCAGCAGCAGTAGCAGCAACAGCATGGCAGCAATAGCAGAAAGCAGTAGCAGCAACAGCATGGCAGCAATAGCAGCAGCAATAGCAGCAGTAGCAGCAGCAATAGTAGCAACAGCAATAGTAGCAGCAGCAGCAAGACCAGCAGCAACAGCAGTAATAGCAGCAGCAGCAGAGAACAAAAAGAATGTCCTCGCAAGACTTGAAACGTAGGGGCATATGTTTGTGACAATCTCCTTACACAGTTCACCTCCGAAAGTCTTTTGGAGATAAATGATGCTGACATAGAAGAAAGAACACACGAACAAGGAGGGAGAAAAATGTGAACGTGACAGCCATAAGAAATCATGGTGGGTGCTTAAGATGTTGTTAGAAAGGGGAGACGGGGCGTTTTAGCCTTGCTGATCAAGAGAAATGAGACAGATCCCCAAAAACATGAAGTCATGTATGGATGCCATAGATAACCTACAGCCGTCTTGGGACTGTCGCCTTGCTGTTTGGGAATAAAACAAAACATCAACTACAACTAAAAAAATCTATTTTAAAAGACATTGATCTCTGAAGCTAAAAATTGTTTTTTTCGTGATCGGTAATGCATTTTGTCATACTGGAAGCAGTATGAATGAAGCGTGCATTTCAATGTGATATCCTTTTCAGGGTTTTTTTTTTTCACTTTTTGATTTTCCATATGAGAGAGAGAAGAGAGAGAGAGAGAGAGAGAGAGAGAGAGAGAGAGAGAGAGAGAGAGAGAGAGAGAGAAGACAGACAGACAGACAGACAGACAGACAGACAGACAGACAGACAGACAGACAGACAGACAGACAGACAGACAGACAGAGACAGAGAGATGGTGAACCCTGGTGGCATTTCGTGGAGCTCCTACTGACAACAGCAGCGATATGGAGACGGTTGAGTTGAGTTGTTGACTAACGTAGAAAACGTCTGTGTGTGCTGGACAGTCTGTGGTGGATGTCTTTCGAGTTTGAGAAAACATTGTATTGGCAAAGGCATCAGTGTACATTTGAGTGTGTGTAGCATCAGTGTACATGGAGATAAATGGCTCTGCAGCCCCAGTGTGGAAACACAGAGTGGAGCAGTGGAGGCATTGGAAGTCTGTTGTGACCACTGTCAGATTTGATTTGCAGCGTTGTTCTCTTGCAGTGGTGATTCCTAGATATTGGTGTCATTATTGCGTGCAGAACTAGAGTCTTGGTGGACGATGGTTTGCCATCGGGACAATCTATAGATATATATGTAATATGTATGGCTGTAACATCAGGCCAGTATGTCTGTTGATCTTGACCAGTCTATTCCCTGGTATCAGTTCAGTGCATACAGGGTATTGTTGTGTGTCTGTAACCCACCACATCGAGCGTGGTCACCAAATGCATGGGTCAACGTTGTCGCGCCTTGGCTTCAATACAGTCCCCCAGCTCACCCAGCTGTAAGTGGGTACCTGCTCTCTTGAGGGTCAGGGAAGGTAAAGCAGTAAGGGAGGGGAGATAGGCGCCGCCCTCACTACGCTGGCCCCTGGAGAAACTGAGGTCTGACACCTCGCTCTCCAACGGCCACATAGGTTATAGGAAAACCGTTACATTCATCTTACCTAACCCACCAAAACCATACATGCACAACAATTTTGAAATGCGTATTTGATTTTCTTAAATGCATATAAATACCACAAGGAGCACGGCAATGTCAAATCAGAACATACCCTGACCTTTTAAAATAATTAATTTAATAAAACTACGAACCTCAATCGGTCAAGTTGTTTTCAGGTTTAAATCAACAACCTGAGACGAGTGATATGAGTGAAAGTGGTATAGTCGGTCTCCAAGGACAATGTTGTTTTAAGGAATCTAGTTTTGGTTTTATCTCATTTTATGTGTGATCGATGTGGGTGTTCCCACTGTTCGGTGGCCGTCCTGGGCTGACCCTTATGGTTGACCAGGGCGTCGATACAAGCAAGGACAATAAAGTTGGTTTTAATCTGTATATAGTTGCTCAGTTTTAATCTGAGTTTTAAATTTGACGAGATGAAAGCCCCAATATGGCCTGCGTGGTCGGCGGGGCTACAAACAACATGACTGGATTGAACCTAAGACTTTGGCCGTTAGGATCAGAAAGTCCATCATCCAATCCACTCAGCTAAAGACCCACACAATCAGCATGATCAAATCTCTTAACTGCTGTCGTGGTTTGCTGCATGCTAGCAGCCTGAGAACTTACCCCAAGGGAAGAAGCGGCACCCAGTGACAGGAGCTGTCTGCCTCAGTGCTGGGGAGGTTGTGTAGCAGGTGCAGAACAGGTAACGAGATCAACTGACAGAGACATAGATCCCTCCCCCTCTCCCTCCCTCCCTCCCTTCCTCCCTC
>CM060316.1:9843066-9845566 GCA_030674155.1 Stramonita haemastoma | reverse complement strand
AGGCCAAATGTGGCTAATAGTATGGATAAGACGAACATACTCGACACATGTCCATTATTTCACTGGAGTATTGGGTTATGTAGTTAGTGAAAAAAACACATGCCACTTTTTTACAGATACTTTTATTCTTTAACCTCTCTCTCTCTCTCTCTCTCTCTCTCTCTCTCTCTCTCTCTTCCTCTCTCTCTCTCTCTCTCTGATTGGCACAGAGAGAGAGAGCTACCTCAAAAAGGAAAGAAAAAATTACTTTTTGTGAAAATACGCATTAACAGCAATAAATGGAGGAAACTAAGGAGTTTTTAGATTACGTCATGAAGATTTTTCTCTTCTCTTTTTTCTTTCATTTGAATTTGCTGTGTGGGTTTCTTTGGTTGCTTGGCTGGCTATAAAATTGGGGATTTCGGTTTTGTTGTTGTTGTTTTTTTAATTAGGAGTGCGGCGAAAGAATGGATATGGGTCTGTTATTCGTGATGGCGTGTTTTTGTTCTCACTGTTGTTCCATTCATTTTTTTCCCCAACCCTCCAGAAATCGTTAAAAAGATCAATCTTAACATCTGCTCTACAGGCCCAGTCAGAAATGAAGAGGTGAACTAGCAGACGCTCGAGGGGGTATTCCCTTAACGAATGCAATGAGAATCAATAGCCTCGCTCCCAGGGCCCCTAGTCGACATGTACAGTACAATCAACAGAAAATTGTTTCGTTCCCTGGAGAGCTCATCAGGGCCGGCTATTAGCTCCTCATCGCCTGCCATGGGAGACTACCCATCCTGTGTAATTAGGAGCTAGCTTCCCTTGACTTGTGAGCTTCGTTATGCCGTGTAATAAAATTTGCCTGAGAAAAGTGTGCCCGGAATATTGGATAAACATGCGTGTAAATTAACAACAGCGTCGCTAATCTACGATTGCTTGTTCCAGATCTACGACTTTCTGTTGTTGTATATATACTTTCTCACTGTTTCATCCTGTTACTCTCTGTATCTGTCTCTCTGTCTCTCTGTCTCTGTCTCTCTCTCTCTCATATAGTTTTACTGTTTAGTATCTTTTTATCTTGATGTTATCCCTGAAAAGGGCGGGGACTGGATGTAAAAAAGCACATGAGTGCTTATCTATTATCCTCGAATAAAAGAATTTTGCCTTGCCTTGCCTTGCCTTCTCTCTCTCTCTCTAGTGGTCAGAATAGGAGGGCGGATAGCCTAGTGGTCAGAACATTGCGCTGGCAATTTGAAGACCCGGGTTCGAGTCCGGTCGAGGAAATTTTCTTCCTGGAGTTAACATCAGTGCTGACTCCACTCTCCCCAAAAGTCCTTCGGATGAGACTTTAAACCGAGGCCCCGTGTGCGAACGCACGCAGAACATCTTGCGCACACGTTAAATCCTGTTCCGCTTTTCGTAAGAGTAGGCCATCGTGTGCCGGTGGGAACAGATGACAATATTTACAAAACTGCATACACACGGGGACCGGATGAAAAAAAGCACATGATTGCTTATTCTGTTATCCTCGATATAAAAGAATAAATAAATCTCTCTCTCTCTCTCTCTCTCTCTCTCTCTCTCTCTCTCTCTCTCTCTCTCTCTCTCTCTCTCTCTCTCTCTCTCTCTCTCTCTCTCTCTCTCTCTCTCTCTCTTACAAAATGGCCAGTCGTGTTATTTGGTTACCAATGACCATTCTTCGACATGTTGAACGTATAGCCCTACGCTAGTCATGTGTCCATTCAGAGTAGTAATTTCTAAGAGTTATTTTCCTTTGTCTATTGAGATTTATGCCCCTTCCTTGTTGTTTCTGTGTCTGTGTCTATTTATGCGTGTGTCGTCCATGTCTGTCACTGTATTGTATTGTATTGTGTTGTATTGTATTGTATTGTATTGTATTGTATTGTATTGTATTGTATTGTATTGTATTGTATTGTATTGTAAGTCACGGCAGACGGGAGAGCACGTCGCCACAAGACCAGTGCCTCTCATTTTTTTTGTTTTCCTATTTGTCTCTCCGTTTGTTAGTCTCTGTGTCTGTGTCTATGCCTGTGTCTATTTGTCTGTCTGTTAGTCTGTCTCAGTGTCTGTCTATGCCTATACTGTGTCTGTCTGTTGGTCAGTCTGTCTATCTATCTGTCTGTCTGTCTATCTGTCTGTCTGTGACGTCGACAAGTCAGAAGAGCCATTATATATTTTGCTGATACCTTGTCCAAAAATGTAACATGAGTATATGAGAGAAATATATATTTAAATAAGGAATTCTTCATATTCCTAGGCGAGACATATGCGCGCGTGTACACACACACAGACGCACGCACTCACACAAAAATGCACACACACAAACACACACACACAAGCACACACACACACACACACACACACACACACACACACACACACACACACACACACCCAAACACACACAAGACACACAACACAGACAAGAACAGACAGGGAGAAGACAGCGGCTGGTTGAGGTGATTGTACGATAGTGTAACGGGATATGTCTTTGCTTCTTGCATTGTAT
>CM060316.1:9823066-9828066 GCA_030674155.1 Stramonita haemastoma | reverse complement strand
ATGTGAGTACACATGCTCCATGCGTACATGTATAAGCAAGCACAAACAAGGTTCCTCACCTTTCTTTCCACAAGGTTCCATTATTACACCAAAAGATAAGAAAGGGCGAGCGGAAAGAATTGCATCACGACCCGCTCAATGTTTTGTCAACGAAATACTCAGAATCTGAATTTTCTGGTGGTTCAGATTCCAAGATTCGGCCAGAGAAGCCTGAAAGCGAAATTTCTTTATAACCCCCCTCCTTCTCTTCCCCCACCCAAACTGACTTTTCCCCTCTCACCAACCTCTCCCACTTACCTTTTTTCTCAACCCAGTGTTTTCTCCCCCGTGGCAAAAAGGAAAAAAATATTCTTTTGCGTCACAAGCAAACGCAACACCCACCAATTGCATCTCTGTCTCTCTGTCTCTGTTTGTCTCTGTCTGTCTGTCTGTCTCTGTCTATGTCTCTGTCTGTCTCTGTCTGTCTCTCTCTGTCTCTCTGTCTCCTCTG
This sequence comes from Stramonita haemastoma, assembly GCA_030674155.1. Taxonomy (NCBI): domain Eukaryota; kingdom Metazoa; phylum Mollusca; class Gastropoda; order Neogastropoda; family Muricidae; genus Stramonita; species Stramonita haemastoma. Next base: position 9,827,576 of record CM060316.1, on the reverse strand, counting down.
TCTCTGTCTCTGTCTCTCTCTCTCTCTCTCTGTTTCAAAGATAGATTAAAACTAGTTTATTATTTTCTGTTGTGTGAGCAAACGATATTATTTTCACTCCCATAAACTTTGAGCGATCTCTGCCCGTTTTTTGTTGTTGTTTTTTAGAATACGAATATGAACGGTAAACTATAACAATAGGGAAGTTTTACGTTCTGATAATCAGAAAAGCAGACGACAATCAAGCCTCCACAAGCAGACGACAGAGCCATGAATCTGTTAGACAATGCCAGTTCTCGGCAGTGAAGACAATGAAGAAAAGGTATCATGCTTATGAGAAAATATGTTTTTGTCATATGTTTTTTGAGCTGTGATGTTACTGGTATCAATGTTTTAAAGATGAGCAGATGATAGTGGTGGTGATGGTGGTGGTGATGGTGGTGGTGATGGTGGTGGTGGTGGTGGTGATGACGATGATGATGATGATGATGGTGTGGTGGTGGTGGTGGTGGTGGTGGTGGTGGTGGTGGTAGTAGTAGTGGTTGTGGTGGTGGCGGTGGTGGTACATATGTATGTATGTATGTATGTATGTATGTATGTATGTATGTATGTATGTATGTATGTATGTATGTATGTATGTATGTATGTATGTATGTATGTATGTATGTATGTATGTATGTATCAAATATCTGTGTTTGTGTGTCTGTCTGTCTGTCTGTCTCTCTCTCTATCTGTGTCTGTCTGTCTGTGTCTCTGTGTGAATCTGTGTGTCTGCGTGTATCTGACTACCCTTCTATGTGTCTGTATCTCTATGTCTGTCTGTATATCTTTTTTTTTTTGCTTTACTTCTTTGATTTTTGGTTTCTTTTCATTTTCTTACATAATTTTTATATTCTTCCGTTTCCTAATTTCACTATATCATTCTCTTCCTTTGATCAATCTCCAATTCTTTTTTTTCCTAAATCGATTCTCCGCAATTCCTACCTTTTTTCTTTTTTGGGTCTTTTTTGTGCTTTATTCAGTGTTGCGTGTGTGCTTGATGGGAATGTAGATGTGGCCTTTTCCCTTGGCCTTTAAGACAGAAGATGAAACAGAAAGTAGAGATCAATGTCGTGGTGTTTTTCCTCCCTCAGCTGTGCTGGTATGGGTATTCTGAACATGAACTGGGCTTTTTTTTGGGGGGAGTAGGGTTTTTTTCAAGTCTGTCTCTCTTTCTTCCCCTTTCCTTCGTTTTGTTTTTCTCTATATTTTTATTACCTCCGTTCTCTGTCTGTTTTTGTGTCTGTTTTTGTGTCTGTCTGTCTGTCTGTCTGTCTGTCTGTCTGTCTGTCTGTCTGTCTGTCTGTCTGTCTTCTGTCTCTCTCTCTCTCTCTCTCTCTCTCTCTCCTCTCCTCTCTCTCCTCTCTCTCTCCTTCTCTCCTCTATCCCCTCTCTCTCTCTCAATTCTCTCTCTTTTCTCTCTTGTGATTTAATTAAAGCCTTTTCTTGATCCTCCATTATTATTTGTTAACTTCTTTTACTTTTTAACCTTTATCTATGATCCCCATTTCTTTCTGTTTGTTATTCTTTTACTTTCTTACCTTGATCTGCGCATTCTCCTTTTCTTTTTTTCATTGTTTGTTGTTGCCACTTTATGAGATGTAGATTGGCCTTTTCTGTGTTTTGTGATGGTGAGATGAGACGATAAGGAGAGATGAAGTGTGCTTTTTCTTTGTCCCTGGTATGGTGGATATATGTATTCAGTGGACAGAGGTGTCGTGTTTGCTGTTTGTGTGGGTGGTGGTGGTGGTGGTGATGGTGGTGATGGTGGTGTGTGTGTGTGTGTGTGTGTGTGTGTGTGTGTGTGTGTGTGTGTGTGTGTGTGTGTGTGTGTGTGTGTGTGATTTTTGGTTTTGTCCCTCTATCTGTTTGTTTCTGATCTCTCTCTCTCTCTCTCTCTCTCTCTCTCTCTCTCTCTCTCTCTCTCTCTCTCTCTCTCTCTCTCTCTCTCCTCTCTCTCTCTCTCTCTCTGTGAGTGAAACTGTGCATGTGTGCGCATGTATTATACACCTTGCAAACTCTCATCTCACAGCTGGAGGCAAAACTCTTAGATCTCTTACTGCCATCCAATCAGCTAGCTGCCTTTTGTGCTTTCCACCAAACCAGTATGTTGTTTCTTTTTATTCTACCCTTGAGCCAATCAGCGTAAGAGTTCTCACGTACCTCCTTCAGAACTAACCAATCAGTTGCCGCCTTTTGAGCTCTTAGCCAATGAATTGGTTTCTTTCTCTACCCTCTAGCCAATCAGCGTACGAAAATTCACGTACCTCCTTCAGAACTGACCAATCAACTGCTTTGCCTGCTGCGGAATGACTGATAGCGACAGATTGTTTTGTGCTCTGTTTTTCTGATGCACAAGGCTTTTGCTTTAGATTCTTTTGAATAATTTCATTTTAAAATCAATGAATGAATATGTCAATGAATGTAGAGGGCGTAGATATGGCTATGTGAGAAAATCTAGTTAGTTTCTTCACTTTTTATCATTGTTGTATTTGTTTGGGAAAACTCGATTCCACTTTCTTTTATTGCACAGATTCATCCACCTACACACACACACACACACACTGCACACACACACACACACACCACACACTTACTCTCTCAGCCTCTCTCTCTGTCTCTCTTTCACTCCACTCCACCCCCATGACCCTAATTACTGAGACAAACATGAACTTGAACATGCTAACGACTATGACAACAGTAGATAATGACAAAGCAAAATCTAACAAAGATACCAATGCATATGTGTACTGCAATGAGGACAGTATAGTTCAGTGGTCAGATCACTTGCTTTCCCCCAGCCAAGGAATCAACTAGTATTGAGCATGGTTACCAAGTGAATGGGTGACTGTTTGTGCACCTTGGCTTCAGTACAGTCCCTCAGTTCACCCAGCTTTAAATGAGTACCGGCTCTATTTTAGGGTCAGAAAAGATAAAGCAGCGAGGGAGAGGAGATCGGCGCCGCCCTCAATATGCTGACCTCTGGAGAAGCTGGGTCTCTGACACCTTTGTTTCCTATCCAACCACATTGGTAATGGGAGCAATTTTAACTTTTACTGCAATATCAACTTAAAGAGCAGCATGCAAACACATCTTATTATCAACACAGAAAACGACAGTACTAACAACGATACCACCACAGTACTAACAACCATAAACATAAGGTTCCCATAACCTATGTGGTCATAGGAGAGTGAGGCACCAGAGACCTTGGCTTCTCTAAGGGCCAGCATATTGAGGGCGGCTGCCCATCTCTTCTCCCTCGCTGCTTTACCCTCCCTGACCCTGAAAAGGGCAGGTAGCCATTTACAGCTGGGTGAACTGGGGGGACTGTACTGAAGCCAAGGCGGGACAAACGGTCACCCATCCACTTGGTAACCGCACTCGATACTGCTTAACTTAGCTGGGGGACAGCGAGTGTTCTGACCACTGAGCTATCCAGTCCCTTACTAACAACAATACCACCACATATTAACAACACCAACACCACAATACTACCAACAACACCACTACAATACTACCAACACCACCACCACAATACAACACTACCAACAACAACACCACCACAGTGATAACTGACTAACGATTCCATCCTTTCTGTCTGTGTTGCCGCTGCTGCTGCAGGACCCACGGTTCAACAGGGAGGTGGACGTGAAGATGGGGTACAAGACGCGCAGCATCCTGAGCATGCCCATCAAGGACAACGAGGGCCAGGTGATTGGTGTGGCTCAGGCCATCAACAAGATCAGCGTCAAGGACGAACCCTTGACGAGCATGACGAGAAGGTTCAGTGACAGAGAGAGAGAGAGAGAGGGGGGGGGGGAGAGGGAGGTGGGGAGGGGGAGGGGTGGAGGGGTGGGGGGTAGGGAGGGACAGGGGTGGTGTTGGTGGTGGGGTTGGTTGAGGTTGGAGGGGTGATGGTTGGGGTGGGTTGTATTGAGTTGGTTGGGAGGGTTGGGATGGGAGGAGGATGGAGGGAGAGAGAGGAGGAGGGGGGATTGTGATGGTTGTGGTGGTGGATCACAATACACCACATCACACCACATCACATCACACCATACCACACCCACCACACCACATCACACCACTCCACACACACTACACTACATTATACTATTCCATTTTACACACACTACACTACACTAAACTAAGCTTTCATTACACACTACATACACTACATTGCACTACAACTTAACTACACTACTACGCACACTACAGTACACTACAGTTCACGTACATACATACAGTACAGTACAGACTACACTACACTACACTACACTACACTACACTACACTACACTACACTACACTACACTTCATTCCACCACACCACACCACACCACACTACACTACACCACACCACACACACCACATCACATCACACCACTCTACACCACACAACACACACACACCCACACCACACCACACCACACCACACAAACCACACCACACCACACACACCACACCACACCAAACGACACCACACCACACTA
>CM060316.1:9813066-9818066 GCA_030674155.1 Stramonita haemastoma | reverse complement strand
GTTTGCTAATCCTCTCTGAAATGTCATCAAAATGTGCACCACTATGTTTGTTTGTTTTTGTCTTTGTTTTGTTTTTTGTTTGTTTGCTTGCTTTGTTCAGTAAGTGGGAATGAAGATGGAGGTTACTTTGTAAGGGAATGCTGTAGGATTTTTGTGTGTTGCTTTTCTCTGTTTTTTTTCTGTTTACTGTTGTAAAAGCGTAGTGGCTGAACTTGTCCATAATGCCTTTTGACAAGAATGTGCACGCTTGAGACGTATTACCCAACAAGCTGTTTGTTTCGACATGAAATGGATCACTTAACTTGATCCCCCCATCTCTATTACTCTGATTGAATCCAACAATAAATCCTGGATAATGTTTGTGATCTTTAGGATAGTTCTCCACATGTTTTTTTTCCCCTTTTTTTAATTAATTTTTTTTTAATACTATTTTTCTGTGTTTTTGTTATAAACAGCCTCGCTCGCTTGCCCTTCTCTGTTTTTGGAAGTTCAACATCGTCACGTGCTAGAATTGGTGAAAAGAGAAACGAAAAATATTTTCAACTATTATAACGAAGAGTTATACCATCTTCGTGTTTTATTTTACTTCTCCTTTCTTTGATAATAGATTTGGTGTTTTCTGTGGGGTGGGGGCGGGAGGGGGGTTGTTTGGTTGTATGTTTTGTTTGTTTTCTTGATTTTATTGATTGTTTGTTGCAAAATCGTTAAGACATTTAATGTAAACTACAAGCACAAAGGGAAAGGACATATGTGTTAGGAGAGCAACGTAGTTTTGAAACACACACACACACACACACACGCGCGCGCACCACACACACACACACACACACACACAACACACACACACACACACACACACACACACACCACACACACATGACACCCACACCACACACAAAACACACACACTCACACACTACAACACACACACTCACACACACTTACACACACATACACACACACTCACACACACACTCACACACACACACACACACACACACACACACACACACACACACACACACACACACACACACACACACACACACACACACACACTCTACGACTTGAAAAGCGAAAGACTACAGCAAGTTCATCTTGCCCAGACACATTGTCTGAAAGCTTCAGTGCAGCGCTCGGTAAAATGACTCCTCTAGAAGTCAGACACCGAGTGGTAGATGATGGCAGTATGTGTGTTTGATGGGGGGGGGGGGGGGGGGGGGGGGGGCAGGATAGCCTAGAGGTTAGAGCGTTGAGCTCGCGATTTGACGATCAGGGTTCCATCGACTCCGCAGCACTCATTCCAGGGGATTTTAACCCTGAAGTTAACATCAGTGCCGACTCCACTATCCCCCAAAAATTGAATGTCCTTCAAATGAGATTATAACTCAACGTGCCGTGTATGAACTCATACAAAACATCTTGTGCACCTGTCAAAATCCGTTCTGCTTTTCAGAAGAGTAGGCCTTTACGCATGGTATAAACGGATGTGAAAAATTAAAAAACCGCATACACACTAATGTGTTGTGTTTAGACACCATCCCTGAAGTTGAAATACGGTTACCTTCATGGTGGGTACGTAAGAACGCTAGCATACTCAAAATTCTAACTATTGTGAACTTCGGATCTCTAGCCGAGAATTAATTTTTTTAAAATCGATATGTGTCAGTAAGTGTAGACAACACTAAGAGACAGAGAAACTTTCTCTCTTTGAAGTCTACTTATATTTTCTTTGAGGTCTGCTCGCTCTATTCTGAACAGCTGCCTTTTAGGTCCACTTCTCACAGCTTTCATGCTTTTTTTAATTTTATTTTTTGGTGTTCTGTTTCTTTGTTTTTGCGGGTTTGTTTTTTTTAATCCCGTCCCACGAAAACCAGTTTCAGTCGGTAGACTAGAACAGTTTGCAGTCAGGATTTAACTCCTTGATGCCAGACCAACATATGTTTGTAGGCTTAGCCAAAATAGGCAGAGAGAGACAGAGACAGAGAGAAGAGACAGAGACAGAGAGACAGAGAGAGAGAGACACAGAGAGAGACAGAGACAGAGAGAGACAGAGACAGAGAGAGACGAGAGAGACAGAGACAGAGACAGAAGAGAGAGAGACAGAGAGACAGAGAGAGGCAGAGAGAGACAGAGAGAAACAGAGAGAGAATTTGTGTGTGTGTGTGTGTGTGTGTGGTGTGTGTGTGTGTGTGTGTGTGTGTGTGTGTGTGTGTGTGTGTGTGTGTGTGTGGAAGAGAGAGAGAGAGAGAGAGAGAGAGAGAGAGAGAGAGAGAGAGAGAGAGAGAGAGAGAGAGAGAGAGAGACAGACAGACAGACAGACAGACAGACAGACAGACAGACAGACAGAAGACAGACAGAAGACAGAAGAGAGAGGTAGAGAGAGACAGAGAGAAACAGAGAGAGAGAATTGTGTGTGTGGTGTGGAAGAGAGAGAGAGAGTGAGTGAGAGAGGGAGAGTGAGAGAGAGAGTGAGAGAAGAGAGAGAGAGAGAGAGAGAGAGAGAGAGAGAGAGAGGAGAGAGAGGAGAGAGAGAGAGAGAGAGAGAGAGAGAGAGCGCCTCAGAAAATCAGTCATTTAGGGAGAAAAGTTCAGTTTCTTTTTTTGTTTTTTCTCTTCTTGTTTTTGGTTGAATGCGAAGATTTGGTGATAAAGAGGGTTTTAATGGTTAAGAAAGACATAAGAGTTCTGTTTTTAAAACATTGCCTCTCTCCCCACCCACCCCCTCCCATTTCCCAAAACAAAAAAAACCCAAACAAACAAAGAACAAACAAAAGCAACAAATCTAAGAACGTCTTCGATTTTGTTACTGAAAAGAAATAGTTCCTAAAGAAACACAATATTTGGCATGTAAAGAACTCTGATAAGTTTTTTTGTCTTTGCAATGCAATGCACGAAAATCCTGGAATACCTTTTAGTGCTAGAGAATGTATCTAACCACAGTGGAAAAGAAAGCGAAGGTTAGTTGTTATTCAACGATGTTGAAATCTATACTGAGCTGCCTTCAGCAACTGAACAAAACGTGACAAATTGAATCTGGATTTTTTTTTTTTTTACAGAATGCTGCTGCTGCTTCTGCTCTGTGTGTTATGTGTGTTTTGTGTGTGTCGTGTGTGTGTGGTGTGTGTGTGTGTGTGTGTGTGTGGTGTGTGCTTGTGGTCGTTGTGTGTGTATGTGTGTGGTGTGGTGTGTTGTGTGTGTGTGTATTGTGTGTGTGTGTGGCGGTGCGTGCGTGTGTGTTTGTGTTGTTGTGTGTCATTATCTTTTTTATCAAGGATATATGTGTCTGTGTGAGAAGACAGACAGACAGACAGACAGACAGACAGACAAGAGTCAGACAGACAGACAGACAGACAGAAGGAAGGGGAGAGGGATGGAGGAATCATATTCCACCTCTGGCCAGTAGTGAAGAAGCAAACGGTGCCCCGTGACCCAGACTTTTTAAGTCTTGCTTCATCAGCGAGAGAGGCAGACAGACATTTGGGTCTGAGGAGAGGGGAGGGGAGGAAGGGGAAGGGAGGGGAAGAAAGGAAGGGGGGGGGTTGGCGTGTCTGAATCTCCGAGACAGGCAGACGGGGTCCCACATCAGTTTGTCTAATATGTCTTTAATGGGAGATTTATGTTGTCCGTAACGACCCCCTAAAGAAACACGAGAAGGGCAAACTGCCCCGTGTCAGATTGGGCAATATGTCTTCTAGAGGATAGTTTGTTTTGTCCTTAACTACCCCTCCCCTTCCTCCCTCCACTCAACCTCCCCCCCCCCCCAAAAAAAAAAAAAGAAGAAAAAGAACAAAATAATTTTTGAACAAAAAATACGCGAGAGAAGAGCAGACTGTCCCTTGTCAATTTGGGTAAGAAAGTATTTTAAGGGATATTTCATGTTGTCCTTAGCTGTCCGCGCCAAAAGAGAAAAAAGAAATAAGCAGAATATTCCTTGTCAGTTAGTGTCATTATTACATACTGGAGGGATAGTTTGTCTGTGATCTTCTGAAAGGTTACTGTCTGCTAGACGATTACTGTTTCTGCTTTAATGAAAATTGCTGTGTTAGTCAGTCTAACAAATATGGGGCTTACCAGACAATCCACCGAACCGAGGAACAATTCTACCGCTAAAAAGGATGTGGCTTAAGAGCACTTTGCTCTAAACCATCACGCCTTAAAGTTTCGCTGTGAATGCTCCAGTGATTCCCTAGCGAGAGTCGTGAAAAGGCAAGGCAAAGTCAAGTCAGTCGACGAAAAATCTGACATGATTTAACCGACGCTGTCATGGCGGTACGGTAACAGGATTAGATGGTTCAGATACTGTCTTTTCCATGTAGAGCTACCGCTTATCCTACTGCTGCCATGCCGCTTATTCCTATCTAACCATGTTCAGCCACACTCAAAGCTTTTTCTGTTTAGAGCCATGAAATTTGCTGGAAGGCACCAGGGTTTTTTTTCCATACCCGTCTATCATCTCTTGCTTAAATTTATTAGGTATCTTGACTTAGGCCTATGCCTATGAATTCCTGGAGAACAAAGGGCCGCAACAACACCTCTCCAACGGACTCAGTTCTGGGAGATCCTCTTCAGCTCGGCCCATGTCATTCCGCTGCTTTCGTCTCTGCTTCGATGCTTCTGTGCCAGGTCTGTTTCGGTCGACCTACTTTCCGCTACCCTTGTGGATTCCAGTCAAGGGCCTGCCTGGTGAATTTGAGGCAGGCAACAGTCCTGGTATATATCCCCGGGACTGGTAAGGCTCTGAAAAAACACGCCATGAAATGAATTGAAAGAGAGGTATTTTTCCCTTCACTTCTTCCGGGGATGCTGGGTACCTGTCCGTATAAATAGTATCCCCACCTCACGGAAATTCTGTGCTAGAATTCCTCTTTTCTATCCCTCTCTTTGTTTATGCCTTGCTTCTTTTCCTCCTGTCAACTCCTTACTTATTGTCTGCCTTCTTGGTTCATTTTCCTGCCCTTTTTTCTCCCAAAAAACGTAAAAATAACAATTATCTCCCA
>CM060316.1:9795566-9803066 GCA_030674155.1 Stramonita haemastoma | reverse complement strand
AAATGATCATCAGACCTTGCTGAAGCCAGCCAAATGCACACATGTCCCTTGAGAACAATGCTCCCTCCCTCCCCTCCACCCTTCCCCTCCCCACCGCTTTCCTCTGCACACAAACATACACAAACACACGCACACACGCACACGCACCACACACACACAAACACACACACACACACACACACACCACCACACACACATTAAAATATAATATATATAAATATATCATATATATATATATTAAAATATATATATATATATAATATTATACACGCGTGCACTCGCACACACAAAGACACGCACTCAGTCACACACACACACACACACACACACACCACACACACACACACACACACACACACACACACACACACACACACACACACACACACACACACATACATGCACATTGTGGGAACGATGAAAAAATTACAAAAATCTATACACACGGGGACTGGATGTAAAAAAAAATGCACACGAGTGCTTATTCCATTATCCTCGACGTAAAAGAAAAAATCATTTTAAAATCTGATACAGACACAGACACAGACACAGACACAGACACACACACACACACACACACACACACACACACACACACACACACACACACTAACCTTCTCACCCCAGCAGAAACAGATCGAAGAAGAAGGGGAAACAATCCCAGAGTGTTTGTTCTACAGATGTTTTTGTGAAAAGTCCAATTGAGTTAAGTGGCAGAGAAACGTTTTCCCTTCCAATCATCTCCCTTGATCCGCAAGGGAATGTTCATTTTGGGGGTGCTTGTTTGGTTTGGTTTTGTTTGTTTGGTTTTGTTTATTTGGTTTTGTTTCTGTTTGTTTAGTTTTGTGCTGACGATCTTATAAGTAAGACAGCAATTTGACGCCATGGCGTCATGAACTGGTTTACAAGTAGTAGAGAAATTTTGTGTGTACCTCAGCTAGTGTTTGCTCATCCGTTCCAAGTATCAGGTAGGCTACAGTTTTTGTTGTGTTTGGGATTTTGTTTTCTTCGGCTAGAGCTCCAAGGGGACGGGATAGCTCAGTGGTTAGAGCACTCGCTTTTCCCAAGCTAAGTTAAGCAGCATCGAGCTTGGTTACCAAGTGGATGGGTGACCGTTTGTGCGCCTTGGCTTCAGTACAGTCCCCCAGATCGCCCTGCTGTAAATGGGTACCTGCCCTTTTTAGGGTCATGGAAGGTAAAACAACGAGGGAGAGGAGATGGGCGCCGCCCTCAAATGCTGGCCCCTAGAGAAGCTGAAGTCTCTGATGCCTCGCTCCCCTACGACCACATAGGTTACGAGACACATTTACTTTTTGAAAGCTCCAGATTCCCAATGGTAAGATTTTGCGAATGCGGCCATTTTTGCTCACCAGGAAGTTAGCCACATTCCAACTTCGGGAGTTTATGTTGGATATGTTGGTGTTTCTGTAACACCACAGAACGCTGACATGAATGACGGGGTCTTTGACGTGCTTATCTTATTTTCTGTATGTGTATAATCATACACGAAGGGTATTTGTACACTGACAGGTCTGCACTTGAAGCTGATATTGGAAATTGTATATAAAAAAAATCCCCACTCTTAATTCACCAGAGGCCGCCAAGATTCAAACCCACGACTTCTACGACCTAAAGTATTGAAGTCGAATAGTCTTAACCACTCGGCTATAACATCTGCGAGGTCTAGTTAAAACTAATGCTTTATGTTACACAGTCTGTAGGTTATGCTTTGGAATACAATTGAAATTTTAAAGGAAAAAAAAAGAATCGTTTATTATTATTTTATTTTATTTTATTAAAGTTCTGCAAAATATCGGGGGGGGGTGGGGGGGGGGGGGGGTTTGGCCTTACTCACAGATAACTCTGCAAAGAATGGCTTCCTAATAGTCATCTTTTCGTGGTGTTATTTTTCCAGGGAGTCATGATTATAACCTAGATGTCTTTCCATCTTAACGTTATAGCGATCACACACGGAACCTGGCTCTGAGATCCGTCCCTCATGAATGCTTTGTCTAGACTAGAGCCCAGCTTGTATTGCCCCTCTCTTGCCGCTTAGAGTTAAGGACGCGTGGATATTTTGTTTCTTAGGGACTCAAGAGGATCACAGGTTTACTTGGGTGTCTTCTAGATGGACAGAGTCTCTCCAAAGGATGGAGAGAAGAGAAAGACTGGAGGATTTGGGGAATTTCATTTCCCAAGTGCATGTTGGTGGAAACTCCAATGTTGACTGTTACTTTCTTTCTTCCTGCACGCTAAGTCATCAGGTCTCTATCAAAGTATTGAAATTGGAGATTGTCCACAGAACAAATTCCTGCTTCACCCCCTCCCCAACAAACACGCACACACACACGTGCACATGCGCGCGCTTATGCACACACACACTCACACACACACGCGCACACACACTCACACACACACTCACATAGGGGGAGAGGAAGAGAGAGAGGGGGGGAGAGAGACAGAGACAGAGAGATATAGAAAAAGGAGAGACAGACAGACAGACAGACAGACAGTCAGACAGACACACAGACAGACAGACAGAGGCAGATATACAAACAGACAGACAGAGAAAGAAAGTCAGAGAGATTTAAGGGCTCTGGAATAAAGCAGCCAGGCGAACTGTTTTTGTTCTCCAAATGATTCAACCTTGGTGAGGCTGACCGAACAGAGGACTGTCCCTCAAGATCACTGCTCTACTCCCCCCCCCCCCCCCCCCCCCCCCCACTCTTATCAGCCCAGAAAAGATGCAGAGACAGAGAGAGATAGACAGAGACAGAAAACGCAAGAGAGGAGAGAGAGCAGGCGGGGGGAAGAGACCGGAAGAGCCAGCCAGCCAGCCGACAGGCAGACCAAGATAGACAGAAAGACAGGCGGGATGTACCAAATGCAATATTAAGGGATCTTTAACGTGCACATTTGATCTTCTGCATGTGTATAGATACGAGAGGTAATTAAGTCACTGGGACGTTTGCATTTGAAAAGTTGACTTGGGAGATCGTAACAATCCCCATCCTTAACTCACCAGACGCCGTGTCCAAGATTCAAACCTGCGACTTCATGGAGAGACATTAACCAAAAGAGATGTATGAAATGCAGAAAACCAATAACAAAAACTGATAGCGATGATACGGTTTCCTGTGCAGTTAAATGCCACATGTTTCCCCCTTACTAAAGGAAGACCAGACGCTTACTTCCGCACAGTAAAATGAAAGACAACTGAATGAGCCTAGTTTGAATTTCCACGTGCCTTCAAAAGACTCCATTTCAGTAATTAAAAAAAAGGTAAAGGTGTCCCATATCCTATGTGGTCGTAGGGGAGCGAGGCGTCAGAGACCTCAGCTCCTCCAGGGGCCAGCATATTGAGGGCGGCGCCCATCTCCTCTCCCTCACTGCTTTACCTTCCCTGACCCTAAAGAGGGCAGGTACCCATTGACAACTTGGTGAACTGGGGACTGTGCTGAAGCCAAGGCTCGCAAACGGTCACCCATCCAACTGGTAACCACGTTCGATGCTGCTTATTAATCTTAGCTTGGGGAAAGCGAGTTTTCTGATGACTGAGCTATCCCGTCCCCAATCCCTTTCAGTAGTATTTCTAGAAACAAATCGACCAGTGCACTGACCTTTGACGAACAGAAACAGTATTCGTTTTCTTTGCTTGGGGCCATGTGGCCTGCCTGCTTATTCTGCCTAACATCGTAAAGATCACGCACGCTTCCTGGTCGTGATATTCCTGAGTGCACTTACTATCTTTTGTCTAGACAGGCATGAAGCTAGTATCACCCACCTACGGTTATAGTCAAGGTCGTTGGGATAGTTTGTTTTGTTAGCTAGGCCTGTACTTAAGAAGATCACAGGATTACTGGGGTGTCTTCTAGATGTGACTGAGTCTATCAAAGGATAGAGAGACGGGAGAGACAGGATTTGGGAACTTCATTTCCCAAACACACACGATGGGCAAAGCTCTGGTGTTGAGTGTTTCTTCTCCACTCTAACTAATGAGGTCTCCATCGAACCAGATGAACTGAAGTATGCTTCCAGAGCAAAACTACTTGCAAACCTTTCGTCAGCCACTGTTCTTAGAAACCGTTTAATCGAAGAAAATGGTAAGGAAAACTTTGTTTGTGGAGAATTTTTTTTTAATGTAGTGTTCTTTTGATTGTTTGTTTGTTTGTTTATTCTAGTGTGATTTGTTTTTCTTCAGGGCCTTAATTATTTGCTGGTTTTGTAATGACCTGTCATAGAACACTCCCTGTTATTGATAGATTTGGGAAAACAACAAAAATGTGTGGGTGTTGCTGTTAGCAGTGGTTTCAGGGGACTTAGGAGGGATTTAGCGCGGTAAGTATGACACAGAAGATGATCAGATTTCGATCCCGCCCCACCCCCACCCCGTCCGCTTACCTATCCCCAGCAAAGCCAAGCCTGGCTTTTAAACATTATCGATTCAAGGACTGGAAGACTAGTCACTAATACTTTCATGTTGTGAGTCATCAATTCAGTTCGTCCTTCATTAAAATCCATTGTGGACGTACCCTCAGTGAGGGATAGCCCAGTGGTTAGAGCCTTGTGCTCGTGATCTGATGGCCCGGGTCCTAGCCACCACCGAGGCATTCGTCCAAGAGGACTTTTTTTCCCTCTGGATGTAGCATCAATACTATCTCCACTCTCCCAAAATTCTTTCAGATGAGAATAAACCGACGTTCCATATGCAAAAGCCAGCAGAACATCTTGCGCACACGCTAAACCCCGTTCCGCCTTTAGGAAGAGTAGGCCATTTCGTGCTGGTAGGAACGAATGACAAACATTTTGTTTTAAAAATGCATGTGCACTGGTGTCGTGTTTAGACATCATCCCCCAAGCTGGAATGTGGGTACCTTTACTGGTGAGAAACAGTAATTACAGATTATACCAAATATCAATGATGGTGAACCTCGGAGCGCTTGCAAAGGAACGAGAAAAAAATAAAGTACACTCATGTGCATCGTGTTTCATGCTAAAAAAAATGATACTAATCGTAGATTGTTTATAGATCCATATCACATAAACCCTCATCATCATAGCATCACAATTTAAAGAAATTAGTCAACTAGATACACACATTTGCATCGTATTTCATGCTAAAAAAATAGTACTAATTTCTAGATTGTTTCTAGATCCCCGTCACATAAGCCCTCACCATGATAGCATCACAGTTTCTAAGAAATGAGTCATCAACTAATGCTTTCCAGTTCTGGGCCCTCGTTTGTGGTAAGCTCAGCCTTCAAAGCTTCTTTGCAGAGTAAACCTTGTTTGTAAGACACAAGAAAGGAATGAGAAGAGAATGGCGAGTAAGAGAAGGAAGAGAGCCTAGTATCACCTCACATTAGCTAGAGAACGGGGAGTAGAGAGTTGGAAGGAAGACCAGTATCACTTTACATTAGCTACGTGTGGCGCTTCTGGGGTTTTCTCAGTTTGGGGGATTTCGGGGGGGGGGGGGGGGGGGGGGGGGTGCTGGGGCTTGAAAATAGTGAGTTTTCTCCTAATCTCTTCAATGTCTCCAGAACTTTTGTGTCTCTTAGTGTGAGAGGTGTGAGAGGTACGAGAGAGAGAGTGTATGTAAGAGAGACAGACAGACAGAGAGACAGAGACAGAGAGAGACCGACGATCGACCGACCAACAGACAGACAGACAGACAGACAGACAGACAGGCAGCAGGCAGGCAGGCAGGCATCGACAGACAGACAGAGATGGCCAGGCGGAAATACAAAGTCAGATAAGAAAAACAACAAAATGCAGAAGAAGAAGAAAAAAACTAAATCGCATTGAGAAAAGCCGATGAAGAAGGTGGGTCGGGACGGGGAGAGAAGAAGTAGGGGGGGGGGGGGGGGGGGGGGGGGGGGCGAAACGAGACAAAGAGCTTTTACTGTAAATACCTGTAGGCGAAATCTCTGCCAGACTGTTCCTTTCAGTGCTGTGTAAATAATCAGACTTTTTCAGATTCTGCATTCCCGGGCCGATTCCACATCCAAACATGCTGCACCATGTACCAACAAAAAGAAGGGAAAAGAGTCAACATGAACACATACCAAAACTGTTGGTAAAAAGCATGTAAAGCTGTAACACTTGTTTTCCACTTCATTGTTCCGTCAATTCTTCTGTCGAGACTGTCCTTCTAGTCCAGTGTGCGGACATGCATACAATAATTTTTTGTCTCACCTGTCAGCATCTTTGAATTTGGGTTAGCCACCACACCCAGTGACATCGAATGATCCTCCTTCTCCATTTGCTCCGGTCTTCACTGGCCCTACTGACTTCATGGATTCTCATGCCACAGGATTGGGTGATGTTGACAATGAGAGAAGCTGGTGGTCTGCATTTTTTATTTTATTTTTCCCCTCGCTCTTGCCTTGGAAGACACTCTTTGTGAGGTCGGTTTCTTGGTTTCGTAGCCCATGGCCTACATGTCTTAGTTTCTTTTCATTATTTAGTATTGTAAGATGTTTTCTTGTTGTTCCAAGTTCCTATCTCGCATGGCCTTAAGTAGAATGATCCAACTAAATAACATATGCAAATATCTCAACATTCATTACCAGCTGAAAGTGGAAATAATGAAATATTTGTATGGCCCGTCATGCTATGTGGCTGTAAATCCTGGAAATAAAAAGAAAATTTTAATGAAAAAAGATCGAAGCTGCTGAGATGTGTGGTTTTTTTTAGAAGTTTGCTCAGAGTCAGTTAGACAGATGAAAGAAACAAATGAAAGCATACTACACGAAATGGAACAACAAGAAAACAAAACTGTGCACAGAC
The DNA here is from genome assembly GCA_030674155.1 of Stramonita haemastoma. NCBI lineage: Eukaryota > Metazoa > Mollusca > Gastropoda > Neogastropoda > Muricidae > Stramonita > Stramonita haemastoma. Next base: position 9,796,277 of record CM060316.1, on the reverse strand, counting down.
ATTAAACCCCATCCATTATGGGGGATACAGTTCAGGCCAGTTATGGCCAGTGCTCTGAATGACACAATATACCCAGCATGCAGTTAAGAGGGATGGACCCCAGCAGGCTCAACCGCCCAAGACAAACTGCCTTCCATAGTCACTGTGATGATTCAATGACTCCTCAGGGAGTTAGGGGAGAAGTCAGTCTGTCGAACCAGTCCTTCACTGGAAGTGGCCATGTCTGTATGGTTAATCAAACACGTTAAAAGGCAAAGGAATGGAAAATGTGCGATATCTAAACCTTTTCTTATTGGTTTTATATATATATATATATATATATATATATATATATATATATATATAATATATATATATATATATATTATCCTGATTCCTTAAGAAAAAAGAGAGCAAAACTTGACGAAACACTTTTCATCACGTCATGCTTTGTCTGTAGGAAATAAATAACATTTTTGTCTGGTTAGTAGGAGAATGAAGTCCGCTCTTCAAGTTGAAAACTTGACAAAAGCTAGTAAATAAAATTTGTTTTTTAATTCGGTTTTGCTAGAATCTCCAAAGTGAAGTTAGTGTCGACCTTTCCGTGATGCTTCAGAAGGATTTAACTGTAAATCACACGGTGATGTAGTCGGTTTGGTTGTCCATGTTTCAAAGCTTTTGTAAGGAAAAGTGAAACGGAATTTTTGCGTGTTCTTGCTGTGTACCACTTTT
>CM060316.1:9790566-9793066 GCA_030674155.1 Stramonita haemastoma | reverse complement strand
TTTCTGTACCTGTTTTTTTCTTTTAAGTACAGTCGTGGATGTGGTGTGTTGTGTGGGTGTTGTGTGTGGTGTGTGTGTGTGTGTGTTTTTGAGAGAGAAGAGAGAGACAACAGAAACGAGACAGACAGCAACGACGACACAACAGACAGACACACGAAAGACAACAGATAACACAAAGAAAGACATGCAGGCAAACAGAAAGACAGACACAAAGAAACAGCACAGATAGACAGACACACACGACGCAGACACAAGAATAGACAGACAGACAGACAGACAACACAGGCAGGCAACAAAGACAGTCAGTCAACAGACAGACAGACAGACAGATAGACAGACAGACAGACAGACAGACAGACAACAACACAAAGAAAGACAGGCAGGCGGGCAGGCAGAGGAGAGCACTTGGAAGACAGGAGGGGACAGGTGATTGATTTGAACATCAGGACGACTCTTGTGGAACAAGCGTTAAACGTGACTGGGTCTTAAAGTGTCACTTTTGGGGCTTGTTCCGCTCTGTTTTCTGTCTTCCTCCTTCTGGATAATGTATGCTGTTGTTGTTGTTGCCTTCTTTTCTCTTCTTCTTCTTCTTCTCTTCTTTCTTCTTCTTTTCTTTCTCTCCTCTCTCCTCCTCCTTCCTATTGCGCGCTATAACTATATCTAAACTTACTATACTCTTCTACACATTACTACTATACAATCTCTTCTCATCTCTTTACTATAAGACGCAACACGACGACTTCTCTCTGTCTGTCTGTCTGTCTGTCTGATGTCCGACTTCTCTCTGTCTGTCTGTCTGTCTGTCTGATGTCCGTCCGTCCATGTGCTGTTTCTGTCTTCGTCCATCTGTCTGTCTCTCTCATCTGTCTCTCTCGTCCGTCATGTGTCTGTCTCTGTTCCTCATTGTTTGTTTTGTGTATTTCCATGCATGAAGCCACAATATGCTGTCTACCTACAGACCAACACTTTGGGTGTGAAAGTGGGTAGCACGAACTTGCACAGACAACAAACACACACATGCATACACGTATCACGTACACTACAATATCTTACTCATCCTTCCTCTTCAAAGTGTACACATTTTGTTGTTGAAAAACCCTTTTTTCTGTGTTTCAGGTGTTTGCATCTTACCTGGCGTTTTGGGCATTGGTCTGAAGAACGCCCAACTGTATGGGAGATCGCTTCTTGAAAACCGACGAAATCAGGTAAAAAGTTAACTTATCCCTCTTAAGCCGGGGGCCTCTTATATAAAAAGCATCCTCACCTTCTGGAAATTCTGTGCCTTGATACCCCCCTTTCTATCTCTCTCTCTATTGTTTCTGCTTAGTTCCTGTTCTTCACGCATTTTGTTCATACTTATGATAGCAACAACTTTGTCAGGCATTCGAATGAGAAGATCCTATTTTCCGCGGTCTGTGTTACCGTACAAATGCCTGAGCCTGACATTTATGGTGCAGCACGCTGCACACAATTGTAGCCTGCGCAATATACATTTGACAACAGGCTTTGTCAGGGCAATCGATGGAGAAAATCATATTTTTTCTCGCGGTTCTGTGTTAACATTTCAAAATGGCTGAGCCTACATTTATTGGTGCAAGCACATTTACACACATTTGTAAGCCTGCACAAGCATACACTTGTGTTTTCTCAAATATGTATGCCACTAAAAGAGTTAACAAGTACATACTTATTTCCCAATATTTCGGCTCTGCATCTTCGTCAGGGGTTGGTTAATTGCTGTGTAGACATTTTGATTTCGATCTACTTTGTTTTGAGTTGAAACTTGACTCTTGGATCAACGCTTATAGGACATTTCAATTTCATTTGATCCCCATTCTCCCTCTGTGGTACCTAACAGCAAGACACTTTCCATAATTTAGAGGTGTCTATTGCAGCCCGAAGAATAACAGATATTTTTCTGGCCTACCACCGCTGCCAGCAAAAGATAATAGAAAGAGAATGAAAATATACTTCAAAAAATTGTCGCGAAAAGAAAAAAGAAAATAAACAGCTAGTAAGTCTTTGCACTTTATGTTCGGGGGTCTTTTTTCATTATAAAAAAACCACCAAAACAAGGTAGTTTATAAAGCTTGAAGCTAATGTGGCCTGTATTTGCTAAATAACAATGATAACCCAAACATTTCCAGACGCTTTCAGTGCTGACACAGGCAGTAGAAGTTAAAGTTAAATATGTGATGATTTATTGGGTGAGGACCGTGCATATTATATATATATATATATATAGATATAGATATATATATATATATATATACCGTAAAATCCCTAGCATACGCCCCCCCCCCCCCCTGTGCACTGATTTAGGGCAAAATTGGGGGTTGGGCGTTTGCTAGGGATAGACCCCTTTGCATAAAATATTTTTTGTGCTCATCCGTGTAGTTTATTTAATACAAACCCCGAAAGCATGTAAGTTAGGTTGTGTGAGTAAAAAGGGACTTTGAGGCAAAGAAGGCCAACGAGTTCCATCGCTTTTCCTGTTGCA
>CM060316.1:9770566-9778066 GCA_030674155.1 Stramonita haemastoma | reverse complement strand
ACCGTTCAATAGATGGCAGGAAAGTGGAAGACAGTTAAGCAATTAAAGCACTGGGGTTCTTGTTTCAGGAGTGATATGTTTGCAATACTGACAACATAATTATCCAAAACGATGGCAATTATGTTATGGATGAGCTTCACTGTCGTCATAGAGCATTCTAACTGTAGTTGGGTTTTTTGCAGTTTATTTAGTTTTTGAAGAAGGTGGAGGGTGTTTTTTTCCTGGTGTTGGTATGGTAATTTTGAATACTTTTTTTTTCATCTTTTAGTGCACTGAAGATGTCTTCGTGTTTATTGTTTGTGTGTTTGTCTTCTCTGTGAGTTTTCTGTGTTTACGTGTGTTTCGTCTTTTTTGCTTAGTTTATATATGTTTTTTTTTATATCGAGGATAATGGAATAAACACTCGTGTGAATTTTTTTTTTTTTTCAAACTGCCGTTTGCATGCAGTTTTGTAAATATTGTCATCTGTTCTCACCGGTACGCAATGGCCTATTCTTACGAAAAAGGAACAGGATTTAACGTGTGCGCAAGATTGCGTGCGTTCGCACACGGGGCCTCGGTTTATAGTGTCATCTGGAGGACTTCTGTGGGAGAGTGGAGTCAACACTGATAGTTAACTCCAGGGGAAAAATCCCCTCCAACGGGAATCGAACTCGTGTGTGTTGTGTGTGTTGTGTGTGTGTGTGTGTGTGTGTGTGTGTGTGTGTGTGTGTGTGTGTGTGTGTGTGTGTGTGTGTGTGTGTGTGTGGTGTGTGTGTTTGCCTTTTCTGCTGAGCTATCTGTGTATAACGTGTGTTTGTCTGTTGAGTTATCTGTAAATACATCTTCAATGAATGATTTTCTCTCTGAATCTGATCGAATATGCTCTGCTTGAAGATGCTAAGGATGCTGTGTCTGAACTTGTAATGCGCTAAATGTAGGTACTACAGAAATTACCTTGAGATTCTGGTTTTTAAAAAATCAGAAGTAGAACCACACGCGAAGAAAGAAGAGGAGAAGTAGGAGGAAAAGAGGAAGAGGAAAGATGAATAGAAGGAGAAGAAGGAAAAGGGAAGAAGAGGAGGAGGAGGAAAGAAGAAGAAGAACAAACAACAACAACATCAACAACAACAACAACAAAACAGCAGCAACAACAACAACAAGGGTAAGAACAAAAAGAAAACAAAAGAGAAAGAAGAAAATGGTGATGATGATGATAAATGAAAATAGCAAAATGTTGCTTTTAAACTGGCAGTATTTCATTAGACAAAAAAGAGAAAAATCCAATTAGATGTTGCATGTACATAGATTCTAGAATCAAACTGAATGCAAAAACGAAACAGAAACAAAACACTATAAGAAAAGGAAAAGGTAACATTGAAAGTAAATGCCTCTATCAAGCAACAAAATGAAACAAAAAAGAAAGGGGGGAAAAGCCATTTCCTAGCATGCAAAGATTGTCCCCCTTTGCCGACGTTCCGGTAAATATTTTGCTGTCGGCTGTTTTGCCTTGCAGCCAAACTAAGGCAATAAACAACTGAATAAATAAGTGAACAAATCAAGAAAGGAAGAAAGAAATAAAAAGCGGCTGTCAAACAGGAAGCATTAAATTCTCCAAGCTTTCAGAGATGTTCACCCTTTTGCATGCAATCCCCGTATTTTCCTCTCCGCTGTTTGCGTCACGCGAACCCTCGTTTCCACCTTCCTCCCTTCCTCCCTCTCTCTCCCCTCTCTCCTCTCTCTCTCTCTCTCTCTCTCTCTCTCTCTCTCTCTCTCTCTCTCTCTCTCTCTCTCTCTCTCCCAGCCCCTCCCCCCCACCCCCCCTCTCTCTCTCTTCCCTCTATCTCTCTCTCTCTCCAATCTCCAAATGACATTGGCTTTAATAGGCTCTGTTAACGGAAATTGCTGGACCAATGACGCAAGAGACAGAAGATATCATCGTTAAGTGCAGATGCCTGCATCATCCTGTCTCCCCCAGCAGTCTTCTAGCAGAGGAGATTCAGATCGCAGATGGCACACGAAGTAAGGCGAGCAAGTGAGCGCCGTTGCTTTAACAAGAGGAGTTAGGTTACGGTTTGGGCCGCGGGCGAAGGAAACACATTTTCAGCGCTTTGCCAGTAAGGATGAGCGGCTCTGTAGGCTAGCGGAAGCATGCATGCTCATACTGAAGGGAGGGGGAGGGAGGAGCGAGTTGATGATGGTGATGATGGTGTTGATGATTATAGAATAAACATGAAATAAACGAAAGCAAATTTGATAAATAATAAATGCATGTTTACAAGCAATGTAATAATTAGACGAAAAAAAACCGCCCTTATGGCAGCGAACATGTTTTCTTTTGTTGTTGTTGTTGTTTTCAGAGATTATTTTCCTCAGCCATTAGCGAGCAAACAAAACCAAACCAAAACAAAACCTGACCAGGTTCAACTTTCCTCTAGATGTTGCCTGAAGCATACATTGCTGTGCCCAAACACTCCTCAAAAAGAGTTCTGCTTCCTCAGAACACTAGGCCATCGTTGTATGCAGGCGGGAAGGATGACAAAATTTACGATAACCGTATACACACGGGAAATGTATGTAAAAAAAGAAAAAAAAGAACCACAGGAGTGTTTATTCCATTATCCTGGGAATAAAAAAGAATAAAAAAAAAAATAGAATACATGAAATAAATGGATCAGCCAAACCAAGTAACTCTCTTTACTGAAAGCAAAATGTATAATGTATAATTACATATGGGGAAAAAATATATATATAATATATAGACGCAGCTTGCCAAAGAAATACGGTATCTGCGCCTGCTACACAGATCAAGGCGTAGGCAGTGTGGCTGTATGTAGAAGTGAAGACATAATTATAGGTAGGAGTGTTTGTTCAGGTCAGAGTGCTTGCTCGCCATGAGCCACTGTTTTCATGGAGGCATTGCACCATTTTTTATCTGACAACAATCAAGGGCTTGATAAAAAAAAAAACACCCCCAAGGATCAGTTGTTTGTCTTGGCTGAACGCTCGGACAGCAGCTATTGTTGTCTGTCCTAGGACCGAAAAAGCGATGCGTTGTCGTTAAGCGCCTGGCAAGTCAGGCCCAGCCTATCCCCCTTTTAAGTCGCCCTGGGTAATTAAAAAAAAAGGCATGAGAATTGACCAAGAAGGCAGAAAATAGACAAGAAGAAGGTGACAGGAAGGAGAGAAACAAGGCAGAAGAGAAGCAAAGAGAGGGATAGAGAAGGGGAAATTCCTAGCACAGAATTAATTTCCACAAGGTGGAGATGCTATTTATATTGACAGACCCCCCTCCCCCTCCCCCCCCCCCCCCCCGCATTCCCAGGGGAGGGGGGGGGGGGCTATACACAGGTCGAAGCCTAGGCACTCTGGCTATTTATTGCAGAATAATCATAGGATTCAGAGGGCTTGCTCTCCATGGGTCGCTCGCTGCTTTGATGGGGGTCATTGTACCGTTGTTGACCCGAAAACGGTCAAGGGCCGGATAGGAGAGGAAACATTCCCAAGGGTCAATTCAGTCGAGACTGTGTCAAAGTTCTCAATTAGCATTAGGCCTTTGCTGGGTGTCCGTGAAATAACCCTCCATAAGGTGAGTTGCCCTGGCAAAATAGCTTTTTTTCTTTCCTCGGCTAGGGCTGCGAGTGTCACCAATGGTCAGATTTTTGTGTATCTTTATTTATTTTTATTGGTTTATTTTATCGATTTTATTCTTTTATGTCGGAGATAATGGAATAAGCACAAGTCTGCTTGCAGTCTAAAATCACTTGTTAGTGGACAGACGTGAAAACGAAGACACACAAGTCTGCTTTTTTACATCCAGTCCCCGTGTGTATGCACACAGTTATTTAAATTCTGCCATCCCTTCGCGTCGCGTATGCGATCGTCCCCCCTCAAGTATTGTCCGGTAAGAGTACGAATGCGGAATGTTTATTCAGGTGCGGGCAGGCTCCCCAACTGAATGGATGATCATAGAATAATGGCACACTGTTCCATTCGATATATATATATATATATATATATATATATATATATATATTATAATATATATATATATATATATGTGTGTGTGTGTGTGTGTGGTGTGTGTGTGTGTGTGTGTGTGTGTTTCATATTACCATACAACAATTTAAGATATAGATCTAACAGAATCCATACGTTTAAAGGCTATGCAAATAATACATTTATTGCCAAGTTATGTAACACATTTTTATTCTGTATGTCCTATGCAGGTTAAATCGAAAGCGACAAGAATGTTAATGATATTCCAGTGGAATAAATTTTATCCTCAAATCCTAGAATAAAAGTTATCCTCAAGTCATAGAATAAGTTTTATCCTCGGGTCATAAAAAACAGAACACTAGAAAGAGAACGCTGTTTTCCTTCCAAGCAAGGGCATAAATGGCTCATCATTTTATCAACAGAGAGAGAGAGAGAGAGAGAGAGAGAGAGAGAGAGAGAGAGGAGAGAGAGAGAGAGAGAGAGAGAGAGATGGTTGTTTAATGCACTGTTTTCGGTTTTTGCTTCTTCTTTTTTTAGTTTGTTTTAGGGCTGTTTACTTGTGCCTGCATTCGGCATAAAGGTATCACATGTTGAATTTACATGTTTAGCTTTTACATGTTTCGAGAGGGGGGAGGGGAGGAGGAATAATTGAGGGCTTTTGCGTGTTTGGTTTCTGATTTTTTACTCCTTTTTTCCATTCATTTTGTTTTGCTTCATTCTACCATAATTTATTCTGTTTGTCTCATTTGACTTGTGAGATTGTTGGCCGTGTTTCAGCCTGCGGTCTGGTGTTGTTACCTTCAGCAAGTTTAAACAAAAACATGTCAGGTTTGATTAATTAACGGATATGACTTTTCCTCTAACTCGTTGAATACTCGTTGGGGCATTACACAGAATCACTTTTTCTTTCTTTTTTTTTAATTAAAATGAAGTGCGTCCCGGACACGTTGAACCTGGCAGACCCTTATAAAATTGTTCGTCTCATCCTTGCCACAGGTCAACCCTGGCCTGGCCTTCTACTCTTTTTTTTTTTTTTTTTCATTTTTTTCGTTCTTGGCTGGGCTCAGAGGCTCACCAATAGTGAGATTTTTGCGTATGCAACTGACACCCCCCCTCACACACACACACACACACACACACACACACACACACACACACACACACACACACACATACACACACACACACACACACACACACACACACACACACACACACACACACACACACACACACACACACACACACACTATTTAGGTAGCCGTATTCCGACATGGGGGGGGGGGGTCTAAACATCACATCTGTGTGCATGCATTTAAAAAACATTGTCATCTGTATGTACCAGCACGAAATGACCTTATTTTTTCTAAAGGTGGAACGAGTTGGGTTTTTTTTATGTGTGCGCAGGATATTCTGCGTGTGCTCGCACACGGGGCCTCTGTTTACAGTGCCATCCGCAAAAACTTTGATTTTCAGTTCGATTTTCTAGTCAAACTGGGAAGAAAGGGCAAGGGTGGAATCGAACCCAGAATTGAACCCAGAACCTCAGAGTTTACTTGTTAGGTAAGTGAACGTCTTAACCGTCCTGCCACCTTTCCTTCTTCTACTCTTTTATAAAATGTCCGATGGTATTCTAAAGAGAGCCACTACTGTTGTCTGTCATATGAGCAAAAATACGTTGCCCTTAAGCGCCTGACAAGTCAGGCCCAGCGCATCCGACTTCGTCGTTGGAGAGATAATATTGTTATCTGTTAAGTCTTTGGGGGAAAAAAGGCAAGAGAATGAAGGAGGTGACAAGACGAAAAGAAATAAAGCGGAAACAAAGGGAGGAATGGAAAAGAGGAAATTCCTAACTCAGAATTTCCAGGTGGTGATGATATTTATACTGACAGGCCCCAGGCATCCCCTCCGAGTAAATACTTTTGACGTCCTGGTCTGACCACTAGGCCATTTCGCCCATGGGTTTGTTGCGTCAGATACAAAAACTTTTTTTTTTAATGCTCTTCTCTCTCTCTCTCTTCTCTCTCTCTCTCTCTCTCTCTCTCTCTCTCTCTCTCTCTCTCGCAATGTTCTGGTATTGTTAGTAGTGATCGATGGTGAATCGTGTTCATCTGCTTCAAGATCTGTGTCGGTAATGTACAATTTAAACAGGATGCCTGCCTGCCTGTCTGCCTGCCTGACTGCCTGCAGCCTTTCAAATCCAAAGACGCGCTACAGACAATAACGCATACACGCAAGCACGCACGCACGCATGCAAACACACTCACACAATGGCATTCGTTGGTGCGTAGGCGACAACATCAATACTTAAGATGAAGAGGACACTAGGTTTGTGTGGTGGTATTCTCCTCTCAGATATAGTTTTGTTTTTTTGTGTTTTTTTTGTTTACCAACTCTGAGATTTGTGTGTATGCGAGTGCTTTTGTCTCCATTAAGGTAGCTGCATTCCGACGTTTCTGCTATGTAGCTAAGGATGATGTATCGTACGACACCCGTGTGCATAGGTTTTAAAAACTGAGTTTTGTCATCTGTTCTTACCAGCACAAAATGATCTACTCTTTCGAAAGGCGGAACGGTTTTGGTTGAGTCAGTACTGATTTTAACTCCAGGGGGAAATTTTTGACCTGTACAAAATGAAAATGTGCCATGGATTTGGGGGAAAAGAGAGACAAAGATAGACAGACAGACAGGCAGAGACACACAGAGAGACAGAAACTGTCAGACAGAGGGTGGTGGTTGTGGTAGTGGTGGTAGTCGTGATGTCTGACGTGAGTGTGTGCATGCGTGCGTGCTGAATAACAATATCATGAATGCTTAATTCAGCTGACATCCTCAAAGTGGATCGTTTGAAAAGAAAAAAGGACAAGACGAGATAGGGGAATGAATTTATCAAAGAAAATTGACAGTTGGCTTTCTGTATTAAAAATCAAACAAACAAAGAAAAACGCTGCTTTATTTTCTGATTTGGGGAGAGATGGTAATGATAAGAAGAAGTAAAAACTATGACAGCACTTTTAACTTTTGAGGCTCGTGATTTTCCATAATCAGTTACATCAGTAATACCGGTGCTACGGAGAATAATAAGACACTAGAGAAATTGTACTCCGTGGTACATTTTTCAGTCTGCAAGGGGGGGGGGGGGGGGGGGGCTGAAAAGTATTGGATTACGTTTTATCTGAGAGAAAATGGTGTAGTAACCTGTAGAATACTGATACTGTTAACTTTTCCCTTAAGAGAAAAAAGTCGTTTTCTATCGTATAGAAAATGGTATGGTAACCCGTAGAATAGGCCTAATGATACTGGTTTTTTTTTTTTGCCATAAGAGAGACAAAATGAAAAAAAAAGGACTAGGTCGTGTTCTATGAAATCAATAGTCTTGTGTACTTCATAAGCTGCTACCATAATAGACCTATGTCTAGGTTACTGCTATGTAGCTGGGATCAACAGACTCGAGTTCTGATCATCAGTACAAGCCTTTGGCTTGGCTTGACTTCTGCCTTGACTCCTTAAGGAGTCGTTGGC
>CM060316.1:9728066-9765566 GCA_030674155.1 Stramonita haemastoma | reverse complement strand
AAAATCATGGCAAACAGACTGGTCAGCTTTGACTCCAACTGGCATCGTCAGATTCGTGACTCAACGCTTCCTTTAGGCCTAGCCTTCCTTTAGCCTTTTAGGCCTACTGAGTTACCTGCCCCTGCCGCCAGTTTGCTTCAAAGTTTGTTGTTTTTTGTAGTTTTTAAAAAATTCCTTTTCAACATGTATTTAAAATCATGTAATTTTATTCAGCTATGTTTAAAAGTGCTTGGTAATGATTCCATAAAGCTCCAAAGTAATGACCTTATAATGTGGTGTAATAATTTTGTATGTTGTGTTTACCCTATAGTAATAATAAAAGTAATAAACTTAAACTAGTTAAAGAGCATAGAGCTGTTATTACAGAGTTAGATTTTTGTAAAATTTCTTGGAAAAGTAAATGAACTAGTCAGATGTATCCTGTTGAAATTCCTTCCATCTCTGGTACTTTGACTTTCTGCCATCATTTTTTGTGTGTGCATTCTGCCATTTCTGGTCAGTACAGTAATAATAGTTCAAACACAAAGTGTGAAGGTGTTTTTTTGTGGGGTTTTTGTGTTTTTTTTTTCAACTTTTTTTCTTTCTTAACATTGTTGTGTGTTGTACGCATGTGTTTCAGACGCTGAATATTCCAGATGTATATCAAGATGACAGATTTGACCATCGGTAAGTAAGGCTAGGCTAATTCATAGCATTATGAAATGATGTGGTTGCCCTAATTATAATACAATAATTTCTGAGATTATTGATAATTGCATTATAAAACAGAGTCATGATTGTTTAATCAAGTTTAAAACTTTACAAGATTCATTACTGTAAAAATTCCATATATTGTTATTATCATTATTATTATTATTGTTGTTGTATTTATAAATTTTTCTATTTATTTAAAATCAAATGTACTTTTTATTAAGAAAATACAATGAACAAGAGAATGAGATAGCTCCATTAAGGACAGAATGCCTGCAGGCCTGTTTTCTTCGTAGGCTAATGGTAATGCAGTCCACAACAAGCAGCCAGCAGGAATGGATTTATGAATGTTGTCGATTTTTATTAAAACCTTTTTTTAAGTCACAGCCAGGTTAACAGTTACGACCTTGCCATTGAATTGTTTTGGTGTTTAACATTAATATTACTGTATAATTTTTGTTTTACTTTTTTTATTTACTTTTTATCATATTGATATCAACATTTTAAGATCACAGTTAGAGTTGATAAGACTCTGCTTTGTAGCTGTACTGGTCACTGTGATGCTCAGTATTTTATTTTTTGTCATACTGGATTACATTAATTACACAATAATTTAATGATGTAGATCTGTGGAAATGTTCATTTGGAGGAATTTGAAATTCTGCCATCTAAGTCAACTAAAGCCAGTAAAGGGAACAGTGCAGTGATGCTATTTGAAAGTATTTCAGTGTTTTAACAGCCACAGCATGTCATTTGAGTATCACAGTTAATTAAATGGGCAGATGAGGAGACAGATTCAAGCTCCAAATCCTTACTGTTTTACTAGGTTTAGTAGAAGTGGTAACAGCAGCAGCAGCAACAGCAATGCAACAGCATCGCAGCAGTTGTAGTAATGTCGTAGTTGTGGTGGTAGACTAAGTAAGCAGGAGGAGGAGGTGAAGGAAGAGGAGGAGTGGCAGCATTAGCAGTAGGAGAAGAACAGAGACTCAAAAAGCTGTCAAACTTATACTTATAGTAACTATATATGTATACATGTATATATATCTCTAACCATCTTTTTGTTTTGGGATAGGGAGGTAGGGAGTTGTTTTAATTTAAGTTTAATTTTGTCTGTGTGCGTTTGGCTATTTTTTTAAACATTCCATTTTATTTGTTGAGCGTCTCCTGACTGACTGACAATGGAACAAAATTCTGCCTTTAGGTTTTAGCATTAACATCATCACCTAGTACGTACACACAACATTAATTTCTGTTATTTAAATGCATGCTGATTGAATTGACTTGCAGGTGGACGAGGGCAGTGACTTCCGCAGCCAGTGCATCCTGTGCATGCCCATCAAGAGCGTGGCGGGCCGGGTGTTGGGCGTGATGCAGCTGGTCAACAAGGTGGACAACACCGCCTTCAACAAGAACGACGAAAACCTCTTTGAGGTATTTAACTGACTTAGGGAACGTGGACACTGTCCTGTCTGTCCTGGTTGATACTATGAATCTGTGATGATTGATTGCCTGTGTGTGCTGTTTAAATAAGTAGTGTTTTGTCTGTGTTTTTTAATGTCTGTGTGTGGAGTTGACTTTGTATTTTGAGATCCTTTTTCAGGATGGGGTGATGGTGATAGTGTAATTGTGTGTGTGTGTGTGTGTGTGTGTGTGTGTGTGTGTGTGTGTGTGTGTGTGTGTGTGTGTGTGTGTGTAAATTTGATGTTTGTTAATCTTATTTCTGGACAGTTGCATGCATGTGACTGATTTGAATGTACGCGCTTTGATTAGGTGCTTTACCAGTTTCAGTGCTGTACTTTTATTGAATTCCATACATTCTTATCATTGTTGTGCTATTTTCCTGATTTCAGGCATTTGCCATTTTCTGTGGGATGGGGATCCACAACACAGCCATGTACGAGACAGCCATGAAGGCCATTGCCAAACAGCGCGTGGCCCTGGAGGTCATGTCCTATCACGCCATCGCCCCCATGGAGGAGGCCGAAAAACTTAAGGTCTGCTCACACTTGGGACTGATTTCTTTATATTCATTTCATTTATTTGATTTCATACCACTTTATGTCACAGCAGATTTCTCTGTGTGAAATTCAAGCTGCTCTCCCCAGGGAGAGTGTGTCATTACAAGTGCAGTGCCACCCTTTTTTATTTTTATTTTTCCTGTCTGCAGTTGTATTTATTTCCCTATCAGAGTGGCTTTTTTCTACAGAATTTTGCCAGGGACAACTCTCTTGTTACTGATGCCTGATTTATTCAAGACTGCAGAATTTAGGAATTGTCTGTAATGTCTTATGGTATGATGCAAGTATAGGGTTAGGCTTGAACTGACTGATAGGAATACCTTTTCACAAATACTAAAGATGGTTCAAAGTATAGTATTAGTTACATGAATTGCTTTGATTGTATTTTGTGTGGACATCACCTTTCAAGTGATAGTGTTTCAGTTTTTTCATGGCCTCTTGACTAACCACTCCTTGTAAGTCATGCAACTTACTTCTAAAAAAAATATTGGAAAAGCTCTACTTTTGGCAAGACTTGTATACATCTAGATTTCTGTAATCAGTTGAGAGAGATATTTCAGTGAATAACTTGTGCCTGTGTTGCATGTGTTGTGCAGAAAATGGTTGTACCCTCATCTCAGCACTACAACTTGCGGGATTACAACTTCAGTGACTTTGCTCTGGATGATGATGACACACTCAAGGCCACCATACGAATGTTCATGGACCTTAACCTCATCGAGGCTTTTCATATCAATTATGAGGTGAGCACCCACCAACATTACCCTCCCCTTCTTTTGGGGGGTGTTGGGAAGGTAGGGAGTGCTATACAGTATTTGTACAGGATATAAAAGCATAAAAATGAAGCAATGCATGTTTATGCATAATTGTGTATGCAATGTTTTGAAGGGAGGTTTTTTGTGTACAGTTGCATGTGTGTGAATGTTTTGAATTCAAGTGCTTTGATTTGTTTGCTTCAAAAGATTCAGTGTTGTAAAAATTCCATATTATTATGTTTTGAAGTAACATTATAGGCTTGCAGTAGTTTTTTTGTTTGTGTTTTTCTTTCTTTTTCATTTTTGATGTAATTGACTCTGTCATAAGTGACAAGTCTTGACACTTATTTATTGACTAAAGTTGTTTTAAACCAAAGGAAGCAAATTGAACAGGGAGGACACATTTTTTGGTACAGGGGTTTGCATTTCGAATGACTTGAAAATTTCAGGTGTATTGTTTTCTTATTTCGAAAATTACATGCTGAAAAGGTAAATTTTTGCAAGTTATAAATAAATAATGAAATAATAGTGATCTAGGCAGTTTGTCTTTATTTTCAGACATGCAAACTTTACCTCCTAACGCTCATTCTTTTCTTTTTTTGTGCAGTTGTTGTGTCGATTTTTGTTGAGTGTGAAGAAGAACTACCGCAATGTGACTTACCACAACTGGCGACACGCCTTCAACGTCACACAGACCATGTTCTGCATGCTTCAGGTAGGGGTGGATTTGTTCTCAATATTCCCTCTACCTGGATAGTTTAAGCTCATGAGAGAATGATGTTGATATTCTCTTTTGTTGTAAACTGTTTACCTGTAATTATATATTTTCAATCAAAATGAAATATGTGTATTCTCTTTCTTTTTGTCATATGATATTTGTTTTTTTCAACATTTAAAAAGAAACAGAAAAGGCATATATATATAATTGTCAAACGATATATGAGTTATCCACTGTGTTGCAATGCATGTGGTCGTAGCAATGATATAGCTTTGATGGAATTGTGAAGTTTCCATAGACCTCACTCTATACAGGAACATTTAGGTGCATAAAACAAGGGGCCTACAGATGAAATAAAGCTTCAAACTCTAACAGCCTTGAAGCCACAGGTTTTAATCTCACCTGGATTTTAAGGAGGGATTTTTGCAATCTGCCAGGTTTAATCTCTCCTGGATTAAGAGATGGAATTTTTTTATCGCCCAGTTCTGTTTATGTGCAGACCAGCTAGTACCTTTTTTCCTTCATGTATTACCTCACCTCACCTATCTGGTAGTCTTGTAGACTGTTGGGTACCACTGAAGATTTTTCAACCAGTTTCATGCATATTTACCCGTGCAAAAGATCAGGTATCCGTTTTATAAGATTGTTTAATTCATATTCTGCAATTTGCGAAAACATGGAATTACTTTGCATGCTTCTAAAGGCTTATGAGTGCATTCATTAGGGTATGTGCATCTAGCAAAGCATCCCCTGGGTGATTTTCTTGGCTGGTCAGAGGTATAGTGCATATATGGCATGCTCCACATGTGGATGACACTAAAAAAAAAGGTAAAGGTGTCCCATAACATAGTGGTCGTTGTGGAGTGAGGTGTCAGAGACATCAGCTTCTCTAGGGGCCAGCATGTTAAGGGCTGCAGTCATCTCCTCCCCCTCGCTGCTTTACCTTCCCTGACCCTAAAGAGGCAGGTACCCGTTTACAGCTGGGTGAACTGGGGGACTGTACTGAAGCCAAAGTGCGCAAGCAGTCATCCATCCAATTGGTAACTATTATCAAGCCAGTGATCTGATCACTGACCTAACCCGTCCTATGAAGAGAAAAAAGACTAAAAAAAAAAGTGATTTGAAAGCTGACAGTGTGTGTGTGTGTGTGTGTGTGTGTGTGTGTGTGCTACAGACTGGACACATGCTGAACGTTCTTGGGGAGACAGAGAGACTGGCGCTGATGGTGGGCTGTCTGTGTCACGACCTTGATCACCGCGGCACCAACAACCAGTTTCAGATGAAGTAAGTGCCGTCTGTGAGAGAGAGATAACGATGACAATAATGAAATTTTATTTTCTGAGGGTAACACTTATGCTCATCTAGCCCTTGAGAGAGAGAGACAGAGACAGACAGAGGGGGTGGGAGAAGAAATACATTTAGTAAAAGAGACACACAAGAACTCAATAGGAGCGTTTGTGTGTTACATTGTTATTGTAATGCATGCAAAGTATATCAAGAGCCTATGTGCATGACTTGTCTTTTATACAGAAAACACCATTATATGCTGATGATGCATTCTGCAAGTCGATGCAGAAGTTTGTTATCAGTTGTGAAGACAAAAAGGAGGCAGACTAGTTGTTGATATTGTAAATGCTGGCTGTTTCACCTTTCTTTAGGATGATTCATTTTTCATTTTCTAGTTTTATTCCAGCAATGTTATTAGTCATGCCCATTAAATAAAACTTTAATCAGAAGTCTTGAAAATATAGATCAGAAGTGTTGCATTGTGTGTGTGTGACAGAACCATGTCTCCGTTAGCAGAGCTGTACACTACATCCACCATGGAGCATCATCACTTTGACCAGTGCATCATGATCCTCTCCACCAAGGTAACAACTAACTAGTCTGCTGACAGCCACAGCCAGTACCTAGATTTGCATGATAGCCTACATGTCCGTGTGTGTGTGTTGTGTGTGTGTACAGACATTGTGTGTGTGTGTGTGTGTGTGTGTGTGTGTGTGTGTGTGTGTGTGTGTGTGTGTGTGTGTGCATGTGTAATGGAATATATGGAGTTACAGATACTGACAAATATAGATATGTTATACACATGCAGACAGTTGCACACACTGATGCACACAGACACATTGTTACTCTCACTCACTCATGTGCGTGCACACGCACACACACACAACACACATCACACACCACACACACACACACACACACACACACACACACACACACACACACACACACACACACACACACACACACACACACACACACATTTTGCCAAATTTTGAGAAATCATGAGTATTGTCTCTCTTAATTTGTCTGTTTGATGTAATAATATTTTTTTATTGGATCATATTTGATCATTCACCCCATCCATCTGTGCATCCATGTGCCCATCCCACTCATCCATTTCAACAGGGTCTACAGGCTGTGTATTGTATATTTTGGTCTTTTTCTTTTTCATACAGCTTCCACAGATATGTAGGAATATTGTTTTTCTTGTCCTTGTAAATGACAAAGTCAGGAGGTTCGAGTCTTTACTCAGTTGTGTTCAATGCTGTGCTGTGTTGGTGTTGCAGGGCAGTGACATACTGTGCAATCTGTCACAAGTAGACTATGAACAAGTGATAGCCGTTCTGGAAAGTGCCATTTTAGCTACAGACCTCGCCCTCTATTTCAGGTGAGGAGTGTGAGTGTACATGTGTGTGTGTGTGTGTGTGTGTGCGTGCGTGCATGTGTGTGTGATATTTATTTATTTTATTCTTTTATTTTGAGGATAATGGAATCAGTGCTCATGGTTTGGGGTTTTTTTTTACATCCATTCCACATGTGTATGTATTTCTGTAAATTTTGTTATCTGTTCCCACAGGCACACAATGGCCTACTCTTCCAAAAACCGGAACAGGTTTTAACATGTGCACAAGATATTCTGCATGTGTTTGCACATGGTACCTTGGTTTATAGTCTCATCTGAAGAACTTTTGGGAGGAGTGGAGTCGGCACTGATGTTAACTCCAGAAGAAAAATCCTCTTAACGAGAGAGAGAGAGAGAGAGAGAGAGAGAGGAGAGAGAGAGAGAGAGAGAGAGAGAGAGAGAGAGAGAGAGAGAGAGAGAGAGGAGGAGCAAGGCAAGGCAATTCTTTTATTCGAGGATAATAGATAAGCACACATGTGCTTTTTTACATCCAGTCCCCGCCCTTTTCAGGGATAACATCAAAATAAAAGATATTAAACAATAAAACTATACGCAGTACCAAACAACATACGGAAATAAGTACACTGCATATAATAAGGTAAGAGAAATGCGACAGTACAATACATATAATAAGGTGAGAAAGGTGCACTTATTCAGAAGAGAAAATCAGAAGTCACAATAAAATAATTTGGATTATTAAAGAAGAAGAAAAGAAACGAAAAAAAAAAACAAAAAAAAAACCCAGAACAAAACAAACAAACAAACAAATAAACAACAACAAAAAAACAAAAAAAAAAAACCAAACAAACAAACAAAGAAACAAACAAACAAACAACCCCCCCAAAAAACAAAACAAAACAAAAAACAACAACAACAACAAAAAACCGCTAATAAACAAGAGCCAGCAAGAGCCAGCAGGAGAACATTATAATAAACAACTGAAACATCAATCTACGTCCATATGTCTAAAGTTAGAGAGAGAGAGGAGAGAGAGAGAGAGGCGATAGGAGCGCGTAGAGTGGTGTGTGTGTATTTTTTTTGGGGGGATCGTTTGTAACAAGATTAAAGATGTAAGTAAACTGTATTATTTCATTAAGAGAAATGACATGATTGGGTGTAGTTCATTTATTACATACATGCATATTGATGACAAACATAGGCACACACATGCACTTGTGAAGGATTACGCTCTTTTGAAATGGAAAATTTTTATTTTTTGGCTTTTTGTTAAACCAACAAAAACTGGTTTTATATCGTTATAGGTTCTGCTGACATAGGTTATGTAACTTTACCTGCTGAACATGTATAAAAGGCAGCTGTAAAATATTAATGTGTGAATTTTGTGCAGGTACCGAGGACGATTCTTTGACCTTACCCAGAGTTCAGAGGTCGACTGGACAGACGATTGTAACAGAGATCTTCTCAGGTGCAGCAGTCTTTTTTTTTTTTTGGGGGGGGGGGGGGGGGTTGTCTAATGTCCATTGACTACTTGGTGATTTAGAAGTCAGCAGACGTGTCTTCTCTTTTAATATCATGCATCACTATTAACATAAACGAAAGTTTGTGTTGAAGTTAAAAGCAACCTTTTGTGATTCGAATCAACTGTGTATATGGACATGTTTATGTGAAGAGGCTTGATGTCATGTGTTCTTAGGTGATGATATTCTCAACATGGATTGTGACAGGACACATGCATCACACATGCACACACACACACACACACACATTCACACTCACTCACTCACTCACACACACACACACACACACACACACACACACACAACACACACACACACACACACACACACACACACACACACACACACACACACATTTTCTTTCTTTTCTTTAGATAGATGGCTTGATGGAAAAAAGCAAATCGATGCTTACTCAATGTACCATCTGGAAATAAAAATTTGATTGTTGATTGATTGATTGACACACACACACAACACATACACACACACACACACACACACACACACACACACACACACACACACACACACACACACACACACACACACACACACACACACATGCAAATACACACCATTCATAAAAATATCACCACCTTCGGCAAAGGCAGAGAGAAACTTGCATACATCAAGTTCTCATTGTGATCCAGCTTTACCTGACAATTTGGTTTTGGTTTGGTTTGAATGTATTGAAGTCCCAACAAAATTATCCAACTTTACTATTAACCAGCCATCCACTCTCCCTGATAGCCAAAGCAGGATTATACCTGACTGTAATATGATTGCAGTCACACTGAAGTCAGACATCCTGGGCCTGGGCCAGCAGTTGTAAGAATAGTGAACTGAGCCTAGTAACAACAACACAGTGGAATCTTTGAAAGAAATTTTTCTCTTGAACATGCATGTATTCATTTACATGAGCGCACGCACGCAGACACAGACACAGACATGCACACACAATGCACACGCACACACACACTCACACACAATACACACACACACACACACACAACACACACACACACACACACACACACACACCACACACACACACACCACACACACACACACACACACACACACACACACACACACACACACACACAAAAGTCACATTTACGCTCACATGACAGACAACAGTAGTTGCTGTCAGAGTGTTTAATGAAAAAAATGAAGATACAGTTTCAGTTGTTATAGATAGTGTATGACAGCAATGTTTGATCTGTTGCTGCAGGTCCATGATGATGACGCGTCTGATGTGGCGGCCATCACCAAGCCCTGGGAAGTGCAGAAAAAGGTACAGTGACCTGCAGTGGGAAAGGTCTGACATGATTGTTCAGGATGTGATGGGGCGGTAATTAGATTACTTCCCATGCGATCAGAGCGTGACATTCACAGCGTCATGTTTCTATTTTGGGACACACCTGCGAATAGTGTGACATTCTGTTTCATTGGGTGATTGATGAAAACCCTCCATTGCATACACTTTGCTCTTCACAGTAAAATATAGAATTTGTGCAGCCTCTGTTTAGAGGCCACATCCTCACTCTGACTGTGCTGTCATAGCTGAGAAGATGTACAGAGATGCGGCAGATCAAATATCTCCAATCGTTACAGAAGAAGGAGTGATAGTGTGGGGTCTACAGGTAGTGCACTGGTCCGGAAAGCGAAACATTCAGGATTAGTTGGGAAAATGTTAATTTTTGTTTTCTAATTTTCCTTTTAATCCTCCAGATTATGCCAAGATCTGAACCCACAGCTCCCAACAGCTGGACTTTCAGAAGTAGAAGCCTATTGCATGTGAACAACTCAGCTGTTGTATGCAGGCATACAAAGCAGTTCAACACTAGATAACATCTAATATCTTTGCATCTAGGATAGCTCAGTTGTCAGAGCACTTGTTTTCCCCAGGTTAGGTTAAGCAGCATTTAGTATGGCTATCAAGTGGATGGGTGACTGTTTGCACACCTTGGCTACAGTACAGTCCCCCAGTTCACCAAGCTGTAAATGAGCATCTGCCTTCTTTAGGGTCAGGGAATGTAAAGCAGTGAGGGAGAGAAGTTTGGCACCACCCACAATAAGCTGGCCCCCTGGAAAAGCTGAGGTCTCTGACATCTCATTCCCCAATGATCACATAGGTTGAGGGAACACCTTTACCTTTTCCCTTTTTTTTTTTTTTAGTAGTCCATACATATAACCCATCTCTGTGTTTCAGGTGGCTGAACTGGTGGCCAGTGAGTTCTTTGAACAGGGGGACATGGAGAAGGAGACACTGAAGATTCAGCCCATTGTGAGTGGTGTGAATGTGTCACGTTTTGGATACTTTGTAATTGTATCATATCATTAAAGATGTTATATATACTGCATAATGTCAAAATTTGACCCATTCTCAGTCTTAAGCAATGCTAGTGTTGTGTGCTGTGCTAGTCACTCCTTCATCATGCTTTCTATCATTGTCCTAAATAATTGAAGCTGTGAGATCACTGTTCAATGATAGCAGCTAACCTGTAATAGATGAACAAAAATCATTTACATTGCCAGGTAATCTATTTGACTTTTTCAGTGAAAAAGGTGTTTTCTCTAAAGATAAAGAACTGTTACAAATAATTATATGTTATAAATGGAACAATTGTGTCATGCAAAATCTTTTACAGACTGTGCAGGACATAAAATTTACTCTTAATGAAGTGATCTTATCAAGTGATGAAAAGATGTTTTTCCACTGTTCAAATTTTGTAATTTTGTTACTGATTGTGAAAATATGAACAAATTCTGCAGGAAATGATGGATAGAGAGAAGAAGGACAAGCTCCCTACGATGCAAGTTGGATTTATCGACAGCATTTGTCTACCTGTTTATGAGGTAAGCTTTCTTATTCTCTTCTTCCCAGATAACTCTGACTGTTTTGTTTTTGCTCAAAGGAATGATCCTTCAGAGTCCCCAAACCTGTATTGTGTGCCGTACCCAGACATGTATAAACTTTGGTGAAGTGAAGGAAGATATCAGTATGGTAAGAAGCGAGTGGAAGAGGTAGATGGTGTTGACAGTATGCATTGTTTTACTGTTTCAGTTTCAGTGGATTTCCCCCTGTGGGGGCACCAGGGGCCTGTCAGTATAAGTAGTGTCCCCACCTTCTGGAAATTCTTTGCTAGGAAAGTCCCTCTTTTCTATTCCTTTTTGTTTCTGCCGTGTTCCTTTTCTTCCTGTCACCTTCTGTCTATTTTTCTGCCGTCTTTGTCCATTCTTCTGATTTTTTTCCAGAAAGACTTAAAAGATAACAATTCTTCTCATGCTTAAGTTGGATGCCTGGGCCTGACTTGTCAGGCAAAGTAATGGCAGCGCAACACATTTTTGCTCATATGACAGACAAAAGTTGTAGCTGCCTGAGCATTCAGTGCAAGAAAAATTTTTTAGCGGATGTACAGCATTACATTTTTACAGTTGTAGTGAGAGTTGAAAATAAGTTATGTCTTTTTTGTCTTTTTTTCAGGTGTGTGTTTGTTTTTTCCTTTGTTCTTTGTTTTTGTTTGCATCAGCAGTGGTGGTATACTGTTTGTGAGGGTAAACAGCAGTGCTGTATATTTGTCTGCATACTTACATCAAAGACTTTTTGTCACTGAGATCAAAGACAAAACATTTTTTTTTGTAGGTGATCAGCCAGACCACAGACTGTACACTGACACTATGGTCATTTTTGCATTCCTTGTATCATGGCAGGATCACCAGACACTTAACGGTCACTTGTGCAGTCCCCCCCCCCCCCTTTTTTTCTGTTCCTTGGCTAGACTTCTGAGGTTCACGATAGGTGAGGATTTTGCGTATACAACCGTATTTGCCCATCATGGAGGTAGCTGTATTCCTGCTTCAGGAATGTATTTTGGGTGTGCTCGTGTTTTCGTAACCCACCAAACACTGACATGAATGACAGGATCTTGAACGTGAATATGTGACCTTGTGCATGTGTATATACACAAAGGGAATAAACGCTCTGGCAGGTATGCACTTGAAGTTGACCTATGAGATCGTAAAAATCCCCCACCCTTTATTCACTAGATGCCACCAACCAGATTCAAACCCACAACGTCACAGACCCATAGGATTAAAGTCAAACAGTCTTAACCACTCAGCCGTAGCATCCATCCTGCAGTCCTTATTTTATGCTGTGGTTCACCAGACCAAAGCAAGTAATGACATGACACTGAACTTGTTTATCCTCCACTACTTTCTCCTCAAAAATGACATGACAACTAAACTTGTTTCCCCACTACTTTCTCCTCAAAATGACATGTTAAACTGAACTTGTTATCCCCCACTACTTTCTCCTCAAAATGACATGACAACTGAACTTGTTATCCCCCAGTACTTTCTCCTCAAGAATGACATGACCTGAACTTGTTTTCCTTCCACTACTTTCTCCTCAAAATGACATGTTAAACTGAACTTGTTTTCCTCCACTACTTTCTCCTCAAGAATGACATGACAACTGAACTTGTTTCCTTCACTACTGTTCTCCTCAAAAATGACATGTTAACTGAACTTGTTATCCCCCACTACTTTCTCCTCAAGAATGACATGAACTGAACTTGTTATCCCCCACTACTTTCTCCTCAAGAATGACATGACAACTGAACTTGTTTTCCCCACTACTTTCTCCTCAAAATGACATGTTAACTGAACTTGTTTTCCCCCACTACTTTCTCCTCAAGAATGACATGTTAACTGAACTTGTTTTCCCCCACTACTTTTTCCTCAAGAATGACATGTAACTGAACTTGTTTTCCCCACTACTTTTCCTCAAGAATGACATGTTACAACTAACTTGTTTTCCCCATACTTTTTCCTCAAGAATGACATGTTAACTGAACTTGTTTTCCCCACTACTTTTCTCAAGAATGACATGTAAACTGAACTTGTTATCCCCCACTACTTTTTCCTCAAGAATGACTATGTTAATGGACTTGTTTCCCGCCCTTCCTTACTCCTCAAGAATGGAGATGTTAACTGAACTGTTATCCCCACTACTTTCTCCTCAAGAATGACAACAATGGTTAACTGAACTTGTTATACCCCACTACTTTCTCCTCAAGAATGACATGTTAACTGAACTTGTTATCCCCCACTCCTTTTTCCTCAAGAATGACAACTGAACTTGTTATCCCCCACTCCTTTCTCCTCAAGAATGACAACTGAACTTGTTATCCCCCACTCCTTTTTCCTCAAGAATGACAACTGAACTCGTTATCCCCCACTCCTTTCTCCTCAAGAATGACAACTGAACTCGTTATCCCCCACTCCTTTCTCCTCAAGAATGACAACTGAACTTGTTATCCCCCACTCCTTTCTCCTCAAGAATGACAACTGAACTTGTTATCCCCCACTCCTTTCTCCTCAAGAATGACAACTGAACTCGTTATCCCCCACTCCTTTTTCCTCAAGAATGACAACTGAACTTGTTATCCCCCACTCCTTTCTCCTCAAGAATGACAACTGAACTCGTTATCCCCCACTCCTTTTTCCTCAAGAATGACATGACAACTGAACTTGTTAATATCCGCCACTCCTTTCTCCTGAAGACTGACGTGACCTGGTGACTGTTTCAGGCCATCGCGCGCGTCTTCCCGCGCCTGTCCCCGCTGATGAAAGGCTGCCAGCAGAACCGCTCCCACTGGCAGGAGGAGGCCAAGAGGAAACAGGCGGAGCAGGACCGCCCCTCCCAGAAACAGACACAGGAGGAGGAGCAGCATCACTTAGAGAAACAGGCGAGGAGGAGAGGGCCGAAAACGAGGACAAAGACAGAGAGGAGACGACGACCTCTTGACACAGGGCCTGTTGCGTCAGCTAGAGACAGAACGGTTCAATATCGCACAGTGTGGCCACTGACAAGCGGCGGTCTCTGTCCCCCTGTATCTGCACTGCGGAGTGATCGCATTTGCGTTAGGAACACTTTAACTTCCAAAAAATCGTTGGAGTTGTGGGCACGTGCACAAAGCATGTATCGGTGTTTGTTTTGCTTTTTTTTTTTTTTTTGCTTTTTTTTTTTTTTAGGCCATGTGTGACTTTTTTTCCTTTTTTTTAACTCAGACTCACCAATTTTTGTTTTCTTCTTCTGATTTTTTATTTTTATCTACTTTTGTCTATCCCGATGATGTGTGGAAGTTGGGTGATGGGTTTTTCTATATGTGTGGATTGGATTTTAGGACATAATGCAAAAGACTAACTGCCAGTCTGCATTTTGTATGCCTTGTGATTTTTTTGTTATTTTGTTTTACTCTCTTTTTCTTTTTTAATTTTGAAAGTAAGATATTATCAAAGGTGAAGGTTTAGTTTGATGTGTAAAGCAGTCTTGTCTTGTCTTGATATTTGAGGAAACCAGACACAAGCATAACCAGTTTATTGTGCTTTCTTAACTAAAATGATAATTATGATAAAATTGTGTTCTCCCTGAATTTTCGTTTAGCACCTTAAGCTTCAGACTGGAAGGTCATAGGTTTGAACCCATAAGAGTCATTGGGATTTTTCAGATTCAGTTTGAAAAGGTGAGCGTTTTCTGGGTTTACATTATAACAAGTATGAACTATTTTAAGAATCTTTCAATAACCAAAGGAAGTCATCTCAATTGCAGTAAGGACATTCTTATCATGCTCATGAAATCTGAATGTTTGTTAGAGAAAGATATATGTCAGGGTATAAAAAAAAGTGTATGAGAAAGAAAAAAATCTTTTTCTCTGTTATTTTTTTAATAATTATTTTCCCTTGGGGAGGGGGGGGGGTGATTTTAAGATGTGAAGGGATTGTATCACTGTATTGCATAATGCATCTGGTGGACTGGAAAAGGCAGCTTTGTATCTCAGTGTGAAAAGAGTGTGTGTGCTTTGTATTTCAGTTACAGTGTGTGTGAACTCTGTATTTTAATTACAGTGTGCGTGAGCTCTGCATTTCAATTACAGTGTGTGTGAGCTTTGTATTTCAATTACGATGTGTGTGGGCTTTGTATTTCAGTACAATGTGTGTGACCTTTGTATTTCAATTACAACAATGTGTGTTAGCTTTGTATTTCAGTTACAACAATATGTGTGAGATCTGTATTTCAATTACAACAATATGTGTGAGCTTTCTATTTCAATTACACCAGTGTGTGTGACAATAAAATTGTGTATGCAGTGACACCATTCTGTCATTCTTTATAGATCAGATACTAACACTTTTCTTTTGTGACAGTTTTTTCATTCTCTTTTTGAAGACAAATGCTTGTATTGCTGTTAGCTATTTTATACTTCAGTTGCTTTACATTTTGGTATAACTGATAATATGCTTGAAATATTATATCACGGTGTGTATGTTTTGTTTTTGGTATGAAAACAGCAGATGGGGTCTGCACATGAATTATGTGTGTGTGTGTGTATGTAATAAAACTTTTTTTTTAAAGAGAGAGAAACTATAATCTTTAATTAAAAAAAAGAAAACCTATAACTCTTTTGAATTAACCAATCTTATTTCTACAATGTACAAACCTCAAATCCAGAAGAAATAAGCAGAAACATCTTTTTCTACAATTTTAGCTCATTTCAATGTAGAATATACGATGGTTATATTTAGCTTCTTTTCCCCCTTGACTCCTGCCTTCAGATGTACATAAATATTATATGATATTTAGTGTGAGTGTATCCTTAGCTTAATAAGTATAAACAGAATAAACGTGTCTCAAGTGTGCTCATATTCTGAGCACTATTTTGATCTCAGAGATAGATTCTCCAGTAAATGCAATCTTGTGGGCAACTGTGTCATATGAATGATTTTTATTGAATGCTTATGACTGTAGTGTACAGAATGTGTGTGTGTGTGTGTGTGTGTGTGTGTGTGTGTGTGTGTGTGTGTGTGTGTGTGTGTGTGTGTGTGTGTGTGCTTTTGTGTGTGCTTTTGTGTGTGCTTTTGTGTGTTTTTGCATGTGTGTGTGTTTGCATGTGTGTGTGTGTGTGTGTGTGTGTGTGTGTGTGTGTGTGTGTGTGTGTGTGTGTGTGTGTGTGTGTGGGGTGTGTGGGAGAGAGAGATGGAGAGAGAGAGACAACACTTGTTTCTGCATAATGCATTTGCCTATAATCATGTATGTCAAGTGTGCATCAGAATATGAAAGAGACAGTTCTAGGTGATGGGTTTTGCTCCCCACGTTTTGACTTGTGAGCAGTGATTCATGTCAATCTGTAACGTATCGAAGAAATTGTTATTTATATTGTTTTATGGCTGATGCTTGTTCACCGTGTACACCAACCCTAACCTTTTTGCGTAGCCAGATTTACGCCAATGTTGAACGCCTGATTCCCAGTACAATCTGCACAGCTTCTGCCTTAGATCGAGTCCTGAAAAGGTGTGTGAATATTACCTCAATAACAGTGATGAGACTATCAAGTACCTAACCCAGTCCGTTTTCAGTTCATACAGTGAGAGAGACAGGACAGACCCTCTCTAGTTTTACTGTATCACTCTCCCCTTTATTGGCTGTTGAGAGATGGTGATGGTTTGATGTTTTGTGTATATATATATATGCATACATGATATAACTATGTGTACTGTGTTTGATGTTTGTTGAAATTCCTGTATAAATGCGCCTTTTTTTTTAAAAATTATGCCGGAAGATAAGTGTGTCATTCACATCTGTTGGTCATATTCATAATTGAGGATTGTTGTATAAAACGCAAGCATAATGCATGAAATTTCAGTTTTCTTACACATCACATATGTGGCATCTGTCTCTTCTGTTCTGGTTTTTTTTGGTTGATTTTTGTTTGTTTTTTTCTTTTTCTCTCTCTGTCTCTCTCTGTCTCTCTTGTCTCTCTCTCTGTCTCTCTCTCTGTCTCTCTCTCTGTCTCTCTCTCTCTCTCTTCTCTCTCTCTCTCTCTCTCTCTCTCTCTCTCTCTCTCTCTCTCTCTCTCTCTTCTCTCTTGTCTCTGTCTCTCTCTTCTCTCTGTTTTTTTTTAGCCATGTCATTAACAATGATTTTGGTTCAAACACTTGTAGAGACATGTACTGAAAGAGGGTTGTAGGATTGGTCAGCAATTTTCTTTCTTTTTTTTTAATGCGCTCCTGTTTCTAGTCTGAAAAAGGTATTGACGTCTGTAGCTTTTTCCTTCATTTCTTTAAACTGAGTGTAAATCTTGTGACAATGTACCTCAGCAGCTCTGTATTTCCCTCAGGGTGGAGGGAAAGCTGGACATGATCATTTCATGAACTGAATGGCAGAAGATCCAGAATGTGTTCTACCTCTGTGAGAAATCCATGTCATGTAGGTGAACACTGCTCAGAGGAAGACATCATCTAATCGTGCTAAAAATTTGATGCAGTGGCTTTTGTAAAGGGGAGGTAATAATGCTTTAGTTTTTTTAGTGATCAATGTACGGCATAATAACAATGATAATGATAACAAATTTGCCCTGTGTTTATGTCTGCTAAAAAGATTTTTTAAAAAAAACTCTTTGATATAGACTAATGGTCTCATCAGCTTGTTTATCGATGCATATTAGTCTTTTCCACCTTGCGATAATGCATTCTTTGAAGTAAAAATACCCCCCCTCCCAGGCAAACACCCCTGTCCCCCTCACCCATTGCCGTTTGTATTCAGCAAGTGTATAGCTGTAGATGAATTTAACCCTTTTGATTGTCATTCTTTTGTTGATGCTGTGTGCTCTCTGAACACTACATTCTAAGAAAACCTATTTCTGTTAGCCCTTGCAAAGTGTGCTGCTTATATGATAGAAACATAGTTGTGTTGTTTTCTTTTCTGCTGCTGTTGTTTTGAGTTCTTGTTTTGCTGTTCCCCTATCATCTTTTTTGTGACAATGCACCTACCTCAAGCATATTTTTCAATTTTTTGGTTTGTTTTTTTATTTGTAGCAGAGTAGGTAATATAATATATATTTGTACAGCTTAGAGTGGGACTTTTTCTCCTCGTGAAAATATGCCGTAGAAAGTGTAGAACAGATACCTCTAGATGTAACCTATTGAAGCATATGCGTGTGTGTGCTGTGTGCAGTAATTTATGTAGATTGCAGGTTCTCAGGAAAGGCAGATATATTCTGGATTTTCTTTAGAGCCTGTGTGCTTCTGTAAATAGAAATGTAGGCTTGGTTTGTGCAGATAAACCCAATGGGAAATGCAAAAAATAGAGGGGAAAAAAATGATATGTTAAGATTAAAGAAGGAAGAAAAAATGATTTGACCAAAGAAAACCAACAAAAAAAACACCCAACTGTTTCGGTACCAAAAATTTAAAGATAATAATGGCAATAAAGAAACAAAAATTAAATGTCCAAATAAAGAAAAAAAAAACAACTACATACAAATCACCCAACTTTTAGGTACATTTACAACTATTTCATTGGCAAGGAAATAATCTGTGAGCTTCTGCATTACAGTTTTGGTGTACTGTGTCCCCTCAGTTTGTTGTCTGGGTTCTTGTTGTTCTGCTTCATGTCCAGACTTTACACTTCAGCAAAGAGTCTCCAATCTAAGCTAGTGAAATCTCAATAAATGTTTGGGGTGAATATTTGCATGCCTGCCACCCTCCCCCTTTCCCTTTCTTTTTTTTTCTTTATTAAATTGCATCTTAAAGGCAGCCATACTCTGTAACCCCAAAATGTTGAAACTTTCCAGAACATTTGAGAGGAAAAGAGGCAGTAAATGGATAATGGGCTTATAATTTGGGGGAGGAGGGAGGTCCTGTTCCTTAGCCTAGAGCTCTGAGGGTCACCAATAGTGAGATTTTGCATCCCAACTGTTTTTGCCCACCACTTAGGCAGCTGCATTCCAACTAAAGGGAAATGAAGCAGAAAGGAAAGCAGAAGTTTCCACAGGATGAAAAAAAAAGTGTGACAGGGAAGAGGATCCCTAACTCCTAGAATCCAGCTTGACAGAAAGTGAGGCTTCAAAAACAGGAGTGGGTGTTCAGTTTTAGCCAGCAGCCCTCAGTGATAGAGACTAGAAGAGCCCACACAAAGGAAAACTAAAACAGTGCTATTATCATCAATGGATTCAATCTTCATTTACACTGTGAAAACATTCAGCTTTCTGAAAGGTTTTTTGATTTTAACTTATTTTTAAGGGACCTGCTTAGTATGGGAACTTTTGTTTGAAGTACGTTTGTGGCATGGCTTGTGTGTTTTTACTTTCTGTGTTTGTAATCTGTTTACCTTCCTGTCATCATCTTGTGTGTTGTTTTTCCCCTGCCTTTATATATAAGAAAAAAGAAAAGTGTATTGTAGCCACAGTGAAAGTAATAACACTTAAAGGGTACTGGAACCTGCATTGTGTGCACTTTTTTTATGTTTTAAGATCATTTTTATTATAAAAATCTTAAGAAACTTGCATATTTGCTAAAGAACAGCCTCGAAAATGATCTCTGTTGTGTGTGTGTGTGTGTGTGTGTGTGTGTGTGTGTGTGTGTGTGTGCATGTGTTGCGTGCATGTTTGTGTTGTTGTGTGTGTGTGTGTAGGAGGGGTTTGTTTATTTAGGTTTTTTTAATCAGGAAATATGGGGCTTGGTGATTGAAATGAGAAGGGAAAGGATTGCGCAGGTTTTTTTAAATAGGCAAAACAGGTGTCTGTGGAGGGAGGGGTTGATATTATGTGTTTTGCATTGTGATTGAAGGGCACTCAGTTTCATATCATCTTATTTATTTTGGAGAGATTTGTTTGTGTGCAGTTTTGTTGTTGTGAGTGCCTGGCAATAGAAGTGAAATGGCAGTGTACTTTCTGTTCTGCTTTTGCAGTTGGATTTGTGGCAAGATATGTTTTTGTTTATATTTTGCTGTGGAATAATAAAGATAATGTTTACTTCTTTTTTTTATAGTTTTAGTCGAGTTACAAGGTAGATGTGTTTTACTGTTAAACTTTGCAATATAAATGAAAATAAGGTCTTGTTCAATATAAGGTCTTGTTTGTTAGATACTCTATATAATATTGTGTACTGACGAAGGCATTCGCCAAAAGATTTCAAAGTTGATTTTGCTCATTCCTCTCTTTTGCTTTGCTGTGTAAAAGAGAGCTCAACAGGAGACGGTAGAACTCTGCAGAAACAGAATGATATGGCGAACCCTGATGGCATTACATGGAGCTAGCTCCTACTGACCACAGCAGCAGTGGAAAAAGTTCAGATGTATGAGATGTGATTACTGGCTTTGTGATATGAGGTATGGGTTCCTGGTATACAAATATCATGAATTATTTAAAAACTTGGCATGCAATGAAGGTAAAAAGGGGGCTTCTTGCTGTTGGTTTTTTTTGCAATAAACATTAATGAAATTCTCTTGAAGCTGTATGTACTGGTTTTAGAATTGCATGAAAATATACTTTAGTTTGTGAAGAGTCACTTTTTTCTTTTATACCTCTTTTTCAGTAAAGCAGTTTGGTTTACTTTGTTTTATGTTGTATTCTGTTTTTGTGTTGCTGAAATTTTTGGCTCATTTTGTTTTTCCTGTTTTTTGTGTATCTAAATTTAGGGGCTCTTTTATTCTTGGCATTTGAAAGATTTTTCTTAGTTCTCCACTGTCTTAACCAAGGGAAAGTGATAAAAATGTAAACTGTCGGGGATTTTTTTTTGTTTTTTGTTGGTTGTTTAAAAATAGCAGCTGTATAATGCAATAACTTAGTTGACACAAAAAAGGTCATGGAAGGTATACCTTTTCATTTTTGTAATACTTTGGATGAATTACTGCTGTTCAATTGTAAAGAACAGCAGGGTCAGATTTGTTCAAAATCATCAAAGAAATTGTACTATTTTGGTTTAATGATAGTTTGCCTACAAGATACCTAACTACATATGTGTGTTTCATCTTACATACTGTACCTGCAGCATTTGTAATAGCATCCTTGAAATACCCATTATCATTTGTGTTTGATTATTATTCTTTTGTGCAAACCATTTAGTAATCAACCCTTATTTTCAAGAGTATTGATAGATTACGTATTTAAAAGTAACCAGCAAAGCAAAATAGTATTAATTAACAAAGCATCAAGATGTGAAGGAAGAAAAAAGAGAAATGTAGACATGCCAGTGGTAAACATAACCTGCATATTTAAAAACAATTTTGAGCCAAGTTGATTTCTGTTCTTTTGCATGAAAAGCTTTTGTGAGTACATCTTTCAAGAACTGACAGTTGTCAAGGGAAGGGGAGGATGACAGGAAATAAGGGGATGAACTATTGAAGATTCAGGTCCCTGGGGCCAGGGAGAAAATAACTTATTTCATGGAGTATTTATTCCTTTGTTCTTTCTTTCTTTTTTTCTCTTTCTATCTTTTAAAGTTGGGAAACATATAGATATTGTTTATAGTAAAGCTTTGTTCCTGTTGGCATGGTGAATGGTAAAGGGTTTGCTCATGGATGTTCATCCATAGTATCCTTTTCACTGAACCCATACATATATGCACTATTTAACCGGTAAAAGCAAGAACTGTAATAGTTGATATGTGTATGATCAATTTTTGCAAAAGTGTGTGTCTGTGTGTGTGTGTGTGTGTGTGTGTGTGTTCCTTTCTTGTTTGGTGATCTTTTCTCTCTGCAAGTACAGTGTCTATTTTCATCGACATCATTTCAAAAGATATTTATCAATGAAAGTGATGGCCTATACCTTATACTGTGCATCTAGATGGTGAACACGGTGTTGCAATACTTTGCACTGCCTGAGAAAAGGCTGCTCACTGTTCATGAATTCAAGTAGCTTGCTGAGTTGTTTAGAACTGCTTTCAACAGCACTGTTGCACACTTTTGTCTACAATTCAAAGGCAAAGACTCCATACCAGTACACTGATTTGAATGCCTGCTGAAAGCGTACTCTGAGGTTTTTTTGTGATTTCACCTTCACTGTCACTCTCTACTGTAAGCACTCTCTGTGTACCACCTTGCACCTTCAAATCTGGATGTCAGTCATGGTATGAGAAATGGCAGTAGAGTTGGTTTTGAATTCTTGTTCTAATCTGTATATAGTTGCACTGTTTTAACCTGCGATTTACATTTTTATAAGGCGACATTACAGCTCTAATATATTATGGTCTCTGTGGTTGGCTGGGCTATACACAGCATGATTGGATTGGGTGCGTTGGTCCCAAAGCATCTGGAAGTAAAATGTGTCAAAACTTAATTTCGTTGATGACAGGATCATTAATTTACTTTATCTATGTTCATCCTTTCTGGGTTTGGGTTGGGTTGTTTTGGTTGTAGTTTTAACTCAAAGACAAGGCAGGCAGGCCCATGAAAGTCCTTTATTCTCAGATAGATTACAGAATTTTGGATGTTTTTTTTTGTTAAAAACCTCACCAAATCTGCAAGTGTAATGTCGCAGGTTTTTCATCAGCTGCTTCATTCAGTGTGCTGGTAAAGCCTTGGGTGCGTGCTTTTTTTAAAAAATTTTTATTTGTTTGGGATTTTTTTCTTGGTTGTCTATCTGTTTTGGCAACTCGGTATCAAATAAAAAATGTTATGTTAGTGGAGTCATCAATCTTTATTTCCCCAGTTGAATCCCAGGACTTGAAAATCCTAATGGAAAGCAGTAAAAAGGAACTCCTGTTTCTTGCTGCAGTACTTGGCCTTGCTGGGCTATCATCAATGTCCTTCACTTAAGAGCAGTCCTGAATGTTTTGTACAGCTATGGTGAAATGTCACTTCTTGTCTTTTCATAAGAACCATTTTGCCCAGAATTTATCGTCAGATTGTGTGTAAAACCACTTTGAAAATAATAATTTTTATATTTCGCCATGTATGTCTCATACCATCTCAAACCTATTTCCTGTAAAAAACAGAAGTTGGGGAACTGCCATTAAGGTGAACGTGCGGAGCGCAAGAGTTTGAGATTTGTTGAGTGCAGAGCATGGGAATCCCCGTTGTCCAGGACTGAATGTGAACAGGCCTTTGCACCTCCTGCCTTTCAGTGTAACCATCCTGTATTGTTCTCGTTCGGAGTGGATTGTGTCGAGAATGTTTTCTTTTAAAATACAGAACACAATCTGTGTATCGTTTTATATGTCCACCTGCACTAAAGCTGTTAGAAAATGGACCTTCTTTCCCCCTGCAAGAAATGTGAAAGCTTTTGTGTTTGTGTGAGTCATATTGACTTCAGGAAAGTATGATTCATTACATGTATTTAATATGCTTGCATTAGCTTGTTGTTCGTCATATGTTACATCCATTTTTTAAAGTGAAAATATCCTCATACCTGAAGACCTCAATGAAACTGCATTTTCTTTTTTGTGTGTTAATTTTAGGCCAGGTATTTTTTACTTTTTCTAGTCTCGTGGTGGTCAAGGTGTGTCTATCTAGCACTCTTGCATAACCACACACTCATGCACGTCCGCTCACACACACACACACACACACACACACACAGAATATGTTTTTTTCAGGTCTTTTGTCTGCATACAAGCAGTGCTGACAGACAGGATCTGCTTTGCTGACTGCTTTTTTATGGAGAGGGGGAGTTGGTGTAAATGACCAATGTGTTGGATCAATGACCTAGCGATAAGAGATAACACACCTGTAACCTATAACACACCAGAATGTAAGAGGTAGCGAGTTCAATCCTGTTTGAAACAGAATGTTTTCTCCACCCACTAGACTAATGGTGGTGGTGGTATGGGTACCAGTCTTTTGGATGAGATAGTAAACAAGGTACCAGTCTTTTGGATGAGATAGTAAACAAGGTACCAGTCTTTTGGATAAGGCGGTAAACAGAGGTCTTATGTACTACATACATTCAGCACAAGTAAACTAACCCAGGGGACAGGATAGCTATTGTGGTCAGAGCACTCACTTTCCCCAAGCGACGGTTAAGCAGCATCAAGTGTGGTTACCAAGTGGATGGGTGCCTGTTTGTTCACCTTAGCTTCAGTACAGTCCCCCAGTTCATCCAGCTGTAAATGGGTACCTGACTTCTTTAGGGTGAGGGTAGGTAAATCAGCTAGGGAGAGGAGATGGGCACTGGCCTCAATATGCTGGCCTCTAGAGAAGCTGAGGTCTCTGACGCCTCACTCCCCTACGACCACATAGGTTATGGGACACCTTTACCTTTCTAAACTAACACATGGCAACAAGACAGTGCATGTGGCAAAATTCAGTATAAAAAAAAAAACAATTCTCATATAGGAAAAAAAAACACATGCAGACAAGGGGAACAAAAAGAAGCAAAACATGTGTTGCTGCTCTTTGGGGCTATGCATTCTCCCTGGGGAAGAGAAGCCATAATTCCATGCTTAGAAATCTGACGTGACTGAAAATGGTACACACTAGAATACACACATCAAAAACAAACAAAACAAATGACAGAAATATAGTGTTCAAAAAGAGAAAACTCCTGAGGCAGAATCTTAATCATGGATGGTTCGTGAACTCCTTGTGTACAGCCTGTTCATTGCTGAAAGAGCATAATTACATGGTCCTCACTGTTTCACTCTCTCTCTCTCTCTCTCGTTTTGTTTTTTGTATTTATGCCTGTGTGAACACCTCCCATTTCAATGATGTGATACTCTCAGTTTGTGTGATACTGAAGACCAAAGTCTTGATGCAAAATATTATTGGAATAAACAATTTGCACAATCCTGTACTTGTGTGTTGTGTGTGTGTGTGTGTGTGTGTGTGTGTGTGTGTGTGTGTGTGTGTGTGTGTGTGTGCGAGTGTGTGTGTGTGCAAGGTAAAGGGGGGTTGTTAGAAATGATAAACAAATGAAGTATACAGTTTGCTGTGTACTCGAATAATTTTATCAGCCAACATTCAAGTCAGAATAATCATGTAGAGAGGGCATCTTTTTTCCTTCCTGTAAATTACTGTCAACACACTTGTCTATGATACAAACTGCATTCATTTATTAATTTTTGATTTATTGAAAAAAAAAAGTTTTTAAAAGGGATCTGATGTGTTATGTAATGAATATAGATTCTTTAGAATGGATTCTCCCTCGTGGGAATGCTGGGGGCCTGTCCGTATAAACAGCATCCCCACCTTCTAGAAATTTTGTGATAGGAATTCCCTCTTTTCTCTCTCTCTCTCTCTTTGTTTCTGCCATATTCCTTTTCTTCCTGTCATATTCTTGTCTATTTTCTGCCTTCTTGGCTGGTCCTCTTGCCTTTTTCCAGAGAGACTTTATAACAATTTTCTCCCATTCTTAAGCTGGATGCGCTGGGCCTGACTTGTCAGGTATTTAATGGCAGCACAAGGCATTTTCGCTCATGTGACAAAAAGCAATTCTTGCCATCTGAGGGTTGAATAAAGAAGACGTGTGGATTCAGAATTCTGGACACAGCAATTTTCAAATTCTGAATCTTTGCAATAAAGCAGAGAATTTCCATGCGCAGATTCAGTTCCTATATGCTAGGCTGATTCATATTAGCTAATGATGGGACCAGTTTTGACCCTGTCTGAACACACGCACACACACACACACCTCAAGCAACACACACACACACACACACACACACACACCAAAACACACACACACACACACACACACACACACACAACACACAACACACACACACAAACACACATCGCACAACACAAGAGAGAGAGAAAGCCAGCCTCCCTCCTCAATGAAGGGCCAACCGACAAACATCCGTACACACAGACAGAAAAGACTGCTGCCATTTGAGACAATATCGACAAATGGACACTCAGAAAACAAATTTCAATCAGAGAATATAATTTATTATTGCGCTTGTAAAATGGACAGAATGAAAAACAAAATTCTGCACAAACAATAGTTCATGGCAACAAAAATACAGCTTATGAAGGAAAAATTTCAGTTTTAGAAAAAAAAAAAAAAAGGTAATACTGTTGGTAAAATAATCTGAAAATTCTTGTTCATAATTTGGTGTGTTTGTGTGTGTGTGTGATATACATGCAAGAGTGCACAAAATGTATTAGCTGTGTCTGTAAAAAGAAAAATGTTCTAAATTTCCGTTTTTGTAGCACTTGAAAACAAAAAAAAATGTATCACAGACATTAAGATATTGTAGCATCAAGTACAATACTTTTTTTTTTATCACAGATACTTTTTCAACATGAGCAAGAGCCGTTTTAAGTTGACAGGTCTCCTACTGGTGAATTCTCAGATCAAACAAAAGATTGTGTAAGTTCTCGTTGCATAAAATAGGTACCAAACAAAAGGTGACAAAATTGTGCAGGACCTAGAATGATCATCAACAAGGGGAAGAAAATAAAACAACAACAACAATGACAACAAAACCCCTGTATGATGCAGGTTTCACCAAGATAATGCACAATGTATTCATAAGACATGTTCAGAAAGGATACACTACAGGATAAAAACAATACTGATTGGTTGAGGGATTTCTTTTTAAGAATTAAAATTGGGTTAAAAAAAAAATCTTTATCAGATGAATCCATGTTCATACTAGTTAAAAAATGACACAAATAAAGCACACCGATCTTTATTTGTTAATACTGTTTAAAAAGCAAGATGCTTACAGTGTTCATTACAAACATTTTAAAGACTATTTTTTGGCTTTAGCATTGTCATTCTAGCTGAACACCAGTGCACTTTTCTGAAAACAAAGCAGTTTGTCCAAGCCTTATTTCATGATATCAAAGATAAATTCCTGCATTAAAATAATACTGATTCCTTAGGCACTGAGATTATGAGCGCTTAATGTCACATTATCAAGACATATGTAGAAATATTGTTGAAGATAATGAATAAAATTCATTTAAAAAAAAAAAAGAATAGTTGGATCCTGTGAGCAGCTCTGCTGAAAAGTAGTGCAGAGAAAGGTTATTTAGATCACTAGACTCATCATATATCATAATTTATATGTAGATTTGAATAAACAGAGGACAAAATTCTGAGAAGGCAAAAGACAATTTTGCCAAATCAGCATATCTACTGATAAAAAAATTGAATGGGGCTTTGAGAGCGACAATCTGACAGTCATGGCAGATCTACAAGTACAGATAAACAAAAATACCAGATCTACAGATCTGCATAAACAATGAGCAGAATATATTTTTGATATCAAGAAATTCTCAATTTTCCAGTAACAACATATCTGCTCAAAAGTTTCAACAAACAAAGGGTGGAACAGTTTGGGTTTGTTTTCTGTTGTTTGATTTCTAAACAAGACTTACAATAGCAGCAGGTCTAGAATATACTGTAACTGTGCTGATATCTTGTTTATGCATGGGAGTATTAATGTGAGATGGGGGGGGAGGACTTATACCACAACAAAAGGACACAAAACAAAAACCTGGTGACCTTAATTGCTTTGGTCAGGAACGTTCACAGCTGTTCTTTTTGGCCTTTAATTTGGCATGACAGGCTGTTTGTTACAGAGTCTTAACATTTCAATGACTTGATTTATTTACTCATGAAACAGGGATCAGCTGGCACAAATTCGTGGCGAGGCACAACGCGTCCTTGATTTTCAAACATTGCGGTGGGTAAGGATTTCTCGCGGAAGTTCAATTCTCGACGAAGCTCTCGCCAGGACTGGCCACTTATCGGTCCGTCACAACTGTAGTCGTAGAAGCGTCTGTTGCGTTCCGTTCCTGTCCATGCGTGAACGCTCCTGACAAAGCAAAGGGCACCAGTCAGTCAGGGCCTCCTACTGTTCTAGTCTTCTTCACACTTAACTGAGCAACTGTTAATTCGTCAGCACAGCACAAAGTTAACAATTAGTTTGGAGCTTGAGGATAAACCTGAGGGAATACACTTGTGTCAAATCATGAAAAATAAATCCTAATATGAATATGATTTTAATCTTTTTTTTTTTTAATCGAAAGATACAAAATTCAGGTAATGTGTTTAAGTCACACGCACAAAAACCAGAGAGACTACTAAAACAAGTCAAAATTCAAACAGTGTGGTAGCAATTGGATCATACTGTCACACTTAGAAAGAAATCAGTGTCTGATAGAGTTGAGAATAATACACTGAGCTCCTACATACAAGCTGAAACCACAATTTTCACAAAGAAATTAATTGTCAAGTTAGCACAACAATATCAGCAAGAGACTCAATATGGCACCTCAAATAGTAAGGTACAAATCATTATTCAGTCCAGCATCTTGGTCTACTATGACTTTCGATAAACATTCATTGAATGGTGTTACGAAGACAATGCCCCACCATCTACTGATGTGAGTTCAGCCTTCAAAAGCATCATTACATTGAAGTGACGAACTTCCATTTGATGCTGATTAGAGCCTTAAATTGTCACGAGGTGGAGAAGCTAGACGTATCGGAGCCATTCAGGCGTTGTGGTGCTTAGATAACAGCATGTACCTGCTGAAAGTATACAAATGCACCTCATTCTTTATGTCCATTCGCTTTCTCTTTTCCCATGAAGACCATTCAAGTTATATGACGATCGTTTCTTTATGTTGACATGCGTCTGAGACATTGAGCGTTAAAGTTCAACAGAAAAAGGTTAAAATCAGAAACAAGAATAAGGTTATTATGATGACACATTCAGTACAAATTGTTATTTGTAGAAAGACAACAACCGGGTTGAAATAGTAACATACTGTTATTACTACATTTCTTACAACTCGTAGCATCTTTTTTCAACACTACTAATACCTTCATTAGCAGAACCTTCTGCTCTGCAAGACTTTTCCATGGTTAATTGTTAAACTACCAACAATTTGATTGATATTTAAACTTTGCACAAAAGAATAATCGATAAACAAACAATTAGTAAGGATTTATAATACATCTAATCAGTCAAATAAAATATTAAAAATAAAAGCTCACAGCAACAAAGGAAAAACATATCACACATTACTGTTAAAACCTTAAAATATCATTGATGCTTAACAATAAGAATTCAATGCACTCATCGTGGAGCACTAGTTTATCAGAGCACTCAATACTCAAGATAATTACAATGTACACTTATGTCTCAAGTTACATGAATAACTAGAAAGAATGCAAACCAAACTTCTATCACTATAGTAGTTCTGCTCACTGTAGTTTGCCTCACTAAGTAAACTGCAAGCAACATGACATAGTTGAACTTATTCAGAATACACTCATGAAGATCAGATTAAGTGCCAGAAGCTAAAACAAGCTTTCAAAACTATAACTTTACACTTGGAACAAATACAAGATATGATCTATCAGCACAAGCTGAAGTTCTCACTGATTTCGTTTCTAATAAATCAACCAGCGACTGAAAGCTGCAACAAGCCTTCACCTGTAAATGTCTTCTACTGTTTCTAGATTAGTTGCATCTACTGATCTAGCACGTATCTAAATAAATATTCAAAACTAATTCAAAAAGGTCAGGCATACATCTATATCTTAAGCAAATGACTGTAATGACGACTCTGTCAGAAAAGTGTTAAAAAAATCATAGTAGGCAATAATCACATAAAGAATGTAAGTTAACAAGTGCTTAAGATTACGACTTTTTTCCCCCCTATCTTTTGAGAAGAAATCACATTTTTGTGTGCATGGTTTCTAAATGGTGAATGCTGCTGAAAGAGCAAGTTGTTTGCTATGAATGAAAAATTTTTTTTAAAATCTCAAACACAAAAACTATAGCAACCATAAATCTTTTAATTTTTCTATGGATTTCTGTTATCTGGTTTCAATTTGACAAAGATATATCCCTGCCTGAAGAATTACACTTGCATACTACAAACTTGAAAGAAAGACTGTACAATTATCAGAATGAGGGTCAAAAACATGACCGGTTTGGCAGGTCTACGCTGGGCAGTCTGACATAAAGCCCACACATTATAATCAGGTCTGATGAGGGTTTGGTTATGTTTGTATGTCTATTGAAACTACCACATAACGATATCATTACTCTGTGAAATACAAGTAAACTGTACTGGTTTTGATTAAGCAGCTATGGATGACAATTATGTTCAGGTACACATGGATCATACAGTGATGACCATCACAGGGTGTATGGTCCTTCCTTCTGTGTATCAGTAAATTGCTGAAAGCCTGCTATAGATCAATCATGTAACCAAATACACAAAATACATCCACGATGCACATAAGCACACACACACACACATATACATAATACTGTAATAGCAAAATAAATGCACGAGTTCAAACTGAAGACAAGATAATTATGTAATACTGCCTTCGGCTGCAGCAAAAATTCAGTGTGGACTGCTGTGGAGTGCTAGTACAACTCATAGGGGTGGAGGATGGTATAGACACGATCTCGTTTCAATTTGAGCACAGACGCAGGAGGAGGTTTAGGGACTGATTCCTCAGGCTTCTCCTTCTTTGGGGGGTTCCAATTTATAAACTTTTTCTCCCCTGTATCACTGAAAATAAACATCATGGACAACATTTTTCAATCTGGCACTCCAATAGGTGACTAAACTGACTTTTAAACAAAACAGATTCAAGTCTGGTTTCTTGTGTATTACACTGTAAACAACTTGTTAGAGGCAAATATTTCACTTTGATGGACTGACGGAAACCCTATGGCTTTATTACCAACCCCCCCACACACACACACACACACACAGGCACGCAGCACGCACACACCACACACACACACACACACACACACACACACACACACACACACACACACACACACACACACACACACACACACACTTAATGAAGAAAAGTCAGGTACAATATATTCTGACTGCAGAAATGTTTAGAATAAAATGACATGCAAGAACTGCATAGGCACAAAATTGACTCAGTTGTTTCAGTATCCAGTGATACATGATATACATGATTTGATTATGCTGAATTTGATACCATCACCATATCTAATGATGTATATTACATAATATGACAAATCTGACATGTGAATTGAACCCACTTAAAGCGAGGAGAACTGTCTTGATTTGTTTTCTGCACACTTTTCAAAATGATAGTAACCAATAAATTTGTCTCTGTGACTAGTTGGGGTATTCAGATTTCATTGCTTCCTTCACAGAGAAATTTAAGTTCAATATCCCATTAACGTGCACTGTAATGCACTATTTGTAGTGTAATTTTTTTATATAAAGCAAATGATAAAATAATCCTTTGAAACAGTATGATAAGTGATTTGAAAATTGTTTATCTCATGATTGTTTTCTTTTTTAATGTTGTATAATGATTTCTGTAAGAAAAGAATCTCTCTCCTCTCTCTCTCTCTCTCTCTCTCTCTCTCCTCTCTCTCTCTCTCTCTCTCTCCTCTCTCTCTCTCTCTCTCTCTCGTATGTGTGTGTGTGTGTTGTTTGATATAGTATATATATAGTATTGATAATATATGATATAATAACACATACATCATACATATAATACATACATACATATACATACAATACATACATACATATATATAATATATATATATATATATATATATATATATATATATATATATATATATATATATATATAAACTACACACATTTATTACATTACACCAAATTTCAAAAGAAATCATGCATTTTAAAAGTTAATGAAGATGAACTTTTAAATCTTTTCACCTGACTCTGAAAATCCTTTTTTTTTTTTTTAAAGCAGTACACCTGTTCCAAATAACTTCTATATCAAAAATAATTAATCAAGTCTCATATCTATAATACATGCTATCATGATCCAAAGAAAATTCATCCTCAAAAACAGTAACAAGAGCAACAAGAACCTTTGAGTACATCACAAAATGTACTAGAGAAAAATACATACAAAATACTGCACAGATTCAAATAATTGTGGAACAGTTTCATAGTGACATTGAAAAAACAGAAAACTAGAGAACTTAATGTTCTCTTCATAAATTGTGAATAATGGTATTCTGAATCTGTCCCTTTAAATTATAAGTATAACTATGGTCACATATTTTTCTGCTTGGGTCCCTGTGATCTCACTACAGCAAAAATGTTACTTCTTACCAACCACAGGCCTATTCTCATGTTAATAAGCACACAAAAAATTTACATGTAAGCTACAACCTTTCAATCACTTAATGATATATCATCATGTTATAGCACATCACGACATCACGTTACACTTTTCAACACTTTCAACCAGTGATAAGAACTTGTATTTTACACCATTAAATTGCAATATTCTGTTCTGTAAAATTGATAGAGATGTAAGGTTATCACTGTCAAAACAACAAAAATAACAGGGAAAGGTTCTAAACTATGAAACTATGACACCATAATGTCGACATAAAAGTGAAAGGTTTCAAACTATGAAAACCTGACACCATATTGCCAAAATACAAATGAAACATTTTGTGAAAAGCGTGCCAGTATTTCAAGTCAGAAGGATCTTTGTTGGGATAAAAATCAAGTTTACACAAATATCTTTCCTTTTTTCAAAGCATTGAGTGATGTGATCAAAAACAA
This sequence comes from Stramonita haemastoma, assembly GCA_030674155.1. Taxonomy (NCBI): domain Eukaryota; kingdom Metazoa; phylum Mollusca; class Gastropoda; order Neogastropoda; family Muricidae; genus Stramonita; species Stramonita haemastoma. The sequence goes on along the minus strand of CM060316.1, from coordinate 9,732,890 downwards.
AAACAAAATACTGACATCCATGTTAAAGCATGCAGATATTAGCGTGTGTGGCCTGAAAAAGTCAGTTTCAAAAGCAAATCTAAAAGTCTAATGCATGATGCATAAGACTAAATTACAAAACCTTTTTGTTTTTCTTACTCCAAGCTAGAATAAAACTCATCAAAAACAATGAATGAAAGGACTATGGACACAACAATATCAAAGTATCTAAAAGCATAAACTTTCCAGTAAGTGCTCTAACATCATTAACACATACTGCACAATGACAGACATCAATCACCTTTCATGATGGGTATATTTTTTCAGAAATCTTGACAGTCCTGTTGTGACTGAGAGCTTTTAACAGAGCGGTATGTGTAGGAGTTGGGGTACATGATCTTATAGATTGGATTGACATGCAGGGCTCTTCCCCCCATAGCCTCCTCCAGGCGATAATTATAATTGGGATCGTGTACCACTTTGTTGAAAATCACCCCCGTGCCATAGACAACCTCCTTTCGGGGACCGGCCTTCTGCGATCTGGCAAATGGACAAATAGCATACCTACTTTACTCCCTTTCATACACTGCTGTCACTAGTTACAGATCTATTCTCTCTTACAGAATCTTTTTTTTTTTGTATTCCAATGTCCCTTTAACAGCAGAAAAGCTATGCACACTGACACCAAGACTGAGGGAAGAGTGGAGGAAGATCACAAACTTTAGACAGAGAACAATACAAAAGAAACAATCAGAAAAGAAGACTGGGAACAGAAGGGGGAAAAAAAGAGACAAATCTGACAGCAAAAACAAACATCAAAGTAGAGATGTGCTGAGCGCAGCCCAATAACCAGGAGCTACTCAAGCTGATGCAAGTTAGACCAACATGTTAACTGAATACTGAAACACCAGTGAAATGAAGAGCACAAACAGCAAAAGCTTAAACTAAAGTCTAAAGTAAATCAGATTCAGTCAACAGAGATGTAACATCTGTTAATTTTTTTTTCTTCAGTAACCTTAAATGAAAATACATCTTACTGTACACTGAATTTTTCAATTTCTCCTCTTTGGACTTAAAAGTATTGGGCATGAAAAGTCACCACGAAGGCTGTGCAAACAATGATATTACCATTGTTGTAAACCTACATCCACCAAACAATTTAACAAGGCATGAAAATCTATATATATATATATAAAAAAAATCAATATATCCCCTGGGGAGAGGGGGGGGGGGTGTGTTATTTTTTCTGTTCCTTGGTTAGAGCTCTGAGGCTCACTGATGATGAAATTTTGTGTTTTTGACAGATTTTTTTTTCTCACCATGAAGGTTGCTGCATTTCAACTTTGGGCATGTATGCTGGATATGTTTGTGTTTCCATCACCCACTCTTTACTGACATCAAGTAAAGGATATCTTACATGCATATCTGATCTCCTGCATGTGAATATACATGAAGGGAATCAAGTCACTGACAGGTCTGCACTTGAAGTTTACCTGGAAGATTTTTTAAATCCCCACACTTAATTCTCCAGATGCTGTCTGGATTCAAACCTGCGACTTCATGGACTCATGGAATTAAAGTCAGAGTCTTAACCACTGAGCAATGGTGACCATCATCCCTTCATTGAAATTACGAACCAAACCAAACAAATGACAACAACCCCTTCCTGTCCCCCCCCTCCCCCCCCCCTCAAAGAATAAAGATGTGGAAAAAAAGAAGAAGAAAAAAACCCTTCTCATTTCAACAGATGCTGCAGAATACCTGTGTTATAAATAGCTAATGGTAGAAAGCAAGTGCATGAGAGAGAGAGAGAGAGAGAGAGAGAGAGAGAGAGAGAGAGAGAGAGAGAGAGAGAGAGAGAGAAGAGAGAGACAGACAGACAGACAGACAGACAGACAGACAGACAGACAGACAGACACCACACACACACACACACACACACACACACCACACACACACACACACACACACCACACACACACACACACACACACACACACACACACACACACACAGATAAACAGACCGACAGAAAGCGTAAAAAACTGAGACAGACATTCTTCTTGTTTTCATTGTGATTCCCTTCCTTCCATTCCTCATCTGCTTAATGGTACTGGTAGACATCCATCAGTCTTGAAAGACTATGGAGTTGCGCTCTAGGCTCTAGAGGGCAAAGCCTGGGTAAAGAAGTATGGAGGGAAAGCTATTACCCATGCAACAGACACTGCCCCCCCCTCCCCCCTCTCCATGTCACTGGAATGGTTCATTGAAAAGGCAATCGCCTACACGAATGGTTCTAGTGTCATTGCAGGAGCCACCAAAGCCATGCTGCACCAATACAATATTAACAATACAATACAATATACAATATAATATACAACACAATATTATTAACATTTGTTCTCTGCCTTTCTCTGTGTAAATGGTCAATGATCTTCGTATCTTTGGATTATGACCAATTTTAATTAATTCAAACTGGCTATACACAGACTACAAACCCAGCATAACTCAGTCAAGAGTTCAAGACCCAGTGCTGAAAATAGCATGCCCTTCCCTTTCACTAAGCCAAGTGTGGTCAGTTCCTGCTACAATTAGTTCCGCTGGGCTGGGCTGGAATAGAAAGCATCTGAGAGGAGCTGAAAGTGGGAGAAAAGACAGCTGTGTATAAGAACAAGGCTTCAAACCTTCACACAAACATACAGAAAAAAAGTTTGCAGAAGCATGCATCTAATATTGCAACACAGCAAAACACTCAACAGAATCAGGAAAATCAGGAAAACATGCACTGGGGATGGAGAAACACTGATTTCACTGCACACTCATCTTTGTTTCTGTGCCCCCCCCCCCCCCCCCCCTCTTTTCTCCCTTCCAGTTTTATGATCTACTAAAACTAAATTTGTCAGATTTGTCTATCTTTCCACAAAGAAATTGTGCCAAACATTACAACTTGAACAGAATTAAACAGGAACAGATCTCTCACATGCCTAAAATCAGCTATTAATCTTTCTTGACACAAAAGAGGGGAAGGGGGTGTGTTTTCCTTCCATTTTTTGGGGGGGGGGGGGGGGGGGGGGTGTTTTTTTGTTTTGTTTTCTCCAAGTAAAAACTACTTAAAGCAGACATTCAAAAAATGTTTAGTAGATATAAACCCTTTTTTTTTTGTCCTCTCCCATCAAAGTTTAAGAATGAATCAATTGTGTAATCTATATTTTTTTGAAACCAACTTCACTGACACCAAAAATACCCCCCCCCCCCCCCCCCCCCCCAAAAAAAAAAAAAAAATCATTTCAAGCAAATCACACAAGCGCAAAGAAAACTCTCCTAAAACAAACAGAAACAAAAAACCCCAGCACTCAATCAGCTCAACCAAGCTCTGGCATTGCTGTATGCACACACAAACACACCACACACACACACACAAAAATTCCCCCAATGGGATCTCACAGAAAAGCATTAAGTAAATCATTCTTTAGTGGTGTCTATATACACCTACCTGATCTGGTTGAACTGGCCAGGGTCTGTGGTCAGGACTTTATCCATTTTCTCTTTGTACACCATCTCATTCAGTCTGTCATCCAGACCCTGCCCAAATTCAAAGTAAAAATTCCATCACTAAATTTAATTTTTTATTTTGTCCTTCCTCAATGAGGTTCACTCAGTGTTGAGATTTGGGTATGCGACCATTTTTGCCCACCATGAAGGTAGCTGCACGCAGACTTCAGGGATGTATGCCGAATATGTGTTTCCATAACCCACTCAATGCTGACATAAATTAGCTCACTCAGAACGGCCAGTTCTCTCCCTTGCTTTTCTTCATGGACAACCCATTTGTAATGGTTTGTAAAAAAAATCATAAAAAATACAAAACTCATAAAGATAAAAAGAAAATTTTCTGAACTTATGAATAACATGCTGGGTTAGTATATATCAAAAGATTAAAGCTCTTTCTTTAATATTCAAGCTTTGACACGCTTAAAGAAAATATTCCAAATTTGTACTCTGTGTCACTACTCTTTGTCCCCTACTCTCTGCAACCGCAAACAAAGAGTTTGGAACACATGGAATTAACCAACAATGCTCTGCATTTGACCTTGGATAGGTTCACAAAGCTATGTTAAGCCGCACTAGTCATAGTATCAATGCGGCCGCCGTGTGAAAAATCTGCAAACAGCAAATCCGTTATAGTGGACTGCCATCCAAAGCCATTGCTTTACACTGATCTGCCATGACGGACGGCCATCCTCTGAGAGTTAAGGGATATTCAGTTAGCATATTTGAAAGCCATTTCTGGCTGAAAAGTTTTCAGAAGATGGAGGTTTTGTCTGTAATACTGACAGTGCCCCCAGAATCCTCGAGGGGGGGGGGGGGATAGAATATTGCCATCTACTGAACCGTAATCAAACCATTTATAGCGACACCATTTCTGAGCATAAAAGGATGAACTGAACAGTCAGTTCTACCAGGATCATGTATGAAAAAAAAATCTAAATTATGATACTCTAATTGGGATTTTGATTGCTTTAATACCTTTGTGACATTTCCTTGGTATCAAAATTGGAATTTGTCATCAATTGGGGCTTTTAACTGTGCTTTATCCTTTTTTAAAAAGAAACAAAACTAAAAAAAACAACTCCCCCCGACTTTTTGGCTATGTCTCTTGGGTCTACCAATGGTCACATTTTGCACATGTAACCATTTTACCAGCAATCAAAGGCAGCTACATTGTGACATCAGAGAAAAACACCATAAAAAAGACACCATAAACAAGGCTGAGGCACAAACTAAAGGTTCTAACAAATTCATTGATAAAACCTGTTCATGTTAAGTGCTTTTGACACAGTTTCA
>CM060316.1:9685566-9725566 GCA_030674155.1 Stramonita haemastoma | reverse complement strand
AACGACAAATCATGTATAAAGGCTAATACAGTAATAGGCCTAGGCCTAAATCAGTAAACCACATGTCACTTATCACAATGTCAGGCTTACATTGTTACAAATACAAGTTACATTGCAACTATGAGTGTACACAGCCACAGGCTTTTACCTTATTTTTTATTTTTATTTATTTATTTATCCTTTTATATCAATGATAGTCTTGGGAACATTCCACTGTTGTACAGGGCTTGTGTTAGCTATCAAATGAAGTAACCAAAGCAAGGACTGTTGCACTATTTTTGATTACATCATTTTTATGCTGTATACTACAAAAATTTTAATTTCTTCAATCTTTGAACTATGTCTGACTGACTGATGCATGACACTTGTTTGACTTTGAAAGTTCTGGATAAATAATCGGGACAGGTTGTTTGGAGGCTGGTCTGCCATGTCATGAATAAGCCATGCTGAAAAGTGCATCTTTATAACTTTGCACTACAATATATACAAACAAATAGAATACACTGACATCAAAGCTTTTACAATTCTTTTTCTTTATGGTATTCAAGAACCTCAGACATAAAAATGCATTCAAAACATGGATGAATTGAAAAAATATAGTTTATCAAAATGGGTGACCCCCCCACTGTGTATGTTTCTGGAGAACAGTCTGTATACGGGCTGTTCTCCAGAAACATGCACAAAAGTGTGACATGGAGGCTTAAAAATGAATTTTCACCCAGCAGTTTAAAAACTGAATTTTAAACTAGTCAAATCTTTCCTCATTAAGTCCAGAAAAAAATTGGGATAAATTGTCAAGTGGTCTTCCATGTATGGGACATCAAATGTCATAGGTCACCAAAAATAACAGTTGTGACATAGTAACCAAAAAGTCACTAAAAAATCAAAAGATATAATAAAAATACTGATTTTAAACTTCTTTGGACTTGTTTTAAGTAAGAAAAAGAGTCTTCACTAACAATAGTTTGGTAATGGGCATCTAGTGTACCAAGGATGTATGCTTTAAGCCCATGTTATTTCGTTGCCTCTTTACCACTCAAAAATCATCTTTATATTTTTGTTCCCCTCTTTGCAAAGAGTAAAGCCAAACTTTCCTGCTTGAAAACACACATGAACCACCAATACTTCCAACTGGTGGTGGTTTGCAATCTTTTCCATTTATTATTACATGTATAAAAAATCAGACTTTAAATAAAAAATGTAACAGTTGCGACACAGTAACTGTAACAGTTGCGGCACAGTAACCAAGCCTAGATTTTGCTATTTTGTGGAATATTTTTATGCTTTTCATAATTCTAGTACTTAGTCTAGTTTTGAGCAGACTTCTGTCCTGATTCTTTGTTTTCCAGGATACATTGCTGCAATTGATCATGACCAGTTTAGTAAGGAAGTGGTGACTTTGACATTATTTTTTTAAATGCTGCTCTCTACATTTTTCTTATTGGAAAAAACATAGATTCTTATCTAAATTGATTTAATGGATGCCAATTAATAGACAATCTGCTGAGAAAAAATTGAAAATGTGTGCATACTTCCTAAAAAAATTCATTCTCTGCACAGTCGCAGCAAAGAAACGAAAGTAGTTTCCCCGCAACAACTGTTACACTTATACAGTTCAACTCAATTGTCATTCTACAAACAGCACTCATTTTCTTTTCAAATAAATATAGTATCTTTTTCAATCATAAATTGTAAATATTGTGCTTAAAAACTAATGTAAAGTACTAGAAAATAGGTTTTTATTTGGCAGAAGTGCACTACTGTGTAAGACACTGAAAAGTTCTCTGGTAAAATTCAGATCAGATCATCGTAGGAACACTATAGTCAACTGCTATGTTATTGTTCACTTGCTCAAGTTGCTTGCAATGGTATTAATCATGAGAAAATAACAACAAGGAGCACAAAACTAAAGAAATTTCACTTTAAAACTTCAATTTTGGTTTCATGTGAACAGTTGTGACAAACAAACCACACAGAGTAACGAAAAATTTGAAAATTAATAACACAGCAACAATCTGGAAAAGTTGCATCTGCTAAGACATGAGTAATCTGCCTGGTGTTTTGTATGCATACACCTACAAAATATAGTGCCAGAATAGTTTATATCAAGTTTGTTTAAATTTTCAGTTGAACAGTTGTCGCACCATCATACAGTAACCAAAGACACCTGGTGAAAATATGTCAAAAATTTTTCTGAGATATTTGTTTAAGGTAAATCTACATGCCACCAGTTTATGTGTACTACAACACTCTCTAAAAATAGATGCAAGAAATAGTCTTGGGAACACTCCACTGTTGTACAGGGCTTGTGTTAGCTGTCTATCAAATGAAGTAACCAAAGCAACGACTGTTACACTATTTTTGATGACGTCATTTTTATGCTATTTACTACAAACATTTAAATTTCATCAAGCTTTATGTTCAAAACTATATCTGACTGACTGATGCATGTTACTTGTTTGACTTTGAAAGTTCTGGATAAATAATCAGGACAGGTTGTTTGGAGGCTGGTCTGCCATGTCACAAATCAGCCATGCTGAAAAGTGCATTTTTATAACTTTGCACTACAATATACAAAAAAGTAGAATACACTGACATCAAAGCTTTTTAAATTCTTTTTCTTTATTGTATTCAAGAACCCCAGACATAAACGTACATTAAAAAAATGGGTGAATCGAAAAAATATAGTTGATCAAAATGGGTGACCCCCCACTGTGCATGCTTCTGGAGAACAGCCCATACCTACGCACCAGATCCAGTGGTTGACTATTCAACCTGGCTTGGCTGAAAGCAAAAACAAAAGTGATGGAGAAAACAATTAGGGATTTGCTTTTTGCTGATGCTGCTGCTGTCACTTCGCACACTGAGCAAGAACTCCAGTGCCTCATGGACAGGTTTTCCCAGGCCTACAGACTTCGGACTGACAATCAGCGTGAAAAAGACCAACGTGTTTAGTCAGGATGTGGCTACTACACCAGCCATCAGTATTGACAACTACCAGCTTGATGTCGTACACCAGTTCACATACCTGGGATCCACCATCAGTGATAACCTGTCCCTTGATGCCGAGATCAACAAGCGCATCAGCAAGGCTGCTATGACCTTAGGACGCCTCACCACCCGCATCCGGGAGAACCCAAAGCTGACAATTTCAACCAAGATGGCAGTGTACAACGCCTGCATCATCAGCACTCTCCTTTATGGCAGTGAAACATGGACAACATACTCCAAACAGGAGCGCAAACTAAACAGCTTCCACCTGCGCTCTCTCCATTGCATCCTCGGCATCCACTGGAGTGACAAAGTTACCAATGCTCAGGTCCTCAAGGTTGCAGGTTTTCCTACCATGTACACACTCCTCAGACAACGCAGACTCAGATGGCTTGGCCACGTGCGAAGGATGGAGGATGGACGCATTTCTAAAGATCTACTCTATGGTGAACTTGCCTCCGGCAAGAGAAGCATTAGCCGCCCCCAACTGAGCTACAAAGACGTCTGCAAGCTTGACATGAAAGCCCTGGACATCAACACAGAGAACTGGGAGGAGGTAGCAGCTGACCCTAACAAATGGCGCAGTGTTCTCCACAAACAGCAGAAGTGTGGTGAAGAAAAGATCCACACCGCAGCAAACGAAAAGAGAGCCAAGCGGAAGGCATGGACTCCAGCCACCTCAACAAGCCACATCTGCATCAGATGCAACAGAGACTGCCACTTTCGCATTTGACTGACCAGCCACAGCCGGCGTTGCCGCTGAACAAATGACCTTTCTTTTGGCGCGAATTCCACAGTCGACACTGATTGACGGAGGCCTATTACCTACTACCTTTCAATCCTATGAGCTCTGTTAGCCAACAAACAGAATTCCAGCAGGAATAATAGCTAACAACAAACGTGTAATGCTGCAATGGATCCCTGCCCACTGTGGTATACATGGCAACGAACAGGCTGAATAACTTGCTAAACAGGCTGGTCAGAAAGACAACATTGCAAAAGCAGCCACACTTTCTATGAAAAAATAATCAGATCAATGGCCCAACCCAGAGTAGAGAGGTACGACTTCACTCGTACTATCTCAAAAGAGAAGTAATCATTCTAAGACTCAGCACTGGGGACAACTGGCCAAATTATCACATCATGTCTGCAAAGCTGAAACTTGTTCCTTCTCCCCTGTATGCCTGTGGTAAAGAAAAACCAAAGTTCCTTCTCCCCTGTATGCCTGTGGTAAAGAAAAACCAAAGTGACAAACATATCCTTTACCGATGCACATTATACAGCAACCTGAGAAAGATTGTATGGCCAACGGAGATAACCTTGTGTGCAGCCTATGAGAGGAGGTGCAAAGCCATTATTTTTCCCAGATACAGCAACAGACAAAAGTGTTTTCACTGCACTCCGAGACTTGTGATAAAGCACTTTAGCCTGCAAGCAAGCAACAGTGGGCAAGAGTTAGAAGCTGAAACCAATTTCCAAGAGCTGATGTGATTTGAGCAAGATTTAGCATTTTGTTTGGATGCAGGTTGCTATGAAAGGTAGCAGTTTTAATTCTAGGATGTGGGATTGTCATATTTTGCTTTGTAGGCATTAAAAAAAATTTGCACAGTGCGCAAAAAACAAAGGTCGCATATGAGAACTATGGCCCTGGAGGTCCTAAAAAGCCTTAAAAATGGGATTCATGAGTGAGAATTTCTGTTGAAATGTAGATTAAAAAAAAACATTCAAATTAAAACTTTTGAAAAATGAAAGCAAGAGGGTGTCTGAAGATCCCATAGAATACCTGTCATCTGTTATTAGTGTCTCACCACCTATTTTGCCAAGGGAGGTAATGTGCCTCCTTTGGAAGTGTGGGATCACTTTTTCTCCAATTTTTTTTCTTTTACATGCGCAGGACTGCCTACCCCTTACTGTATGTCCATAATTTCTTTGGAAATCACTAGTTAAAAAAATACCTGTTTACTACACTATAGTCCATCTCTAGCATACAAAACTTTTCAATTATATCACAGCTGTGCTGTAAATGGTAAGGCTATTTCCCCTGTGCACAAGCACAGTTTTCAAAATGACAGTGAAAAAGTCGTGTTTACAATTGGGATAACAATGAGACCTGTAGGCTAGCCAGATGTGTTCTTTATTTGAGATTACTGCACAGCTTTCCTGCAGAACATGTGTATACATACAGAATTTGAGAAACAAATCCAATTCATAAGGCAGGTCAGAAATGCTGACACTTTGCATATTTTCTGCCACTGGACGTAGTCAGTTCAGTTGATTTTACATTGAAATTTGCAGCGTTTGGCAGACTCTATCCAAAGATTCTTTTTTTTTATTATTTTTTTTTAATGTATAATATAAATTACTCTGTGGAGAGGGAGTGGGCATCCTTTTCAAGGAAGTGTTAGGCTATTACTCAGCCTGTATTGACGATACATGGCTTGTACACAAATATTTACAGTGAAAACTTTAGTCCAGCAACATTTCAGTGTGTATGTCTCTCTCTCTTGTTAGCACACATGCGCAAGTATATGCACATGTGAATGCTTGCATGCATGCATGTGTGAGATTGAAATTAAGGAACAGAATTTAGAAGAAGCACTTTGAGAGTATTGTTATTACCAGTTTTTAGCACTGGGTAACCATCTGCATCTTGGATCAGGCAAGGAGACTTTGTTCACATCAGATAAAGTTTGAGGAATAGTGTCTTTAAGTTCACTTTGCTAGTTTTTGAAAGTCATAAAATCAGACTTATTTGTTTTAGGTTTTTATCTTACTGGGGTATTTCAGACATGGAAACATTCATAACACCATGACTTGAAGTTTTACTGTGTGAGGGTTTTAATTGTGGTGTATATGACTGAAATTCCGCTTTCTAAATTTCTACTTTAGAAATTGAACGTGTCAATAGCCATCATACATGCTTTTTTTTACTCATAGAGACTTTGCTCACATGATTGTGAGATGAGTTTATAATTTAAATCCAAGTAAACCTGTATGCATGTTAATACTTATAATTTTGATACCCTGCAGCTATGCCCTAAGTGTGGAATTATTGGCCTTTATAAAACTGTAATAAGGCCCATTTTTCTTTCTTTTTTTTCACACTGACTGTATGAATCTGATAGACTGATACTGAACGACAGGTGTGCCATCATGGCTCTCAAACTTACAAGTATAAAAGTAAAACCTAAACCCATTTTCTGTTGGTATTTCTGATTGATGATTTGATGTGAAAGTCTGAGGATGTTATTCAGAAAACAATAAGCAGAAGAGAAATTGACCATGACAGATAAAGAGGGCCATAGTTTAAAGTTTAAATTTGGCGGATTTTATCATTGTCACCTTGTCAAGAATGAGTGTTTCGCTTTGAGCACTGGTCCATTTCATATAACAGCTCTCTGGCTTAGGTACATTATCGGTCTTTTTTTGTCTTTTTTTTTTGTCCTTTTTTTTTTGACCCATCTGCGATTTCCAATTTAGAAAGCTACTCAGCTCAGTTCTGCAGAGATCAGAAGATTGCAGATTTTTATGTTAGATATTGAGAACTTGCAGTAGACATGTGAATAGGAGCAATTGACTTTGTGTGCCATTTGATTTGTTTGTTTTTTTACATCGCTATACTGGAAATATTTCTGTTAAAGGTTTAATACTGATTTTCAACAGATGACACCTTTATGAGCTTTTTTTCTTGTGATGGAAGAAAAGGGGGAGGGAGGGGGTGTGTGAGCACATGACAGTTGGAAATTTTGAAAATTTATGTTTTAAGATTAGTGCAATTTGACACATTCCTGAACCTAATTAACAGTGTGATATGAAAGACACTTATCAGTAACCTTAAAAATGCACGCAGCACTTCCAATCTTGCATAGGTCCACTGGAATTACCAAAGCAGTGGTTGACTGTCACACCAGCACTGTCAGTTTTTACACAAATTCAGTATTGTCTCACCGCAAAAAGGTTTGAATTTTTGCTCATAGAAAAACCAGCAAAATGGACTCTTCGTGTAGCGGAAGATTTTGTACGTACAAACCAAAAAGCTTTACTATATGAAATCCAGTAATTTAGAAAGAAATTTTTCAGTTTCATCTCAAAATGGACCTAATTCTGAATTTGGTTTATTTATCCTAGGATAAAACCCCAACCCATCTGCTCACTACAAACTAAAACTTAAATGATCACATAAGCTCACTTGTCCATTCATTGTAATTTGTATCTTTTTGGTTCTCAAAGTCTAGATCAGTTCAGAGCTCTGAGTTGGGTTTTTTTGTTTTCGTTGTTGTGGGGGGGGGGGGGGGGGGGTGGTTGTTGTTGTTGTAGGACACTGTTTTCAGTGTACTCAGTGATTAAAACAACTGACAGTAATACTAAAAACACAGATTTTCATGCAAAGTAATACTGTAAGGAATGAAAGAATGTGTGTGTGTGGGGGGGGGGGGGGGTGGGGAAGTGATGTGTTGAGAGAGTGTATGTCAGTGTGTGTGCATGCAAGAAAGAGAGGATTGGAGGCTCAGTGCTGGAACAGAGATAACTGCTGAATTTTTTGAGAGAGAGGGAGAATGTATAATTATGAGTATGAGTAGTTCTCCAGAGTTGGTATCTTGTAAGGGTGCGAGCCATAAAAATTATTTATGGCACACTGTTATATTTTAGATCTAGATCTATCACTCACCTACAAGTTCCATCAAATACATTCTTGATTATCAGCAGTGTCAGTTGCAGACCTATACGCCTACCACTTGTAGTTTTAGAGAAATTATTAATTGAACTTGGAGTGAAAAATCGGCCACAAAATGTCCGCTTTTGTTTCACAAAGCTACTGGACTGAAAGAAAAGGTTCTAGTACTAATCATAAATGAATAAGTATACTTTTTCTTTGCTGTTTTGGTTTACCAGAATATGAATTTAAAATGTGTATTTTGAAAAAGGTCTACACTGTTTTGACAGGATTTAAGACATATGGCAAAATACTCTTGCTGAGTTTACGCTTCTTGTCCTGTTATCATCAAACTTAGACAGTTTTGAAAGGCATTTCATTGCTAAAACTCTATTCTGGTTTCAGTTATATTAATTAAAAGATAGGTGGAAGACTATCAAATATGCTCCTTTTTTTTTTTTTTTCTTTTTTTTTTATTACTTAAACTGAATTGAAAATATTTCATTGGTTTTCTCTAGAAATGTCGTGTTCTTCGTGATGTACAGGATGGTCAGTCTGTGAAGTCTCATTCTGCATGATTCAAAGGAGGTTACAATCGGAATTTTTTCCTTTTTTGTGTTTTTAGCTGTGTTCTGATTGATAGACTTTATTTCTTCTTGCCTCTCAAAGAAATGGTTCTGTGTCACACTGGCAAGGTAGTGTGATTACAGGATGCCAACATTTGTATGCACATGTCGCATTACAGTGTGACACATAGCGGACTTGTACAGTGTGCAGATATTATAATGTATTTTCCTTCATTTCTTATCTTTACTTTGTTCTTAAAAGTCAATAATCATAAAATTGCCATAAATAGTTCATGTACAGGCCTATGCTTGTCACATTGTGATGTTCAGGATAGATGCTAGACCTGCCCCCCCCCAGTCCCCATTTCAAACCAGTTATAAGACAGTGAAAACTAAGTTCAGTTCTGATTTTTTAAAAATAAAAATGATTTGTGTTCAATGCCTGTTAAACCAGAGAAACTTGTGGCCCAAGGTTTTTATTTTTAATTTCCATCCATATGCAACATTTTAGTTACCAGCTCTGTAGAACAACTCTTGTGTCAGTGTGTGTGGTGTGTGTGTGTGAGAGAGAGGGGGGGGTGGGGGTGGCTGGAAGGAACCGAAGGGGAGACCTCAGCACTGGAACACAGAATTGATGTGTCATTGTGTGTGCGTGCAAGAGGCAGAGAAGGGGTGGAAGGGGGTAGGGAAGAGCTCAACAGTGGAACTACTGTCAAGACACCTATAGTCTATTGAAAAGTATATCGAGCACTTGAAGAAGTGGGGAAAGAGGTTGGGTGGTGGTTAAGAGGTCAAAAGGTCTATGTCTGGCCAGCCCACTCAGCACCCCAATTCACTTCCCCCCCCCCCCCCCCCCCTCCCTCCCTCTTCCTGCTGTTCCCCCCTTAGCTGCTGGTCTCAGCCCTTTCATGAAACCCTATACCCGTTGTTGATACTTTGCACATGGCCCTATCTTTCACCATAGACAGTTTACTTTACTTTTGCTATCTAGGCATTGTGACGGCTTGCGATGTAGCGCTTAGAAGGGAAGTAATCGGTCGACATGGAAGTGACATCCCTTGAGCATCTGTGTCGTCAATGTGTGCGAGAGCCACGGAACACAGTCGGCTACTCTTTTTTTTTTCATTATTTTTTTTTAATGTGGATTTTAATTTTTTTTTTATTTCCACGGAAAAGTGTGACCTCTGTATATGTATAAGGCGAGTTAAATCTTGAATCTTGAAATCTTGTGACACATTAGTATCACACTTGTGTGTGTTACGGAAGAAAACGCGTGTAAGGAGGGGTGGAAGAAAGGTGGAGTAATCAGAAGTCACGTGGGGAAGCTTGACCTATCAAACGACTAAGAATTTTTTCCAGACTTTTCTAAAAACTTCTAGGCTAGGCCTAGGGCCCTAGGGCCTAACGCATGACCCTACGTTCATCCACTTCCTGTAGCCAAAGCTATTTATTTCATGTCCCTGGACAGTGTGGATAGAGAGAAGACACCGATTGTGGCTGGTTAGTGATTGAATGTCACCTTTCATATATACTATACTAGTCTATAGGCTAATATAGTTGAAGTATTTTTTGTTGAACTTACACATATTTCAAGGATTAATTTTGTGATTTTTTTTGTTTTCCTCGGGTGAGTTTGGGTTTGAACAAAGAAAATAGGATTACTGAATAGTTTGTTAGCTGCATCGTTTCAGTGTACTGTTCAGTTCATTTTGTGCAGGAGATGATTTTAAATAGTTGCTCAGTTCATATGATTAGCTCCTTTCCCCTTTAAAAAAACACACAAAAATTTAGAGTAAAAAGACAGTAAATCAGTGGATATTTTAATGGAAATGAGACTTAAGTGACTGGTGTAGGTAGAAAGCACATTTCTAAACTTATTATTATTCAAGTGTTCAATGTCTTGATGCTGGGGATATTTTAAGTATAGGTTCAGCACTGCTTTTTATACATGCGAGAGCCTTGTAGTTGTACTTTATATGTTTTGGGGGGGAGCAATGAAAGAGAAAATTAATGGATTTCTTTGGGGTGGGGGGGGGGGGGGGGGGTGGAGATGACAGAACATAATCAGAATTACAGCATTTGTTGAGGAAAGAAAACTTGTCTAATATGTTTTGAGCATGGTGAAAGTTATTCTCTAGTGATCTTTATAAAAAAATATCTTGACTTCAGGATACTTCATTTGAATAAGGGTTCAGTGCTGCTTTTGTGTACAGGTCATATCTCTAAGATGATTTCTTCTGACTGAATTCAGAAAATCAATGGGACTTTGACATGGAAAGAACACATTACATGATTGGGGGGGGGGGGGGGGTCATGTCATAACTTGACACCATTGTGAAGCTTATTTTTAATTTAGTGTGTCTAATCCCTTTGTATGCTGAAAGGAAAAAGAAATTGAAGGATTTCCTACAACTCTTAAAATTAGATTCTTTTGCTACAATGCATTTTATGCTAGATCTTTTGACATCCACAGTTTTCTCTTCAGTTTTCCTACCCACAGAATAATGTGAGGATTGCCTGCCAGTTTTCACTGAATTTAAATGACAGAAGTTCAGCCTGTGTCCAGTGTAACATTACAAGGACATGCATGAGTGTGTATGCACACACACAGACTGTACATATTCTTTTAATCTTATGAGTAAAAATTATCTTTCTTTTTTTTTAATCTGCAAACATGACAGAATTACAGTATCAGTTTGTTTCTATGTTTCTGACACCAAATGTGTGGTTACACACCGCAGCGCCCCCTTTGCGCACCTCCATCAGCAGAATTTTGAATGAGTATAAATGTCATAGTCATAATCGGTATGCATCATTTCAACAATAGACAGTATTTATAAGTGCAAACATATATATATACCAAGCAGCTTTGAGATTGCTGGAGGCAGACTTGCTTCAAAGTAATAATGTGCCGTGCAGAGTGTAGCACTAATACAGGTAGACATCAGAAGCTGGTTTACTTGGATCTGTTTTTGAACTTTGCCATTCTTGTGTTCTTTTTTTCTTAGGTTTTATGGTATCTGTTTCAGTGCTAACACCATAAATATGGTCATGGCCAACCCACCACCTGAAGCTAACCCCCCGCAGGCAACCCCCCCACCCGAAGCTGATGAACTTGGCGTCGAGGAGGCCAAGAACGTTGGACGGGAATTTGTCCGGCAGTACTACACATTAATGCATGAGGCGCCTCATTATTTACACAGGTTTGTTTTCTTTTCTCTGTGTGTATGGATTTTATTTCCCTTGATCATTGTTTTCACGGGTTACGAATATTTCAAGATTGTACTTGGCTGGTAGGGTTTTTTTGGCTGAAATTTTCAGTTGTGAAACTGAAATGTGTCCAACCCCCCACCCCTCAAAGAAAAAAAACCCACCCTATTTAGGTAGCTAGTTTAGGACTATGGGGATAGTGTCTTAACACATGTGTGCATAATGGTGGGGTTATTTTTTTGTTTGTTTTTTTTTTGTTTGGTTTTTGTTTTTTCTTCATCTGTTTGTACAATCCCACAGTTTTATACTCTTCCAAAAGGCGGAACGGATTTTTGAACAAGTGCGCAAGATGTTTAGCATGCACTCACATACATGGTCTTGGTTTGTAGTCTTATCCAAAGGACTCAATTCAATTCAATTTTGTCATCAAACTGGGAAGAAAGGTAGTCGCTTGATTCCGAGCATAATCAACACTGCCACATATGTTCACATTTCCTCATGTGTGGTATCGAACCAGAGAGGATTGGGTGTATCTTTTCTAGCTTGTTTTTATGCCACATACCTGTTTGTGTTTTTGGTGGCAGTCAGTAAAAGACAGAGGAATAAAGAAAAAGTCGAGTGGTCTGGCAGTTTTAGGTAAATTGTGACTAGGTCCAGTGGGCTCTGTAAATTCCTTCCCTCTTCTCTGGAGCACGAGGTGGAACCTGCCATGTTGTCTGCAATGTGGCAAATGGAACATTGTACTCTGGATCACTTTCGTAGTCACTATCGTCAAAATCACCACCCACATCCACATAACTTTCTTACCCATTTCTCTTTATTTTTCAACTTCTTGAAAGATATCTAACTCTTGTGTATAATCCTCCATAGCATCCAACACACTTGGGGCACATGCACCGATTTCAGCTATCACACACACACACACACACACATATATGCGTATGGTGTATATCTTTTTTGGTATTTTCCTCATTGGAAGCTTTAAAAAGATATTCAAATTTTGAACAGTATCCCCATATATATCAGACCTGCCCAGATTAGTTGATAAAAATAAACAAAATGCTCATGTGTGCTGAATGACCCATTCTGCAGCCCTGCAAAGTGAAAGGCTGTAAGCAGATTGTTCTGGGAACCACACTCAAAAGTTAAAAATGTATTAATGCTCGGTTGTACTTTGATATAAAATTACATATCCTGTGCTTTATATGACTAGTGTAACATTTATCGGACATTGTTTAACCTATGTTATCTGCAAGATATTTGAAGTTTGAAGGCCTCAGTTATTTTCTCACATATGAACTACTGAAGAACAAATAATGCTCTTTCATCTCAAACTTTTTTTTAAATTTTAATTGAGCTTACATGGCTTTTTCTGGGTCCACATTTTTGTCACACACACACACACACACACACACACACACACCACACACACACCACACACACACACACACACACACACACACACACACAACACATGAAGCTTGTTAACTAGATCAGAAAATGCATTGTGGTATAACCACTGTCGACAGCATTGTAAATTTGCTTAACACAAATCTTATAGCCATTACATTTTTTTCTGATGAAGTTGGTAAAATATTTGCCTCTTGCCAGGTTTGGTAGAGTTATTATCAGATTTGGTGGGGGTGGTGTCTTGAAATTCCCTCTGTATTTATTTATTTATTTTCAGATTCTACTCCCACAATTCATCTTTCATACATGGAGGTGTGGAGAAGCCTGGTGATGACAACAAGGCATCATGTGGACAACAAGTGAGTTGCTTAAAGCTGTTTTTAATTTTTTAAATGAAAAGGACTGTTCTGAGTAGCCTGTGTGCAAACATACACATCAGGGCAGACAAACCTGTGAACAAACATGGAATTGCATGCATCAGACCTGCCTACCTGTATGATAATTTTGTATTTTTACACGTGTTTTTTTTTTTTTTACCCCAAACAGCCGAACTATCCACCACCCTGCCAAAGTGTTTAACTTCTATATGTGTGTGTGTGTGTGTGTGTGTGTGTGTGGTGTGTGTGTGTGTGTGTGTTGTGTATTGACTTCGTTAAAAATCTAAATTGTTGTTGGCTGCATGTGCAAGAATTGGTTGAATGCAAGCGCTTTGATTTGTTTTTGCAAGATATAGCGCTATATAAATTCCATTTATTATTATTATTTAAATAAGAAACTACAAATTTACTCAACTATATGATTTTGACAACCACAAAAAAAAGGTAAACCCAGTGCAGTGGGTTTAAGATATGTAACTCTTCTATGCCGTTCAGAGTGCTAGTTATAAGTAGATCTATAGGAAGTGCAAAGAACCAACCATAAATTGTGCAGATTTGCAGAAAGGGATGGACCAGCAGCTCAAGGCAGAGGGTTGAAGAGGGATGGTAGGAAGTTGGGGACTTTCACTGCCCTGTGTGAGGCAATCATAATGGAAAGGGTTAAGGGATGTGTTAACATTTCCTTAAACTGATGATTCAGTGATTTTTTCACCCAGTTGACATGTATTTCAGTGTTTGTCGTTTTTTTTACTGAATTTCCCACCCACCCCCCAATTTTTTTTACATCGCTTTTGACTGAATTTAAAAAAAAAATTTTTTTTACAACAGGCCATTCACCAGAAAATCTTGGCTTTGAATTTCAACGATTGTCATGCCAAGATTCGTCAGGTGGACAGTCACCCTACCCTTGGATCTGGTGTCGTCGTTCAGGTAAGAATGAAGTACTTCTTGCTATTTGATTGCTTAAAAGCAAGGTTTGTGGATGTTTGCTTGGAGCAGATTAAGATTATATGCATGTGTTTGCAAGGGTTTTTGTTCAAACGAGTTCTGTATCCAGGTTTTTTTTATTTGTCAGTGGTCTAGTGTCAGAAAACCAGCCTTTCTGAACTTTATCTGGTGGTTTCTGGATTGCCTGAACATGTCACAGTGTCACCAGTTTTTAATATTTTCTTTTTAAATCAATCACAAGACACCTTCCCCCGATGGCGGGAACAGTTTGTAACTTTGTCAAATTCCTTGACATAGTGAATTAAATGTTTTTGATTGCAAGTAAATTTTAGAAATAGTTTTTATGTCTTACCAACAAGCTTATAGGATTTTCAGGCTTTTGCTTTAGCCTAAGTCATTTACAGCAGACCATCCAACCTGTACAATTTTTTTCAAAACTTAAAATGAAATATTTACCTAAAAAACCATAAATGTATATTTACTGATAAAACTACAATTTTGTTTTCACCAATGACAGTAACTGCTGTTAATGATGATGAGCAGTTCAAACTTAGTTTTTGTCAAGCACTGGTAATGAATGCAACGAGTCAGACCACTCAATTTTTTTTCAGTACTTATTTGAATAGCCCAGATTAGTGGCTTAAAAAGACCTCTTAATATGGGTTAACTTTGGGGTTTTTTTTTAGAAGTAGGTCAATACAAAATAGGTTAATACATTTACTTGGAACCGAGTTGATTTTGAAAAGTTAATTTGAAGTGTTTGAACTTGGCAGTTATTTATGCATGTGTGTGAATTGCAGGTGTGTGGGGAGCTCTCCAACAATGGGGAGCCAATGAGACGCTTCATGCAGACTTTTGTGCTGGCTCCCAAGTGTGCCAAGAGGTACTTTGTACTGAACGACATCTTCCGCTATCAGGATGAGGTGTTCTTTGATGAGGATGGAGCTGATGCGGAAGGTGAGCAATTTGTTTTAATTGTAGTTTATAAGTAGCCAGTGTAAGTCTGTAAGGCTCTGGATTTGAGTCTATGTGTGTAACCAAATGAGATTCATATAATTTCCAAAGGAAGAAATTATCACTGGATATCTACCGTAACAGTTGCAGAAATTTAGCAGATACCTTTGACACACTTAGGTTATATGTCATGTTTTCTACAGTGCATGGTATAAAATATGCAACCCATAGATCCCAGGTTTTCAACATTGGAAAATCGCGATTTAAAGTGTGCTGTTAACCATTTCTTTTTGTGCCTGTGTGTGCAGAGGCAGAAGCAGCCACCGAGGAAAGGGCCAGTGGCAATGGTGGGGTACCGGAGACTCAGAACATACAGGAAAACAAGTCCATGTACTTTGAGCAGGAGGGGGAACCCATCAGGTATGTTTATGGCAGATGTAAAGAGCTTGTGCTTATATTTTCTTGACAGATGATTTAGATATTGCCGATTATCTGCAGAGATGATTTTCAAGTAAAAGTGCTCCTCGCTTTAGTACACAATGTTCTAGAGTTTGTGCAAGACTTGCGTCGTTGTGTTACATTATTGCAATGTCATTGTGCATTGCTTGTGAAAGATACACACCCTGGTTACATGCAACTTATTTTGTAGTCAACTTTTTTTACCAGTTGGATTTTGCTTTTTTTCCAGTATTGTCTGTATGAATAGTAGGGCAAGTTTGTTGACCCTTATTTTTTTTAACTGACTGCTGTCTGGATTGACTGACCCGACTCCAAATTGAAAAGACCAGATTAGCCAAGACCAACCACCGATAGTAAGTCAACTTCCATTTTGAGCATTTTTGTGCAATTCATAGGGAAAAAAGGATTTTAAAAACTTTATTATTGATGTATGTTGTGGGTGTGCATGTGTTGCGGATCTACTTCCCTTGCCATGGTATTTTCAGTTTATACACACTGTCTAAAAGTACACCAGAGGATTATAATGTGGTGTTAAGCATGGACACTGAGGTAATTGTGTGATGGTTATTGCTTTGGTTGTCTACAGCAATGGCATGGTGCAAGAGGAGGAGCCGGAGTTTACCTCTGCCGTGGAGGCCCCCAAACCGGCTGAAATGCCTGCTCTGGAAACTGAGATGGATGCTCTGGGCCTTGACGGAGAAACCAGTCCAATGGAAAAAGAGCCTGTGGAGCCAGCGCCTCCTTCTCCTGAAGTCGGCAAACAGGAGCCTGAAATTGGTAGGATTTACTGTCGTGTTTTGTTTTGGGGATGAGGGAAAAGGGCTTGGCTGTGTTGTCTTCTGTATTAATGTGCTGTAAGAACTCTTCAGTGCCAAGATTTAACAAGTCATTACATCATCATCATTCACAGCAGTGTTATTTGTTAAGGCATGAGGAAAGATTTTATAACATTATATTGGGTTTTCTGTGTTCAAAGTCACATCTTATCTTTTTTTCTTTTTTTTTTTGAGCTGTCATGATGTGTTTCTTTAACTATAGGTCACAGGAGTTCTAGCAACGCTTTCAAAATTGGCTGAATTTTTGCCATAAATTTAAAAAGCATTTTGAACTCAAGAGTTAAATCAGTGGACTTTTGCATTATTTTTTAAATACACAGTTCAAACATAGCATTATTTGTTTTAATTCCCCTACACCAAATGGTTGAAAGTCCTCATCTGCACCATGCAGGTGCACGCATCTTTGAACTGGCAAATTAAGAAAACTTTCAAATTTAGTCTAAATTTTCTTTCTGGAATGCTGAAGACATCTCTAGATTAATGTGACTCGAAAGACTAACTAGCAGGGCTAAGTATTCATTGTCTTTTTCAGTCTTTTTTTTTTTTTTTTTTTTTTAATTCTTGCACAGGCAGTAAAGGCTTAAAGCCAGTATTTGTTACAATAAGGGAAGAAGCTGCTTGTGTGTGCTTTTTATATTTTTAAGCACATTGTGTTGTTGCTTGTATAGAGTTTAATAGCTTTGGAAAGAATATTTTTTCTGTTCAAAAAAAGGGATAGGAGACTGGAAAAATTAATCATCGGTACAAATAAAGATTATTCACTGCCATGCACTTGTTCACAGTGGAGCCTCCCAAAGCGTACTCCTGGGCAGCCATGGCCAGCAAAAACACTAGCTCAGCGGGTGCCACCCAGTCTGCAGCCTCCTTTGGTGCAGCCAGCCACCACCCAGTGAAGCCCAGCCGCCCTGCAGAGGCCGCCAAGCCAGCTGACAGCCCCATGACAGCCGCTGTCCCAGCTGGCAACCCACAGCTCAGCGTGGAGCCAGGTTAGTGCACTGCCATTGCACTTTCTTTCTGTCGTCCATTTTCTTTTCTTTTTTTCTTCTCTGTTACCTTTAAAACAATATTCTTCTGTTCTGCAACAAAAATGAGCTGAAATGCAGATTTTTAATCTTGCATGAATATACATGGAAAATACCAACATAAACTGGCAAGTGTGCTTCTCTGTACTGTGTGTCACAAACACACGCATGCAAGCACACACTCTCACACACACACACACACACACACACACACACACACACACACACACACACACACACACACACACACACACACACTCGGGTATAAAATAATGGAGCAGTCACAAGTTTTAGTTCTGCAACAAGTTGATAGCGGTGTTGTGTGATATGTGATTTTGTCACAACCATGTGAGCAGGCTGCAGTATATACACAAAATTTATTTGTGCAGATCATCAAGTGAAGAAAACATTTGCAGAGTTTGGTCACAACCATGTGAGCAGGCTGCAGTATATACACAAAATTTATTTGTGCAGATCATCAAGTGAAGAAAACATTTGCAGAGTTTGGTCACAACCATGTGAGCAGGCTGCAGTATATACACAAAATTTATTTGTGCAGATCATCAAGTGAAGAAAACATTTGCAGAGTTTGGTCACAACCATGTGAGCAGGCTGCAGTATATACACAAAATTTATTTGTGCAGATCATCAAGTGAAGAAAACATTTGCAGAGTTTGGTCACAACCATGTGAGCAGGCTGCAGTATATACACAAAATTTATTTGTGCAGATCATCAAGTGAAGAAAACATTTGCAGAGTTTGGTCACAACCATGTGAGCAGGCTGCAGTATATACACAAAATTTATTTGTGCAGATCATCAAGTGAAGAAAACATGTGCAGAGTTTGGTTATTACATTAAGGTGGACCACTGCGTCACTTTTAGCAAATTTTTGTTTCTCAGAAACTACTAAAGATATCTGCATGAAATTTGGTACACATACTAAGTGCATTAATAAAGCTATCTGTGCAAAGTTTGAAGTATGTAAGTCCAACAGATATGATAATGTGATAATTTTTCCAAAAAAATAGGGGTCAGTGTTTGGCCCATCTGCTGCTTTCAAAATATGCAATGCATGATGAAGTTTATCATTTTCCCTGTTTGATTTGACATCACTGTGTGCAATGATCACAAAAAAATATAGTTTAGTTCATAAAATATATTTTTCTTTTTTTTTCAAAAATGCCAAAAAAATTTTGCTCCAGTTTTCAAATTTTTATTTCATGGTATTGAAAAACTGTAATAGTTACAGAGTTCAAACTGTCTCATTGCACTCAGCACACATTTCTACACCAGCATACCAAATTTCAGTGGATTATTTTCATTAGGTTAGAAGTTACAGGTGGGCCAAATAACAGTTGCGGCCAAAAAACCACGTTTTGAGAAAAATGCCCGTAAAGATTTAGTTAACAATTTAATCAATGAAAATCATGTTTAAACATTACCAAAAAATTATGCATGGTAAAATAACAATAGGCCAACACTACTGAGTGATTAGAAACAGCTTTTCTCATAGAATAAATTTTTCAGGAGGCTCCTGGGGCATACACCCCCCTCTTTGCCTGCCTGGCTATGTTCATGTTCCGCATGCATTACACTTTCTTTTTTTTTTCCTCTTCTTTTTGGCCCTATCAGATGATTTTCTAGTGGCTGTTTTCACTCTGAGAATGTCTGATTTATCTACAAACACTTCTGCATTGCTCACTGCCACAAAATCCAGTCCAGCAAGCACAATATTGCTGGAAAAGTATCTCGCCTCCAGACTGCAGGCTGACTGTCTTATTCATCTCAGCTTTGAATATATTGTTGATAATGTGATAACTAAGATGTGTGAGGATGCAAAACAGAATGCAAAACAACTGTGTGATTGTGGAAAATACAGGAGAAAGTAAAAAAAAAAATTTTTTAAAAGGGGGGGGGGGGGCAGAGAAGAAAAATTATGGGTGAAGGTTTTTCTTTTCTAACACCATTCACTGTGTCAAACTCAGTAAAAACAATTCTTTTGTGAATTATCATTAAACTGCCTCTGAAAACAAACAACTGAATAAAAAATAAAACTGAGAATATGGGAAAAAAGTGAGTGTATACTGAATAGCCCTTGTCAGAGACTGCAAACCAAAAATTCAGGCACTACTGTATTCCTGCTAAGTACCAACAACACATAACTTATTGGGAAAAAAAGTGCCCTGCTATATTCCCAAAATAGTAATAAATCGATGGAAAATGTTGCTATAGTTTCACTTTGTGCACCTTTATGTTGTCACCCAACTTTCCAAGGGTGACACATCACTGATGATGTTCTGTCGTTTGAGAAGTTGCGGGCCGCGGATCGGTTTATTTTTCTTGCGCATCGAGTCTATATCAAAACTAGTGTCGCTGTCAGCCACTGATACACGTTTTTTCGGAGAAAAACTTCAATTTTCGCATTAATGAAGTAAGCGAGTGGTTATCGACAACATCGCGAGTTGATGTGCATGGCACAGCAAAACTAGGTCACCACTCCAGCCAGCGATCGTCAGTCTATTTTCCGTTTCTTCCGTTTTTCATTCTTTCTACCAAAGGCATTGGTAGTCCAACACTTGTTTTCGGCATATTTTGGCATTTTTGAGACTTTCAGTAAAAAACTTTGGCTGAAAACAGGTCGAATGCGTACATCGAACAGACCCGAGATGTAAACATCCGCCATCTTGGATAAAAGTCACATGACTCTTAGAACCAATCAGCTATTTTTTTACGGCCACAAGCCAATCAGAGACTTCGACTCAACCGTATGCCTGTAGAAAATGCCTCTCGGGTTCCTTCGGATTTGCTCTTCGTGTGTTTCCGTGAGTGAAATTATCCATTGAGAGGTGATGTCAGAAAGTAGGTCAGTGAATGACCTTCACATTGATACCAAACAAGGGGGGGTAGCGAAATTGGTCGGCAAGCGCGACGATCTCCAAACTGATGCAAACTTCGCGTTTTTGGGCCACAATTGCTCTAAATTCACCCACCCCTACCTCAGAAAATGATTTTATTTGCATTGAAATCGGTCAAAACAAACAAAATGAGTGATTGAAAAGCAAAGTTGACACATTACTTGACCAAATGCAACCATAATCCCAAAAGTCTTTTTTTTTTTTTTTTTGGTGAAAACCTATGCCGCGGTCCCCCTTAAAGGGTCTTGGGCTCAGTGTGCTGCTGAACGAATTATTTCCCTTGCATCTGCAGCACACTGTCACTGAACTTATGGTGTTCATATTTCACAGCTCATTTGTACATTTTCTGTTACTAACAATGACAATACAGCTATTCGGGGTATATTATGATGGGCAAAGCGAACAGCCTGGTCAAGTAGTCTCAAAGCACATGCACTTCATATCAGTATCATTTCATCTCCATCACAATTGGTTGTCATGCAGTGAAAGAAGTCTGTCTTTGTGGCCCCAGTTAGTTGCTGTGATCTCAGGGTGGCCTCAGTTTCAAGTATCAATACTCGTCTGTGCCTGTGGTGAGCATTGTCAAAGCTGCCAGAGTTGGAGGTTCACGGGAGGCAGTAGTTGGAGGGACATTGGGTGGTAGCTCGTCCCCCATGGGGTTGGGCATCTCAAAGTCTGGCTCTGCTCCTAAGCTTTTTTTGTTGTCAGGGGGCTTAATTAAGGGTGTCTCATGAATGTCAGAAGTGGTACCACTGAACACTATTAAAATGACTTAGCAGCAGTGCAAGGCCCTTTGGTTGATGGCCCCACCACCGCCTGACATTGGTGGGCTACCTGTAAACTTCTGACCCTAAGGGCGGGCCATCATAAATCTGGGTATTGAATGGACTGGGAGATGGAAATGAGCACTGTGAGAACGGCATAAGGCAGCCAAAATATTTGAAAGTTTTTTGTCATGTTGCTGTTTGGTACTTGCTGTACTTTCATTTTACTTTTTTTTTCAGGCGTAAAAGGTCTATGTTTTACAGGGGACAGAGAGAAGGGCGTTTTGAGCGTGACCGCAGCAATGCTAGTCGTGGGGAAGAAGGAGAGGGTGATGCCTTCTCTGGCCGCCGCACTGGTGGTGGGGGCATTGGTACCAAGTATCCCGACACCCATCAGCTTTTCGTTGGCAACCTCCCCCACAACATTTCTGAGAGCGAATTGAAAGTCTTCTTCGAGCGTAAGTGTTGAAAGTTGTTTTCTTTTGTTGGAGAATAATCGGATCTACAGCTCCAGCAACACCAACCCCTTTTTTTGTGCTATAAATTGCTGGCTGTGTATATATGTTTTTTGGGGGCGGGTGTGGTGGTGGTGATAGTGTGTTTGGTTGCTTTTACAGTTTTTTGTTTTGTTTGCGTCAACAAAAATGCGACTGCGTAATTGCATGTAACTGAACAGATATAGATAGGCTTTTTTCATGTCAATCAAGTTTTTTTTCTTTTTGACATTTATTTATTATTATTATTTTTTTTTTATAAAATTAAACTGAAAATTACCCATTTTATGATTTCTGTACTATTAAGAACCGGTGCATATTGTGTACAATTTTGTTGTATCATTTACGTATCATGTTACATTCGGTAATTTGGTTGTCTACATTGGAGTCGGTTTTTAATGCATAGGGTGGCAGTGATGTGTTGTAAGTTGCGTCTGACCAGTGCTGGTGGACAGGCTGCCACCTGTCAGTACACCTCACTGTTGGCTGACGTCACTCTTCTTCTGAGCCTCCTGTATCTTTATTGTGTTGCATTTGGTGCTTAGGTCATGTCACTACCGTAAGGACAATTTAGTAGCATAGCTTGATAGTTTGATAGAATGGTTTTGTGTGTATGTGTCTCATTGGCATCAGAGAATATATATAACATATAGATGTGTATATATTTTTTCCATTCTCCACCCATTTATCTCCTTGTAACTGGTGAAAAATAATTAGCAGCTATCACCCATGTTAAAACTGATCACTAGAGTGATCATCAGTGGGTGAAGGCCTGTGATCATCATCAATGGTCTTACAGTGCAGTGCTAGCTGGTGGGCAGTGATGTGTTGTAAGTTGCGTCTGACCAGTGCTGGTGGACAGGCTGCCACCTGTCAGTACACCTCACTGTTGGCTGACGTCACTCTTTTTCTGAGCCTTCCTTCAATTTGCCAACATGCATGTTCAGTTGCCTTTCATGCCATGTCCTGATCAATTTAAAAAAAAAAAAGTCACATGCAGAAAGAAGAGAAATGTAAAAATTCAATGTGGAAAACGATGTATTGAATCGGTCCTTTAGAGGCCAGGCATTGGTCTTTCCATGAGGTCATGATTAATTTGGATACTTTTTTTTTCATATGAAAGAATAGTCAAAGCAACATTCATCTACCTCATATTTTCAACAACAGCAAAAAAGTGAATTGCTCTCAGCAAAACTGGCTTCCTATTATATAGAAATTGAGTACACTAAAGGTGCCAGGTATGTGGATGTGTTGAACTGTTTATATTTGATTCTAATAATGTAATTATTAGTAAATGTGATCATGCCACTGCCAGTAAGTTTCTTACAAAAATCAGTTTAATTAAACATCAGACACTTGCACACACTCCCATATTGGATCAACTCGCTTTCACTAAAGAAATATAAAAAAATTGAATTACCTTAGGTGCATTTTTCTGACCCCCCCCCCCCCCCTCAAAAAACAGAAAATAGACGCAAAAACAGTTGCCAATACGATATGTAAAATACTGACTTGTCTGGAAAAGAATGTGGCAGTGATGTGTTGTAAGTTGCGTCTGACCAGTGCTGGTGGACAGGCTGCCACCTGTCAGTACACCTCACTGTTGGCTGACGTCACTCTTCTTCTGAGCCTCCTGTATCTTTATTGTGTTGTGTTTGGTGCTTAGGTCATGTTACCACCGTAAAGTCAGCTTATTAGCAGAGCTGGATAGTGTTTTGTGTGTGTCTTGTTGGCATCAGGGACTTTATAGATTTTTCATTCTTCACCATTTATCTTCTTGTAACCAGTGAATGAATTTGGCAGCTATCATCCATGTAGAGCTGAATTGAAATGATTGCTACCCTAGAGTGATCATCAGTGGGTGAAGGCCTGTGATCATTATCAATGGTCTCGCAGTGCAGTGCTAGCTGGTGGGCAGTGATGTGTTGTAAGTTGCGTCTGACCAGTGCTGGTGGACAGGCTGCCACCTGTCAGTACACCTCACTGTTGGCTGACGTCACTCTTCTTCTGAGCCTGCTGTCTGCTTATTTAGTTGGTTTTTTTTCAGTGGCCTAAATGTAGTGAAAATAGATCTGCATTAGTTTATAATTTGTGGATCAGTATGAACAAGCTTGAATAATTTTAAGCACATCCATGATACATAACAGGTTTGAATGCTTTGTCCCATCCATATTTTCACTTGCACCCCGGCATCCCGACAACTTATTTAACAGAATATCTGTCCAACCAAACTTTGCTTTTAAAAATATTGTCTGCACAAAGGAGCTAGATAGAATCAAGATATTTGCATGTTTGTTTGCCTGACCTTTATGTGTTGCTGTCTCGGGTTTCAGGTTGGGGCAGGGTTGTGGAGCTGCGCATCAACACCAAAAGCAGTGGTGGCAAGCTGCCGGTAAGTGTTCAGAAACTTAAAGTAGGAGGGTTGCTGTAGCACAAGATATTTATAATAATGATGGAACACAAGGGTCATTGACTTGGCTACATCAGAAAATCATGCAAGGGGTGTTGTTTTAGGGTGAGTTTCAACCTGATTTTATTGATTCCTGAAAATTTCTCATTTCAAAGAAAGGATTTGTTGTCTTTTGTCTCAGCCTTGTGTTCTTTTGTGCAAAATCGTCCTTATGCATTACTGTGTTTTGTCATTATTTAAAATGGCACTTATAAACGTATGTAATGTGCAACATTGTGTCGTCCTTTGTGTTGCAGAACTTTGGGTTTGTGGTGTTTGATAGTCCAGGCCCAGTCCAGTCAGTGCTTCAGGAGAAGGTATGTTGTTTTTTTTCTTTTAATATTTCCCCATTACTGTCTTGCTGGTTCTAATAGCAACTATCAAATCTTTTTGGAGACTTAACAGATAGGATGTGTAGTTCTTATTCATCTTAGTTTTGAGTCACTTTCAGTATTTTAGCTGTGGCAAGTTTTGTATGTGTGTCAGTGTTTTGTATGTGTGTTAATTCTTCCTTGAATATGTGTTAGTGTATTGTTTGTGTATTGGTTCTTCCCCCCGCCCCCTCCTTTTTTTTTGTTTTTTGTTTAGTGTTTTCCACCTATCTGTACAGTCCATTCAGTTGATGGTTTGGGGTGTGTGTTTCCAACAGCCTATCAAGTTCAATGGAGAGCAGCGTCTGAATGTGGAGGAGAAGAAGCCGCGTGGCAGTGAGGGCCGGCCCATTGGACGTGGGGGGCCCCGCGGGGGAGGGGGTGGCGGTCCTCGTGGAGGCTTCAGCGGTCGTGGGGGTATAAAAAACGGCAGTTACAACCGCCCCAATGAGGGTGAGCGGCGAGGCATGGGAGGCAACAACCGAGGCGGCATGTCTGGCCCCCCTCGTCGTTAAGAGCGGATCAGACGTAGGTTCATCGTGGGCGCCCAGGAGAAGATACGACATCATCTGGCCCTGTCCCCTTTTCACCCTTTCAGTTCTCTGTGGAACTGCTCTGATGCTGACTGACTGACTGTGCAGATAATATGCAATGCCTGTCTGTGTGGTAAAATAGGATGTGATGGTTTACCAGGCTGACTTTCGTTTGTGAGTACATACCTGGCATAAAGTGAGAAAGAAAGAAAGAGAAAGAGAGAGAGAGAGAGTGTCATGATGGCTGCTGATTGTGGGGAACCAGACATTTGTACATGTCTGAATTCTCATCTCTTCTTGCATCTAGCAACCACATGAAAATAACATCTAACATCCCTTTACATCGTGTTCACCCTTCCCACCATTCCCCTTCTTCATCCCTAACCTCGCCCCACTCATCCCCCCACTTCAAACAGCATAGTTACGAATGCCAATGTAATCCGTCTGGAAACGTGTCATAAACTTGGCCCAAATGGTTTTCATTGGCAGAGTACATGTTGCTGTGTGTATGGTCAAAGAGCAGGGGAATGACAAAGACTTGGTACGACAATGACCTCTACCCTGCTTTGTTCCTACATGTGGTAATGACCTGTGGTGATGAGCAGTTTGTTCTCTGGTTGGCCATTACTAGACAGCATTGCATATTCTGTGCAAAGCTAGCAACGTTTCTTGTCACCCTTTCTTGACTTAATTCATGTCTGTCCCTGAATTGTTTGTTACAGAGGGGATTCTGTTTAAAAAGAATTGTGATGTTCTCTGCAAACCAATGATTTAAGGGGAGGGGGAGTGGTCAAAAGAAGAAAAAGACCTGTCAGTGTCGCACATTAATTTAAAAAAAATAAATAAAAAGAGAAGCTGAAGCTTTTCATTATTATTATATTTAGGGTATTATCAGTTTTATTTTGAAACCCCCTCTTCATTTTCCCCACACTAATAACAGATAAAAAGATAAAAATCATCTGACGGTTTATACTATGCAATTCCATCCTTGTAGATTGTCATAGCATTATGGTACTAGCGCAAAGGCTTTGCAAATCATCTCGCCTGTAATTCTGGTTTGCTGTTCAGTTTGAGGAGTCCTGACGGTATCAAGTGTTTTTCCCATTGACATCAATGTCCAGTTTTTAAAAAAATTGCTGTAGTTGGTAGGTAGGGTGTTTATTCCTTGCATTTTTCCTCAATTTTTTTTATGTAAAGTTCAGCATCTTTATCTTACTTGGTTTAAAACGAATGTGGTTTGGAGGGGGGGTGCGCTATGAGCTGGTATTGCACAGTTTCAGTGCGTAAGTCTGGGTATGTCTGTCTGTCTACACCAGGATTTGAAGCAAAATTCTCCTTTTAGAACACTGGGGCTTTTTTTTTTTTTAACCTCCCCCCCCCAATTTTGCGAGATGAGGTAAAATACAACTATAGTAGAAAACGGGTTTTGAAGGACATAATGTCCTTTTTTGTCCCTTCTGTATTGAATAACTGTGTCAGGTTTTTCAGTTTGAAATCTCTTTTGGATGCTGAAAGTAAGTTTTTATGCAGATTTAAACAAACCCTGGACATTCTCAAAGTTTATAGCAAAAATAAAAACCCCAAAGCTTTGTTAGTGGTATCATAGGCAGACATTCTGTTCATATCATCACAAGTGAATTTTTATGCTTTGTACAATTTTCAGTTAATAGGCCATTTTTTCACCATCAGCTGTCTAAAAGTGGGGGTGGTAATTGAATTTGTGTGATTTTTAGGTGTTTTTTATGTCCAAGAATGTAGGTGAGGGCTGTTTACCAGCCATTACTGGATTTACATTCTACTCTCTCTTTTTTTCTCTTTTTAAAAAAAAATGATTTGATGTTATTTTTTAAGTGTGTTCAGTCCCTGTGAAAGAGACTGTGTGTGTGAGGTGAATTTCTGAATTGTATAAGAGTAAGAGGGGTAAAAGGGATTGTGTGTGTGAGTGTTTCCCTTGTCCTGTGTGATTGCAGTTTTTCTCCTGTGTAAGACAAAAGTGGACAGTTGTCAGAAGGTGATTGTGAAGTTGATAAATGTGAGTGGACATGACCTTGCAGTATCCTACAGTATGTGTGCAACACTTCATGAAAATTGTGTTTCTGTGGCATCTGAATTGTTACGTATGTGCTTGAGATGTGGGTCATTGAATCGAGAAGTGCTGTCCAAAAAAAGAAGAAGAAAAAATAGTCTTCCTTTTCCAACCTTCTTTCAGTTTGAAGTAAAAGGGGAGGTAGGGGGAAGTGGCTTCTATTCAGACTTCAAGAATGACGTAGAATATTCATCAAATGTACATCATCAGCGTTCACTGGCTACAAGGTTTATAGAATATTCATCAAATGTACATCATCATTACCCACTGGCTACTAGGTTTATAGAATATTCATCAAATGTACATCATCAGCACTCAATGGCTACAAGGTTTATAGAATGTTCATCAAATATTACATCATCAGTACTCACTGGCTGCAAGGTTTTTAAGCTTAAACCTGTTCTCAAACCTTCCTCTGCCTAGGATATAAGATTTTGATTAAGTGAAATGTATCTGTCACTGTTTTCACTAAAGACAGGTATGGATTTAAAACCAAAAGAAATTCATCAGTGACTTTGTAACGGTATCGATATTTTTTGTAAGGTAAAATTTGTTGCAAATACAAAAATCATAGATACTTTTCCAATTCTATAGTTACCTAGAAACTTTTCTTTCTTCTTTAGAAAAACGCTTTTTTTAAATATTTTTTTAGCTTATTCACTGGGTTACAATATATAGTATAAAGTATAGAATGGCTTGTACAAGTTCTTTTTGCAGATATTGTGGTGGAGGTGCCATGTTTGATATATGTGACCGAGCACAATGGTCAATGTCTATCAACTGCACAATGGAGACCTAAGTTCAAAAATCAAGAAATAACTAAATTTCATAAACTATTGCTAAGAAAACAATCTAATTTGGCCCCCAAAACTAGCTTTTCAATCTGCAGCTTCTTTTGATGAACTGATGCAAGTCCTCTTGACACAGACAAGTTTTTGTAACCCAAGTTCTTTAGATTTACGCAAAAGGTTCACATCTGCACAAAGCAATTTTTAGCTCTTAAAAATATTATTTTGGCAACATGTACCCCCGTGTCATCTGTTTTATTTTGTGTTCCGCCTCTCCTAGGGCTCTGAGGTTTGCCAACAGTGAGATTTTGAGTTTACCCACCAGTGACATAGCTGTATTCTGACCTCGGGGAGGATGTCTAAGCACAGTGTCCATTCCTACCTGCACACGTGTCCTGGTCATTCTGAGACTATAGACCAAAGCCCTGTATGTGAATGCATGCAGAACATCGTGCACACACATTGAAAACCCATTCCGCCTTTTGGAAGTGCAGGCAATTGTGTGCCATATAAAACCATCATCCACACAGGTGGTGTATTTCAGACACTATCACCGAGGAAAAATAGTAGAGTTGGGACTCCCCATGGTAGTTCAGGGCTGTAGGTCTGTATGGCAACGTTCTGGTGGCTCCTGTGACAGCACTGGAACCGTTCGTATTGGCAATGCCTTTCCAATGGATCATTCCAGCGATGGGGAGGGGCGGGGGGTCTGCTGCATGGGTAACAGCTTGCCCTCCATACTCACCCAGACTTTGCACTCTAGAGCCTAGAGCACATCTCCATAGTCTTCTGAGACTGGTGGATGCCTGAATTTGTGTGCAAGATGTTCTGCATGCATTTGCACACAGGGCCTTGGTTTATACTTGCATCAGGAGGACTATTGAGAGAGTGGAGTCAGTACTGATAACCCCATGGGAAAGATCCCCTTGAATGGGCATCTCAGTGACTAATAATGGCTCAAACTTGGGCCTGCAGATCACGAGCTCAACGCGGTAACCAGAAACTATCCTTCCCCCCGCTTCTGTGCCTGACCTTAACAGTCTACTCATCAACAGTTTCTGTGAGGCAGAGGACACTAAATCGATAACTGTATGCAAGCTGCCCCCACCACACCACTTCGAAAAGAGTTTGTTCAGCCAAAAGCCTTGCAGTCATTGAGCAACTGTCAATTACATATGTCCTTTTCTTCATAGGACAGAAAATTTAAACATGGGTTGCTGAAGTATGCTTTTGCAGTGATTTGTTATTTTCTTTCTCCTTTACTGCTTGTTAAGGTTTCTGTTTAATTTAGTCATTACAAGCACACTTTAAAAAAAACACAAAAAGGAGCATGCAAATTTGCTGTTGCCACTTTCACTCTTCGCTAACTTCATTTTATGTTTTCTGCATGTTCATTCATGGA
Source organism: Stramonita haemastoma (assembly GCA_030674155.1). Taxonomy (NCBI): domain Eukaryota; kingdom Metazoa; phylum Mollusca; class Gastropoda; order Neogastropoda; family Muricidae; genus Stramonita; species Stramonita haemastoma. Next base: position 9,696,335 of record CM060316.1, on the reverse strand, counting down.
ATGAAACTGACAAACAGGAGGGAAAAAAAAAAGAAAGAACTGGAAAGAATTTTCTTTTGCTTTCAGTTGTATTGTGAACTTGACTTATAAAGGTGCGTATTGTTTTGTGTTTGGGTTTTTTTAATTGGTAATTTTGTCTTAGTCTTTGTCTGCTCAGTCTGATTTCACAACACAGCCACATTCACACTTTCAGAAGTAGCTTTTTGTTGAGGAACTTGCAGTGATGGACTGCTTTAAGCTGTCCATTTTAAAAGACCCAGCATCACTGCTCATTTTGTTGGTGTTCATGGTGCCTGCTCTGGTGCAGTACACCGACACCAGTTACCACTCTACCCACTTCTGTCAGCAAGAGTTCTCATCCCAGACTGAGATGCACCCTTGTGAATTTGAAATGCATTCTATATATTTCAAGATTTGTTCAATTTGAAATTTTTAGCGTGTTGATTTGCTCTTATTTTGTGAAGATGCAACTACATATGGTCACAAGTAATTTTGTAATGTTAAGGTTTGGGTGAGTTTTCTTTTTTGAACCCCCACTAAATCAGTTACTTGATAAAACTGTGGGGAAAAGGCATTTATATTTCATGGTTCAAAATATTGGGTCATTTATTGCCATCAAAAGTTCAATGTATGAATTGTGTATGAAATATTCCAACATATTTTGTTTGTTAGAAAACCTGTTTTCTTCCCAAACCTTGTTGTTGCCTGTGCCGTGTGAATTGCTCACCTGCTTGTTTCATCGGATGACACGCACGAGTGACAGTGACAAATTGTGGAAGACTAAATGTTGGGGGTTTGGGTTTTTTTTGTTTTTCTGTTAGTGTGACCATGTTGAGTGTGGATGTGTAGTGAAGTGGTCCAGATCTCCTGTACTGTCAGAGCAGCTAGCATATGATTGTTGGGTTGGAGGGTTGAGCACTTAGACTGAGAGAAAAGTCATGTCTTGTTTTTGTCATGATTTTATGGGTATCTTCTTGCTATTCGCATTTTTGCTTTGTCTTGTTTTTGTTGTATGATTTCATGGTTTTTTTTTCTTATAGTTTATGTTTTTGTTATGTCTTGTTTTTTGTCATATGATTTCATGTGTGTCTTTGTAGTTTACTTGGTTGTTTTTTTTTTGTTTGTTTCGTTTGTTTTTTGTTGTTTTTTTTACTTGTGATTTTTAAGGAATTTTGGTTCTGTCATATCTAATTGACACAGTCAGGAAGTCAGCATCTTTTTTTAATTTTTTTTATGACATTGGGACATGGGTTTTTTAATTATTATTATTAATGTGCATTTTTGTAATCACATTAAAGTTTAAAAGAATTTTTTTTTTTTTTAAAGAAAAAAGTGTTCTGTATATCATTTTGGTCTTTTTTTTTTTTTCTTTTTTTTAAAAAATCTTTTAATATTTGTGACACTCCACCACATAATGAGAGGGCAGGATGGCTCAGTGCTCAGAGCACTTGCTTTCCCCAAACCAATGTTAAGCAGTGTCAAGTGTGGTTACCAATTGGATGGATGACCGTTTGCGCACCTATATTTCAAAAATTATTTTAAAAAATATTCCGTGCAGTCCCCCAGATAACTTGGCTGGAAACGGGTAGCTGCCTCTTTATGGTCATGGAAGGTAAAGCAGTGAGGGAGAGGAGATGGGCACCACCCTCAACAATGCTGGTACCTGGAGAAGCTGAGGTCTGATGCCTCACTGCCCTATGACCACATAAGTTACGGGACACTCATACCTTTTTTACCTTAACCTTACCACATGAGTCACATTGCATCTGAAGTAAATGTTCAGATAACGTATTGTCAATCTGCAATGTAAAAAAATTAATTTAATTTTTAAAGTTTATTAAGAAAAGCAGATTTAAAATCGAACAATTCTATTAAAAGTTATTGCAAGTTAAAATGTCTGCAGAAATTAAGTTTTGCATCATAATAGATCATCAGTATGAGGGCTTGGGTGTTTTTTAAACACACTTGTAAAGCAAAAGGAAGCAAAATTATGCCTTGTTGCTTCAGTACAAGGTAGAATGGCTATAGATTTATTATCTTTCAAAACCTGACCTTACTTGGCTAAAATTTTTCATAGCAGAAAAGTGCCGATGCTTTCCAAGTCATTTTGTGGTGGAGGGTCACATTTTTTAACAGAACATGGGTAGAATTCATTCTTCATGTAAGTTTCATAATAAACAACAGTTTCAAAATTCTTTTTAGAAAAATGCCAAAACTATCATCAAGCTGTGAATTTTCAGATAGCAAATTGTAACTTGTCAACAACGGTGATCACTTAATGCTTAACAACAAATGCCTTGGTGTATCTTTCAGCCAACCTTAAGCCAGGGTAAAATAAAACAATGATGTCGTCTGTGGCCTTAGGAGTCGGTGGTCACCTGATTTTGCTTTGGTTTGTTTTGGTCACATCCCTCCTCCCCCCCCCCAAGAAAAATGCAGTACAAAATAGAGTAAATTTAAAGGTACTAGCTCTTGGTCATGGCATTGCCATGTGGATGATCAAGAAAGAAGAGTACCTTTAACTTTACTTAATTCTTTGTAATGTATAACCCTCCTCCAAAAGCAGCATCCACACATCTTAGAATGCCACCATTCTTGCTTTCTTTAATTGGTTTAGTGATACTTCTGTAGAATTTTACCATTTCCATGGTAGCATTTTTTGTTTTTGCTGTAGTTGATCAAAATTGGATATAGGGGCCCAACAAGAAGTATCAGTTTTTGATTGTTAAAGCAGCCTGTTGTATTCACTGGAGTGTCTAGATATTGGCAAGGGAATGATGTGTAATTGCTCATGTGTGCATGCTGAGGAATGAATTAAAAAGTGTTCTGTGTCAAGTTGGTGTTAGGTGTGATTTTGTGAAAGGAAGACAATTTTCTGGAAGTGTTTTTTTATCCGGTAGAACATAACTGCAAACGTTCTCACTTACTGTGAAAACTCTGTCTCTGTCTTTCTTTCTCTCTCTCTCACATAATGTCATGTGACTGCCGCTTTATGTATGTTTGTGTTCGTGTAGTTAACTGTTTTGCCTGTTCAGTTGGTTTTTATGTATCATTTGTCATGTCATAATTTATGTAATAATGAGATGATATCAAAGACGAAAAGTTGAAGCTCGGCCATGCTATTTCAAGGGTTCATTTTTACATATAATCATTCATTTTTATTTTTTAAAAACCCTAAAAATACTCACTCACTCACTCAGTCCCATGTCCCAAAGGACGTAGGGGGGACATGAGAGAAGACGCAACAGAGATCTTTTTCCATGCTTCACGATCCTGTGTGGCTAGTAGGAGGCGTTGCAGGGGTTGGGCAGTCCAGTCTTTGATGTTGTCAACCCATGATTTCTTTTGGCGGCCTCTTCTTCTCTTGCCCTCGACTGTTCCTTGCAAGATGGTTTTTGCTAGGGTGTTCTGTCTTGTGGTGTGACCAAACCACATCAGCTTTCTCCTCTTTATGGTGGAGAGCAAAGGCTCTTGGGGGCCCACACGCTTTTGGATTTCTTCTTTCACATAGTTATTGGTCTTGTGTTCTTTGTATGATATTTTGAGGAGTCTTCTGTGGCACTTGTTCTCGAATGCTCTAAAAATACGGGGAAGGGAAATGAAAGAAAGCAGACATTAACATTTTCTGCCAATCGGTGGAATTATGCCTTTTTAACTATCAGTGGTCTAGAGGTAGTACACCTGCCTAGAAAGCAAAACGTTTGGGTTTCAGGCGTGTGGTGGTTGTATCTCCATTTGTGCTTGTAACTTTCCCCTACCTACCAGACAGAGTGGTGGTCTGGGAGCTAGTCTTAGATGAGATGAAAACTGAGGTCCCATGTGCAGTGCTCATTTGATGCACATGAAAGAACCCATGGCAAGAAGAAAGTTGTCTCGGTAAAATTCTGTAGGAAAAAGAAAAACACTGACAGGAAACCAAATATATATGCAGACAGGAACAGAAAAAGTGGCAGTGCTGCTCTTGTGGTAACACACTCCCCTGGGAGAGCAGCAGATTTTTGCATTGATGATCTGCTGTGACTTAAAGTGGCAGACAATACACACAATTTATAGCCATTTTTGAGATCAGTTTAAATCCTTTGAGAATTTGGGGGTATATATTATATGCATGCGTTGATCCTTGATCCTTGGACCCCAACATGTTCTCACTTAGATGATTCTCACATGGATAAATATTAATCCAATATCGTATATGGTTATGCACGTTTCTTGAAAACATACTGTTCAAAGATTACCATAGTATGGTTTCAAACTCCATCACATGGTAGCTGCTACCGCCAAACTGTGCTTAACTAGGAACACATACAACACACACACTACTGACTAGTCTTCTTCCAGTAACTCCCAAAGGAGTCGAAGGGGCACTGCACTGAATTTTTCAGGTAGTCAGGTGTGGGCTGGCTACTATGTGTTTGTGTCATCCATACCACTGGGCTGGTCTGCTCTTCTACAGAATTGAAGCGGACATGTTTTGAACGTGTTTTGCAAGAAGTTCTGCATGTGTCCACCTTGGGACATGATTTATTATTATAGTCTCCTCCAAAGGATTTTCAAAGAGGGAGAGGAGCCATTACAGGTATTAATTAACTTCAGTAGAAATACCCACTTGAACAAACAACCCAGTATAGATTGTTCAAACCAGCGCTCTCAGTTGATGAGTATTGTAATTACTGTAGCATTTTATTTTATAGAATAGGTGTTAACCAATAGGCCACATTCCTCCTCCCCTTGCACTGTCAGTAGCTGTAACTGTAGCAAAAACAAAACAGTAATGTTCAAAAGATTTTTTAATCACTCTATTCTCTCACAAAGCATTCCAAAAGACACACAACCACTTGCAAGACACTTGGACATAGTTATTCACTTCATAAAATGATTAACCTCTCATGTTTTGAATTTGATTCTTTTGGTTACATGTCTGGGAAAAAACAAACAAGCAAAAGAGTGAGAAAGATTAGCTCTTGGCACACGTCATTATGGCGCTGTAATATTCAATCATTTAAAGCCAATACATACGATGTTTTCCTGCTTTCCAACGTCGATTTTTACTTTCCATGTGAATTCTATTTTTAGCTAAACCATGAACAGATAAGTGCATGTCATATAGAAACAGAAGAAAAAAATCCTATCTTTTGTTTCTCTTCTTTAATCAGAGCTATCAGATTTCACTAAGATTTAATTGGGAAGGTCATAGTCCTGTTTATAAAATATAAAAGAAAGAGTATACTTGACTTTCAATTGAATGTGGACTCATATTCATGCAGTTGTTATGTATGATATATATATATATATTATATATATATATATATATATATATATATATATATATATATATATATATATATAAGGTATCTGTTCAACAAAAAATGGCATCAGTTAACTGCTACTTGAAACATCTATTCAGTTTCACAAAGGCCAGTGATCAAAGCAAGCTATAGTTTTGATTGTCAATGTTTTGTCAACAGACTAACATATTCTTACATAGTAAGAAAGTAAATATGTAGGTGTCTCTGGGAAATCTTTTCGGCCCAAGTTTACCAATGATAACAAACTGAGGTATCCTGTTAGTTTGAAAGAAAATGCTTTACTGCAGAAGTTAACATGAGTTTGTACATTACACACACCCCTCCCATCCCCAAAAGAAATGTTATAAAAAGGTAATGGGAAAAGAAATTGCTTAAAACGCTTCTTAGATTAATTATAGCTTTGCCATGGCTGATTACTGAGGAAAGTACACACTTAGAAGAAAGTGACAGGTTATATTTTTCTCTCTTCTCGGCTAGAGCTCCAGTTCAACCAAGTCACTAAGTTGTAAGTCTAACAGAGCATCAATTTGCTAAACTGTATATTCTGTAAACAAAAGCTAGATCATCTTTACTCCCAAAGCATAGGAATGCGCATTTATGGTAAGCTTGGCACGCCATAAGTGTTATATATGTTAGTGCATCAAGTTAAAACTGATTTTGAGTTGGGCAGTATACATTCCTGGCCAGTGACGTGAGTTTCACGTTAGAAGCACTCATGCCTTCCCATTGACACATTATGGCTATTCGCACTGGCAATCCACCTTATATACCACGGGCGTTTTCCCTTTGTGATGTAACATAGCCTTTCACATTTTGGCTTCGATGAATGGGGCAGTGCAACTTAAGAAGGCTTTGTAAAATGATGAAAAACTGTGCCGACTTGTATGGTTGTATCGTCAACACTGAAACTGTTTCTAGCATGGGTTCTTATTACTCTTTGTCGAGTGTTCACAAGATGCATAAGAGATTTTTGTTGCTGTCAACTTCCCCCGTTATACCATTATGATTTGCTAAGTCCAGTTGCCCCTAGTTGCATATGTGTGAATTATCTGGAGGAAATGTCCCATTACTAAGCTATCCCTCAACAACAGGTGAGAATAACCGTTTCTATGCACTGCACAAAACGAACAAAACCTAAAGTTCTGCGATTCACCGGATTCATTTTAGTTTCCTGAAAGACGGTGATAAATGTTCCCCTGAAATGACTGCTTTGACCTTTTTTCTCCTCCGATGTCAAGAGCCATTTCGGGAGTTGTGGTTCCTGTCCTCAGTCTCTGCAGGCCTAAAACCCCTTTTCAGGTGATCTTGACTTTTGGACTTTGCCTTTGTCCTCGAATCATTTCGTTCTCTTGACTTTGACTCAGTACTAGAATCACTGCTTTCTCCTGACCACCTTCTTCTGTGATTTTCCACATAGGTGATGTCTTTTGCATATGAAGCAGATGTCCATTTGGACCTGTCTTTATCAAACGCTGCTTCCTCACTTCCCACGTCACTGGAATGTCGATAATTCCGGTGAAGGTGGTTAGTACCGGAGGTGTGAGCAGACTGTTGGCGCTTTATCCTGGGTGTATTTCGTCTGTTTTCACTAGAACTGCAGGCTGGGGCTACATTCTCAGGCAGACCTCGTCTTGTTGGTGAAGTCTGCCTTTTGCTTCTGTAGTATGGAGCATGTCTTTGAATAGGATCGTCTGTCTCTCCTTTTCTAATTTGAAAATCTGAATCAGCGGTCTGTCTGTCAGACTCACGTGCACCTGGTTGTAGTCTGTCATTAACAGATGGCAAAACTGTACTGTGCAGCTTGATTTGCATCTTCTGACGTCTGTTAGCAGTGTGCAGACTGTTGTGTTCATACGCTGAATGAAAGCCTGGTGTTAGCTGATAAGAACAGTCATCCATGTTTGCTGGTTCCCACACACAGGGCTTTTGTGTTGCATTGTTTTGAGTACACGGTTTGGAAACCTGGGAGGAAGGAGAAATCCATGGCTCTGTGAAAAATTGTTCCTTGTCAAAAATCTTGGTATTTTCAGATATGTGCTGTGCTGAATGTTGGGTTTGCTCGTAATTTTGGCGAGGAATAAATGGTGGATTGTCTTGTTTTTCTGACACAGCTTTCTCATGCTTCATGTCTGCTGGTTTTCTTTTTTCTATCGAGAATCCTGTGAAACTAGCTGGCAGCTGTGTGTGATTCCCGCTTTCCTGTGGCGACTTCTCTTCGCATGCATTCTTTGTTGCCAAAGTCGTCTTGGGTGTTTTGATGTTTTGCTGATCTATACCATTTTCCCTGTAGTTAGATCCACTATCAGACAGTGTAGGAATATCCAGTGTTTCCTTTTCCATCATGGCATCATCGTTCACATAGTCATAACCAGTTATGGGCATTTTCCTTGTACAATTCTTTGTCAGTTCAACATGGTTTTCAGATATGTTCACGAGATCGTCTTGTTCTGTACCTGTTGCCCATACTGGTGCAGTTCTTGATGCCCTCAAGGAACATGGTTGTCTGTCCAGCACTTGGAACTCTGAGTGCTTTGTGGAGCTCTCCATGGGGTTTTCTTTTACTGCACTGTGTACAGAGTCAGAGAAAGTTCCAGGATAGAAGTCAAAATGCTGGAGAAGGGCACCACCAGCTGTCCCCTTTACTGTTGAAGGAGAAACAGAGTGACGTCCACTTCCATCATCACCACACACAGTGCCACTGCCCTCCTTCCCTGCTGTCCTTTCACAGTCAGCTGGAGCACTGTAACAAGCAGGAACAGCCTGTTTGGTGTGGTGCTGGCAGCCACACTGCTGGTCCTGTGGGAACTGAGACTGTTGTGTGGGGGCTGTAGAGACAATCCTGTCTGCAGAGGTCGATGTGGAAGTAGTGTTCAGCTGCACGGAAGTCGTGTCAGGCATGTTCAACGCGGCTGCCATGACACTCAGACACTCGGATATGGCAATGCTGGATGATGGATGTCGAAGAGCGATACTAGTAATAAGTCTGGTCACCGTGTGGTCAGACGCCTGGCTCCTACCAGGTGACTGCAGTGAAGACAAACTATTACTAGAAAAAGTGGGCATGCTGCTTCTCAATGTCTGTGTATCTAACACGGATGCTGATGTTGGGATTGGGTGATTTGTGGTACCTACACAGCCACTTTCCACTGTCAGTTTAGGGCCTGTCAGGGCAGAATCGCTGGAAGAGTTCTGAAGCGCCGCTCTGTAAGGGGCCACAGTGGACGTGGTGACAGAAACATTTCCCACCGATGGAAAAACCGACTCACAGGACAGACTGAATTCACACAAAGCAGCAGCATTCTCCTCTGGTTGAGCACATGTCTGGCAAGTGTTGAGTGGAGACAAACTGGGCATATCTGATAGAGGTTTTTGGACAGATGCAGGTCTGAAAGACGGATCCACAGTGCACGTTACAGGATCCACAACAGCGGTAGTTTCAGGGCAGGCACCGAAAGCACTAAAAGAAGACTCGGTGTCTGGAATGGTGGAGTTAGAAAGACCGGTGTGAGCTGGGGATATCACAGGAGTAGAGGCTGAAGGCAGACGTGGACTGATGCTGTTGGGGGGAGACATGGCAGTTGACGTGTGGTGGTTCGTTGTCACGGGCAAGGGAGGCTCAACCTCATCCTCCTGAACTAGGGCAGACGGTATCTGCCTTGACAGTGAACTCTGGGCCTCTGCACTGGCTCTTCCCTTCTTTCTCCTGCAAGCAGATGACACAACACAGATGCTTATGATGATCTTTGTTTGTTTGGAGACCTTTATATTAAACTATAGTATACATATAAAAAAAATACTAGGGTTACAACATTTATGTTACTTTTCTGAAAACAGCAAACAAATCAGAGATTTCAGATTTCAGATGGTTTATTCATTACAACCATCTACCTTTGTTTTCATTGCTTGATTGCTGGTTTGTCTGTTTAGTTTGTTTGCCTACTTTATTATATCAATTTTATTTATTTAAATATTTCCATTCCTTGTCTAGAGCTCCAACGCTCGCTAATGGTCAGATTTTGCGTATGGAACTCATGTACCCACCCTAAAGGTAGCCGTATACCGACGTCGGGGGTGCTTATTTATTCAGTTGCTATTCACAGCCACATTTGCTTACCTCCGACCAGGGTCTGGTGAAGACGACGACGAGGAAGATGACGAAGAAGACGCAGAAGATAGTGATGAGGATGAATCTCGTTTAGGCCTATGGCTTCGTTTCCGTTTCCGCTTCCGGCGGGATTTTCTGGTTACTTTGGTGGGTGAATCTTTGCCGTCATTGGCGGAAGATGGCGACTGTGAGGAAGCAGAATGACAGGGAGAAGAGGAGCGTCTAGTGTGGCGATGGTGGTGGTGGCGTTTTTCGTCGTCGTGAGCAGAAGAGATATCGGAACGAGAGGAAGATCTACTGTATTGTGGTGAAGAAGAAGCGGAATGACTGCGAGTGTTGGAGTAACGTGTTTTCTCTGCCACTGCACTGGAAGGGATCTTGCGTTGAAGGCTTGATCGTTGTCGAGTAGAACGGTGACGACGATGGCGACGATTGTGTCTGCTCTTGCTGCTTGAACGCTTTCCGTCACTACCTTCACTGCTGGAGTATCTGAAACAAAAATGGAAAGAGTTTTAAAGGAATAGTGATGACTTGGGTTAATTAATTGTTAGCAGACAAAGTGAGACAATGCCACTAAACCATAAACTTAAAAATAAAAATTAAAAAGTCAGTTCTGGGCGAGGCTATAAACAAGACTGGCTTGAAAAAAGTTATGTAATACATTTACACACCTGAAAAAAGAAATACTGATGACATTGCTATGTAGTCTAAATGGTGATCACCCCAATGATGTGGAGGTTTTTATGCACTTTAGGATTAACAGATTCATTCAAAGGGTTTGAGTCAAAATCACTCTATGATATAAAAAACAAACAAACAACAAAAACCCCTTCTTTTTAGTGCCCAGAGGAATGGTCGCTGAGCATATGGTTCGGTGGTTGAGGGGATTTTTTTTTCTTTTGGAATTAATTCTGACTCCACAAATCCCTCAGATGATGCTATAAAGGGAGGCCCCAAGTGCAAACGCAGGCTGCTTAACACCTTCGCCACACATCAAAAACTCATCAGTTTGCCTGCAAAAAGCCAGCGGGCAGCAGGTGATAGGACTGATGTGAACAGAACCAGCATGGAGTCTGCAAGAGGGAGGAGGTAATGTCCCGGCACATCACCCACACAGTGCTCCTTTATTGGCAGCAAAAAAGCCATGATGACTACATTTATGACAAAATGAAATTCACAGTAGCACTGACTTGGTAGAACAAATAGGTTAAGTATTCATTTATTTCTTTATTTTTTTGTAATTATTATTCCTTTTTGTTGTTGTTGCCCCATCTGTTTTGACGCTCCATTCCTACTGCCCCCGTGCTCTTTACCTCCATCCCTCTGCTTCAGCAAAGTTCAGGTTTGTCATGTCCCAT
>CM060316.1:9660566-9678066 GCA_030674155.1 Stramonita haemastoma | reverse complement strand
GGGGCCAGAATATTGAGGGCGGCGCCCATCTCCGGCCTCTCCCTCGCTGCTTTTTACCTTTCCTGACCCTTAACATGAACAGGGCAGGTGCCCATTTTACAGCTGGGTGAACTGGGGGTACTGTACTGAAGCCAAGGCGCGCAAACGGTCACCCATCCAATTGGTAATCACGCTCGATGCTGCTTAACCTTAGCTTGCGGAAAACGAGTGCTCTGACCGCTGAACTAAGACAGCAATATTTTCTGCTCTGCGTCGAACCCTCAGACAGCTACTACAGTACTATAGTCTGTCAGATGAGCGAATTTTTTTTTTAATACGTTGTGCCTGACAAGACAGGCCCAGTGCACCTGACTTCGGCCTGGGTGATAATTGTTATCATGTCTTTCTGGAAAAAGAAAAAGCAGAAGAATGGGAAAAGAAGGCGGAAAATAAGAGAAAAAGGATATGACAGGAAGAAAAGGGACAAGGCCGAAACAAAGAGAGAGATAGAAAAGAGGGAATCCATAGCACAGAATTTCCAGAAGGTGGGGATGTTACTTATACTGACAGGCCCCTGTCATCCCCACGGGTGGAATATGAAATACAATAATATACATGTGTGTGTGATGTGATAAACACGTGATTGAACATGTAACAGACCACAATACTCAACAGCAACATCTGACCCCTACCAAAATATACAATACAATCATAACATATAGGCCTAGATATATTAAACGCATGCTGCATCTCGCATTGGGATTGTTACTATGGCAGTAAGAGTGAATAAGTTAACAGATAACACACACACACACACACACACACACACACACACACACACACACACACACACACACACACAAACTTTTAAAAAAAAAAAAGAGAAAAAAAATGTAAAAAAAGGAAAAAAATAAATAACGGTTTTTGAAAACAAACAGTGAATCACCTACTAAACTAAATACTAAAAGGAATGGCGTAGTTTTTCTTACAATATTTTTTGTTGTTTTTCTCCCAATATTTTGTTTTTGTTTTCCTCACAATATCTTTTTGTTCTTTTTCTTTCTGAATTTTGACTCGAGTTCAATGTCCTGTTTGACATCACAACAGTTCTGTTTCTGAACAGCTACTTTCCTACCACCTGTTTTGTGGCTTGTGCAACCAAAAGGAATATAAAAACATGACAAGTCATTAATGCTCCAACACAAGCAGGGAAAATAATCCCCCAAACTTGTGCAACACCCAGGACTTGTTGAGGCCTATCACAAAGGACCAGCACACAAACCGCTATGATAATGAACGTGTTCACACAGACAGCATGCAGAGGAGATAAAAGCTTGGAGCTCAACCACAAAGTGGCCACTGTGTGATGGTTGCGTAGCTTTTCCCATCCCAGATACTTTATGCAGTTGTGGTGAAACTCTCTCTCTCTCTCTCTCTCTCTCTCTCTCTCTCTCTCTCTCTCTCTCTCTCTCTCTCTCTCTCTCTCTTACACACACACTCACCAACTACAAAGAACTAGATATTCTTCCACTCAAAGACAGACTGCAGTTCAACAAGTACCTATGTATGTTCAATATATTAAACGGAAAAGCCCCAAAGAAAATTGTGGAAAATTTTGCTGTCAATGAAAACAGGCCTACCCATAGACTTGTTTCTGCCCAGGCCACATAATAATCTCTATAAATCAAGCCTTGCATATTCAGGAAGAACATTGTGGAATAACCTACCTTCTGTCTGAAATCAGTTCCTTCTAAACAAATGTTCAAGAAGCTTTTGAAGAAACATCTGATGGACAAACTGTAGGTCCACGATTATGTTCATACTACCTCACATTTGGCTGTTTGTTGTTATTCATGCCCATGTTATTTTTTATTTCTATCATTCGTATGTATGACGTGAGCTTATGTTGTACTGTCTTGGGTTTGGGTTTTTTTTTATCTTGAGAGATTTGTCGTAAAAAAAATCCTCATTTATTTGATTTTTCAACAAAGGTTGATATTTGTCTTTGAATGCTCTAGAAGTCAATTTTCATGATTTTTGTTTTAGTGAGGGCAGAATTAAAAAAAGTCGTGTAAACTTCTTTTACCATCAATAAAGATCATTCTGACTTGACTTGACTCACCAAAACACAATACAAAACTGTCAACTCGAATGTAACTTAAGGGGGCAGCAGACAAAAAACAGGGCGAAAGATCCCAAAGCAGATGCTTGTTACTATTAAAACAACCATAAAAAGTACACATGGAAGTAACAGTGGAACTCGACCGTTTCAATTTGTTGCTCTTATCATATTTACCTGCAAGGTAATGCACAAGGAGGAAAACAAACAGGCAGACCAAGCAAGAGATAGGAGGACAACATCAGCGAATGGACTGGCCTAGAACTCAACAAAACCATGAGAAAGGCAGAACAGAAAGAGAGAAATGGAGGGAACTGGTTGTCAAGTCTTCGGGGTGCCCCCACGGTCGCCAAACTACGAGATAGATAGAAAGATAGATCCTATTAATGTCCAATGCCCCAAGATCTTTTTGGAAAAGAAACGTGATGAAGGCTAGGCTTAGACCTATTTCACACGGCCGGCCAGCCAATCAGGGCTCAGCTTGACCCCCATGTCCATTTTGTGTGTGCTGGTGTGCTGTGTGTAGTAGGCCTATAGGCCTACAGTTACTTGAAACCTTCGCACTCACGATGACTTTCACGTTACATAGGCTACCTTTCAAACATTGATTTCTTCTACTTCTTCGTTGAACGCCTAGACAGCAACTGTTGTTGTCTGTCATAAAACATTTCATTTCAATAGATTTTTTATTCAAGTTTTGACACAAAGCTGTTACACTGTCTTGTACTTCCGACAGGACATTAAGATATCTGATTCAAATCCTGTCCACATAAACACACACACATATGTAGGCGCGCAGGCTCGCACACACACACACACACACACCACACACGGACGGATGTCTCCACAACGTTGACTGTACTGAATGACACTGAAATACACCAATCTAAAGAATAAAGCAAAATGTTGATGGTGATTAAAACAAACGAGCAAACAACAAAAAGATAAATGAATAATATAACAAGAAAATCTAACATTAAAGCAGCAGTTTGTTTTTGACAGACGGGTCCCACCCAACGAATAGTTCAAACTGGACTTGACTATTCAAACTGTCCTAGTCAAGTCGCACAGTCGGAAAGGATAGTGTATCTCTGGCTTTGATATAATCCGCTTGTGTGATGTTTTAAAGTTGAGGCATAAAATGTTATGAAAGACTTTAAAACTTGATATTTCAAATTAAAACGCAAAGGAAACTAGCGGTTAAACTACCTAAAGGGAATAACTTTTATACGGGCTACTGGCATTTCTTTCACTTGCATATTAAATTCAGCCATAAACTGGAGAAAAAAAACCGTTAGATAACAGCGTCCCCGTTGATATACTTTGCTTGTTAAACTTCATAGCAGCAGTAAAGATAATGTTACATTCTAAGTAAATGGTTTGGAGCATACCTTTCCAAACGCTTGTAAACCAACCCCAACAGCCCCCCTCCCCTCCAGCACCTCCCCCCTCCATAAAAACAAAACCCCAAACACACAATACAGACCCCGTCCAACGCCCTCCCCTCCACCCTTCAAGAAAACCCAACAAACCCCTCCAACTATGAACAGTACTAGGCCCACGTCCCATCTGTTTGGACTACACCCCCTCCCCTCCCCCCCCCCCCCTCGGCCAGAAACCTTCCTTCCTTCCTTCCTTCCTTTGACAGCGTTGTTGTTATTGTTGTTGGGCGTTCCCATGCTCAACAGCCTGGGGATCAACCAAAATAAGCATTGTGTGTTGTTCACCACAACACAGATGACACCGAGAGCCTAAGAACACAGTGGATGAGAAGTTGATTCAGAACACGATCCTCCCTCTTCTCTTCCTCTCTTCCCAGTGCCTTGCCCTTCTTTTCTCCTTACCGCCCTGTCTTACTAGCCTATTGCGCTTTCTGTGTGAATGATAGGCAGGTGTAGGCCTGTGTTAAGTAAGCGTTAGCCTACCTTGATCGTTTTCTGCTTGTTTAGCTGTTGATTTCTTTGATTGTGTATTTCATTCAGTGCGCTGTGAATGTGAGACCGTTGTGTATGGGATTGCTTCGATTTGCATATTTTCTAAACAAGATTTAGAGCTATAGATCTAGATATGTTGCTGACTACTGTTGATTCTTTTTTTTTTATGAATTTGTTTGTGAGATAATTAACTACTTGAATTGAATTTGATAGTATTAGTACAATGTAATAAAATTAATCATCATCATCATCATCATCATCATGAGCATCATCATCATTGCTGGCGATGCCCACACTTCTCAAGATTGCATGGTGTGTTAGGGTATTTTTATTCTGTGACCCATACCACCAGCCACAATCCTCTATGAGAAACAGGTGTAAGCCTACTTTCAATGTGTGTGCAAGGTAATATATGTACATTCGAGCACGGTACCTGGATTTATAGTCTGAAAGATTTTAGGAGTAGAATAAGTACCAATGCTAACTCCAGAGAACCCCCCTCCCCCCCGACATTTCAGTGGAGATTTTAACGGGCCTTCAGTTCCTGTCAAATCACAGTACCATGCCCCCCCCCCCCCCCCCTTCTCAGTGTGTACAATGCTTGCGTAAGTGGTGTTTCACAGCGAAGGCAGATAATTTGACACACGTTCCTGTATTAGCTACACTTCACATTTAGCTTCCGGGTCAAATAGTGTCTTCTATAGCACTAGTTAGAACATCTTATGCTGATTTTCCCAAATGGCATGTAGTCACAAGAAAGCTGGAAATGATCACCAAAAGAGAATTGCTTGTGTCCCTACATTGTTGACTCTGCACATGCATGATTTTGTAGTTAAGAAGCTAGCAGACAACAAAGACAGAGAATGTTGATTTTCTTAAAAAATCAAACTTACCAAATTTGTACAAAATCACATGAATTTTTTCATAGGCTAGTTTTCACAAAAATATTTTAAAAATACATTTTAAAAAATTCTGTGGATGCCTTAGTACATGCAGTATGTATACAAGAATGATGAAGAAAAACAGATAGAAAAGTGGCAAAAAACGAAAGGTGGTGTGTAGCCCTTGAAGAGGCGGAAATACTTCTACCTGTCACAAGTTTCCTCTCTGGTTTGTTCACTGACAGTCTTTCTTCAGATGTTTCTACTAAAATGGCGTTGGGTTTATATAAAAAAAAATTCTTCTCGATCATCCATAAATCGAAATGTATGTTTAATATTTCACCTGTAGGCTTACACTATTTGCTAAGTTTTCTGCTGAAATGGTAGGTCTACTTTTTGAGCTTATCAGTATTCTCATTGGAGCATACACCTATAAGCCTACACACATACGCCACGCGCGTATATAGGCTAAAAATGTTTCATTTTCTTCTCTCTCTCAGACAGACAGACAGACAGACAGACACACACACACACACACACACACACACACACACACACACACTTTTTCTCGTTCCTCTGCAGAGCTGTGAGGTCCATCAGAAAGTAGTAACATTTTGCCTACGCCACCGTTTTTGCCCATCATTAAGATAGCCGCATTCCGACATCGGGGAACACACACCCCGAAGAGAGTGGTGGGCTCACACTATACACACGCGCCATCAGACTCAGCATTGCTAGCTAGGTACTTAAGATGCTTTCCCGTCTTATCAGCTGACCCTATCCATGTTCCCCATGGTGGGACTAGAGGGGAAGACACAGCCCTGATACTAGCTACAGTAGTAGACACAGCATCGTTCAGGTATCTTGAAGTTAGTAGCTCTGTGTAGCTGATACCAGTGATGATCCCTACCAGTAGGCCTACATTGATGATTTAAAAAAAGATCCTGTCGAGGATTTTGGAATAAGCAGTCATGTGTTGGGTTTTCTTTTACATTCAGTCTCCGCGTGTACCTAGATTAAAAAAAAATTGTTATCTATTTCCATCTGTACACAATGGCCTAGTCTTCTGTCCTCGTTGAACGCTCAGACAGCAGCCATAGTTGTCTGTCATATGAGCAATAATTATGTGTTGTGCTGCCGTTAAGAGCCTGACATGCAAGGCCCAGCGCATCGGCCTTCGGATGTGCCTACTCTTTTCAAAGACGGAACGGGTTTTAACGTGTGCGTACGATGTTTTCTGTGTGCGGTCCCACTCGGGGCGTAAATAGACAATGGAGTGATGATGATGGTCAGGGGGTTAGATTTACAGGGCCTGTAAATAGGCAATGGCATTGTGGTCATGGATATAGGAAACCACAATGATAGACTCTAGAGCCACCGTGATTTATCTATAACATGATGGTCATCTGCCTGAATAACTGTTATAAATAGGAGTAAAGATAACTTGATTATCTCACAAACAGAGAAATTCAGATGGGTTACAGGACATACATAAATACAGTAAGCAGGAAAACATTTAAAATCAACACATAAAAAATTAATACTGTCTTGAAAAAGGTGTTCATAGTACTCATGTGTTCCTTGGTTATTAAGGGTTTCAGATTGTTAAAGACAATCTTAGTGATGTATGAAATGACAAATAAATAAAGAAATGGATATATGAATAGATAATTATATAGGTAAATGAGTGAAAAAATGCATTTAACTTTGTGGTTTCAGTCAATGTACGTACGTCTTCAGATCTTTTTTATGGGTGCGCGGGGCGTAGGTGGGGGGAGGGGAGGGGGGTCTTCAGTATTTATTTTGTGTTTGTTTACTTTTTCTAGATTTAAACTATGTACCCAAGACTTTGGCTTAGGTGTAGAATGGGCATTTCCCCCCTTTAAAAATGCCATGTGCTATTTGATTTATTCCACATTTTCTATCACGTTTCTTCGTGTAAGCGCTTGGGATTCTATTTCGACAGGTTAAAGGGATTGTAGGGTCTCAGTTTCATCAAACCGTGGGAGCCGTTTGGCTAATCGAGTGCCCGAGAGGCCTTTCCAATATTTTTTTCTTTGAGCAAAGCCGGAAATAAAATCTCTTCTGGCAGGTGTTCCGACCTTTAGTGCGTAAGAAATTAAAGGGAGGTAACACCTGCTGGAAGAGGGATAGAAGTCTTTGAAGACCTTCTGTTTTAGAGTTTTTTCTTCCAGTATTTGTTGTTGTTGTTGTTCTGATTGTATATATTTAAATTCTAGCGGAGATGACTGATTTAGGGACTGTAATTTGTCGAGAGCTCTCCATCTTAAATGCACCACGGGTTGCCCAGATAGCGGGCTGTCTCATTCATCACACTTGGGAATCGTAAATTCTTCTCCTTCTTCATTTCTTTCCTCCAGTCTTAACTTCTTGTTGTTGTTGTTGTTGTTGTTCTTCTTCTTCTTCTTCTTCTTCTCTCAGACAGCAGCAATTTATGTCAAGCTTCAGATGATACTGCTCCCGCTTAAAAAAAAAGTTTGTTGTGCTAGAAGCTTGCTAAGGGTGAAGAAAACCACCTCAAAACAATACCAACACATAATTATGCATTTATTGATACAGGCCGTGGCCACTTGTTTATGCCGATAGACAACGACGTTTTTGGCTAAGGCCAGTCGCTAGTGATCTGACTTCTTTCTGCCTAGGCTCCAGAGGGGGTACTCTACTACATTGTCTTGGGGAACTTGAACCAGGCGGAGCCCATCCCTCTCCAAGTTGCAGAATGCATGCTAGGTATGCTGGTGTACCACCGGCCACAGCTGGCTGGCTTTTCTATCAAAAGCGTTTATTTTTCTTTCTTTCCTTTTTTTTTTTTTTTTTAAAAGAAGTGTGTGCAAGATGTTTTAAGGGCTTTGGTTTACAGTCTAATCGGAACTACTTTCAGGATTCTGGAGTCAGTGCTTATCTTAAGTTCTGGGTAAAAGACTCATTTTCAACGAACACCTTCGTCGTCGTCGTCGAACGCTCAGACAGCGACCACTGTTGTCTGTTATATGAGCGAAAAAGCATTGCGCTGAGGTGAAGCGCCTGGCAAGTCAGGCCCAGCGCATCAGACTTCAGCATGGGAGAGATTTGTTCTCTCTTCAGTATTTTTTTGGGGGGAGGGGGGAGGGGAGGCAGGAGAACGGACCAAGAAGGCAGAAAACAGACAAGAGAATGAGGCGACAAAGAAAGAAAGGGACAAAGCAGAAACAAAGAGATGGATAGAAAAGAGGGAAATTCTAGTACAGAATTTTCGGAAGATGGGGATGCTGTTTATACTGACAGGCTCCCTGCATCCCGACTGCAGACAACTAACATCTTAGCAAAGGTTCAAAGCCACACTCGCACTTACAGTCCTCAAAATCTTCATAATATTAATATCAACCGTCCTCCTGTGTTCAATTCACATCAACCGTAAAGCACTCATTGCATACAATTGAGTATACAATACTCCTTAATTCCATCAAAGTTCTTGACGTCTCTTTAAAGACCCCCAAAAAACCTACACAGTTTTATCCACATTTGGAAAACGTTTTTTTTTTTAAATTTTTTTTTTATAAACAAAGATGATGATGATGACAACAGTGTGTGTGCGTGCGTGAGTGGTGTGTTATTTATTTATTTGTTTTAATCTAAGTTAATTCTTTTCTTTCAAAGATAATGGATAAGGACTCAAGTGCTTTTTACATCCAGTCCCTGGGTGCATGTAGCTTTGTAAACTTTGTCGTCCATTCCTACCCGCACGCGGTAGGCAAAAAGGGTCGCATCTTCAAAAATCTCACCATTAGTGGACCTGGGAGGTCTATCAAAAAATCAAAACAAAAAGGAATCGATAGAAATATGGTAAAAGAGAGCAGTTGTGCATCATACGAAAAGATTTAGTTATTAGTTATGACGGGGGGAGGGGGGGGAGTGTCTTCGATTAAATTCTGACCTCCTTCCTCAAGCTTACAACATGACCTCAGCTTAAACAAAAGGCGAAAAGGTAAAGGTGTCCCATAACCTACGTGGTAGTAGGGGAGCGAGGCATCAGAAACCTCAGCTTCTCTAGGGGCCAACATATTAAGGGCGGCGCCCATCTCCTCTCCCTCGCTGCTTTACCTTCCCTGACCCTAAAGAGGGCAGGTACCCATTTACAGCTGGGTGAACTGGGGAACTGTACTGAAGCCAAGGCGCGCAAACGGTCACCCATCCACTTGGTAACCACGCTCGACGCTGCTTAACTTGACTTAGGAAAGTGAGTGCTCTGATGACCACTTAGCTATCCCGCACCCCCCCCCCCCCATATATATATAATATATATATATATATATATATATATATATATATATATATATATATATATATATATATATATATATATATATATAATGACGCTCCACCACATAAGGAGTCGCATTGCACCAAGGTCAATTGTTGACTTAGGAAAGTGAGTGCTCTGACATGACCACTTAGCTATCCCGCCCACACACAGAATATATATAATATATATATATATATAAATATATATATATATATATATATATATATATATATATATATATATTAATATTAATATATATATAATAAATATATAAATATTATACATATATATATATATATAATACACACACACACAAACACACACACACACACACACACACACACACACACACACACACACACACCACACACACACAATGTTCTGAGAAAGGTTGGCCTGCAGGAGAGATTGACCTGGCTGCACTGTTGGTCTGTTTTTCTTTGGGGAGTCTACAGGAGAAATTCTGGAACACCTGTCGTATAGCGCTCACCGTTTGCTGTAATAAGCCTGAAAGGTGTTTACAGAAAAAAGATGAGCGACCCCCTCCCACCAACCCAAATCTGTCTGTCTGTCTGTCTGTCTGTCTGTCTGTCTGTCAATGTCTATCTGTGTGTGAGTGTGTGTGTGTGTGTGTGTGTGCGTCTCTGTGTGTCTGTGTGTCTGTGTGTCTGTGTGTCTGTGTGTCTGTCTGTCTGTCTGTCTGTCTGTCTGTCTGTCTGTCTGTCTTCTCTCTCTCTCTCCTCTCTCTCTCTCTCTCTCTCTCTCTCTCTCTCTCTCTCTCTCTCTCTCTCTCTCTCTCTCTCTCAGATAAAATGATAAATGTAACAAGTACCCGTTTTGTGACAAAATTGAAAGTGAAATCCCTTTTCCATTTGGATGTACAAAGTTTACAGACTTGAGAGAGAAATTCCCGTCAAAGTACTTCACTAAAACAATGCCTCCAAACTATTTTGAATCAACTGTTTAAGTAAATACAAATAGCTACATATTGTTAACACGCAACCCCTCAAAATCAGGATGAAACAGGGAGGAGTGTGCAACAGATAATTTCAGACCACGAAAAGGTAGAAGTAACGCACACACATCTTTACAATTATTTTAAGGATTAAAAAAAGAGAAAGAAATGACACAGATTGTGTGTGATAGCTATTCTGAAGAGTAAAAAAAGAGGTATAAAAAAGACATAAGATTTTTGTATAAATTCAGGAGAACAACGAAAGTGAGAAAAATACACAGACTGTAATTGCTCATCAGAGGCATGAAGAGTAAATAATTATGCTGAAATTAAGAATAAATAAACAAATAGATAAAAGACGGGACGGGATAGTCTGGTGGTCAGAATGATGTGCTCGTGATCTGCTGATCCGGGTTCCAATCTCGTTCGACATGATTTTTCCCCGGGAGTTAACATCAGTGCTGACTCCACACTCCCCAAAAGTTCTTCGGATGAGACTATAAACCGAGAGCTCGTGGGCGAACGCACGTAAAACATCTTGCGCACACGTTAAATCCTGTTCCGCTTTTCGTAAGAGTAGGCCATTTGTGTGCCGGTAGGAATGGATGACAATATTGATAAAACTGCATTCACACGGGGACTGGATGTAAAAAAGCACATGAGTGCTTGTTCCATTACAATCGAAATAAAAGAATAAATAAATCAATGAATATATATATATATATATATATATATATATATATATTTTTTTTTTTTTTAAAGCACTCAAACTGTTACCTACAGCACACAGCACGAAGATTTTGTTATGCAAATTATTTAAGGAATAACATAAGAACACAAACCAAGCACACAGTTACTAATCTGTCGAACTGAATGTCAATAAAAAAAAATACAAATAGGTTTTGTTATTCCAAGTAAAAAAACAAAACAAAAACCCACATATGATGTTACCGTAAATCTGAATTAAAAAAAAATGTTTAAAGACAAACTTAGCTTCTTAAAATGTCATACAAAAGATCCCATTGTGAGAATTGATCTGATTAAAAAAAAAAAAGACACAAACATAGCAACTGTGCCAGTCTAGTTGGAAAATAAAAGAATGAATAAAACACAATCCGAATAAAACACGTCATCACAGTTTATGCAATAAATGAAAATTAAAAAAAAAAACAATGACTGATATGTCATTTTAGTATATTCTTAACGACATAAGATTAAGTGTAATACAATGACTGGTATCTTAGTCTGATTTTTTTTTATAGTTGAGATAAGAATTTAATCGCTGTTACTAAGATTTAGATGAATTATTTAAAACCCTACTATTTAGTGATTGAGGTGATGAAAAAAATCACGTGAAAAAATGCTGCAACTGCACAGAACTTTTTGTATCTAAAATACAACTTATAAGACACAATAAAAAAACAACTCCCTCCCCCGCCCCCGCATAGTTTACATCTTATAAAAAAGATAACACGTATATATAGAATGTAAAGTGTTTTCTTTATTCCTAAGAATAACATTAAGTTAGAAAGGGAAAAGACGGAGTAAGAAAAAAAATCTGACGCAAGGAACCTAGAGTGCTAGTGGTAAAAGTTTAATTCATTGATGCAAATATGAAAATCAATTTCAGGTAGTTGAAAACGGAGGCATTCACACTGGCGCCGGGTTTAAGCAAAATCCCTGAAGTCGGAATACAGCTACATTTAATGGTAGGCAAACTGTCGAATAATCAAAATATCACCTTGGAGTTCTTGCCCAGAAACGAAAAAAAAAGACAGACAGAAAGACGAAACGCACGCACGCACGCACGCACACACACCACACACACACAATCAAAAACAAATAAAAAGAAAAAACAAAAAAAAACCCAAAGCCCCCCCCCCCCAAAAAAAAAAAAAAAAAAAAAAAAAACACGAAAAAACCCCCACCCCAAGCGAAAACAACAAACCAAAAGCATCACACACCATTGTCCATAAAAACAAGACAGAAATTAAAGCGGCAAAGAGCGCCACTCCGGCCAGCCCAGACAACCAAACGTGGAACAACCACAAAGTAATTATTTGTGTATCCCCTCACACCGTGATGTCAGTGAACTGCTCCCCGCCTCTGTGGCCAGCGGGGGTCACTGAGGGAGACATGGAGGCCTAGCTAGGGCCTGAATTGCAGTCCCCCCAAATCGGATATACCTCTGCTGGGATTGTACTACAACCTATCTCCCTTCCTAATCTGTGAATGACCTTGGGCTGGAGACTGTTAGATATCATCGCCAGAGGCATTGTTTTTCCATGTTTTCGGCCAATTTATCACTGGAAACACCGAATTTTGTTGTTATCATAATTTTGTATTGTTGTTCTTGTTATATTATTATTATTATTATTATTATTATTATTATTATTATTATTATTATTATTATTATTATTATTATTATTGTTGTTGTTACTGTTGTTGTTGTTGTTGTTCTTCTTCTTCTTCTTATCGGTGGTCTAGGAGGTAACGCGCCTGCATTGAAAGAGAAAGTCCGGGACGGAGTGTGCGGTGGTTTGAATCCCGATTGGGCCCCAAACTTTCTCTCATCCATTAGACCATGAGTGGTGGTCTGGGCGCTAGTCTTTCAGATGAGACGATGAACTGAGGTCCGTGTGTTACATATCTTTATTTGGCGCACGTAAAAGAGCCTACGGCAACAAGGGAGTTGTCCCTGGCAAAATTCTGTTGAGAAAAGCCACTCTGATAGGGAAGCAAATACAGTTGCCGACAGGAAAAAGAAAAAAAAATAATGGGTAGGCACTGCAATTGTGGCGACGCACTCTCCCCAGGGAGAACAGCCCGAATTTCACGCAGCGAAATCTGCTGTGACATGAAGTGGTATAAAATAAAATAAATAGTTATTATGTTTTAATAATAATAATAATAATAATATAATAAATAATAATAATAATAATAATAATAATAATAATAATAGTGATGACGATAATGATGGTGATAATAATAATAATGTTAATAGTGGTAATAATAGTAGTAATAATAATGAGAAGAAAGGGAAAAAGAAGAAGAAGAAGAAGAAGAAGAAGAAGAAGAAGAAGAAGAACTGCAATCTTTAGCATTATATTGTTTATTTTATAGAAATGAAAAAGAAAGATGCGTGGCATCAACATGGCAATACCCATAGCCTCTTTGCGCAGGAAAAATCCATTACTTTTTTCCCCATGATATGACGCCAACATACTTTAGAAAAAAAACAAAAACTCAACAAACGTAAACAACCCAACCCAAATAAATCCTTCCCCCTGTCACCACATATGCTGTGTTCACTTAATAATAATAATATAATAATAATAATAATAATAATAATAATAAATAATAATATAATAATATTAATAATAATAATAATAATATAATAATAATAATAACAATAATAATAATAATAATAATGATGATGATGATGATGATGATGATGATGATGATGATGATGATGATGATGTAATAATAATAATAATATAGCGCTGTATTTTGTAAAAACAAATGAAATCAAAACACTTTGCATCGCATCGTATGGCATCGTATACTGCTTAGGAGTCTTCCCCTTTTCATTAAGGGTATCAAGCTTAAACATTCTGGTATCTTCTCTCGACAAGGAATAGACTAGAATAAACTAAAAGTTGCAATAAAACGTCAGTGTACAGCTAACTGCCATCGGCCAGAGGGTGTGTGGTGTTAACAGCTGGCAGTGGCCTCTCACGGGACTAGGGTTTCTTGCCAACGCTTCAGAGTTCTTTCTATCTTCTACACGAAAACCAGACGAAGCAGCTTAAAGAAAAAAAGAATAGCATAGTTTAGCACAGAGAGAGAGAGAGAGGAGAGGAGAGAGAGAGAGAGAGAGAGGAGAGAGAGAGAGAGAGAGAGAGAGAGGAGAGAGAGAGAGAGAGAGAGAGAGAGAGAGGAAGAGAGAGAGAGAGAGGAGAGAGAGAGAGAGAGAGAGAAATTCTGAACTGTGAAATGGTTTAACAGTACGTCGACCTTGGGCCACAATAAAATGCAAAGATTTTGGGAAAGCACCAAGATAGAACGTAGTACATGTTACACAAAAATCAATATTTTACACATAATTATATTCATGCATTTTCAGTATACGTAAAACAGTTCGAAGGTGCAGTTTAAAATAAATTTTGCCTAGTTTTGCACATTTTTGGTAATAATGAGCACATAAAGATCAAGAATAAAACTCTTTGATACTGTGTGGTTACTCCCTATTACATTTAGAGTTTTTTCTGTTTTTGTTCTTTGATAACAGACTTTTTATCTTAACACATAGGTAACGATGCCTTCCTTCTGTTTATATGCTATAATACGTCATGAGAGAGAGAGAGAGAGAGAGAGAGGAGAGAGAGAGAGAGAGAGAGAGAGAGAGAGAGAGAGAGAGAGAGAGAGAGAGAGAGAGAGAGAGAGAGAGAGAGAGAAGTATGAATAAATTAATTAATTAATTTAAAAATGATTGAATGAATGATCTTTGTTTTTCAAGGGTTACAAATAACCACTCACATACTTCTTTTCATACGGCCCTTGCCCTTATCAGGACTACAACACAGACAGAGAGAATGAATGAATGAATGAATGAGAGAGAGAGAAAGACAGAGACAGAGAGACAGACAAGACAGACAGACATTTAGACAAGACATACAGAGAAAGAAAGACAGACAAGACAGACAAGACTAGCTTCCATACCTGGAAAAGTGGTTTGCACACTGACAGTGTTGTTGGCGGAGTTGTGTGCGGCCATAGTGACTGTGTCACCCCCCTCTCCTCCCACATAATCACCATGGAGACTGCAGACAACACTGTATGGATGTATGTATGTATCACATAGTCAGTATGTTGGTATAGTTTGCAAGACACTTAACGGCATTTATGAAGTCTGGGTCTGTACAACACAACCGAATATGGCACACACACACACACACATTCTATGGCACTTGTCATTTAATGGCACAGGGATTGTCATTTCATTGCAAGGGTTCGGTTAAATATAATTCAGCTCAGAAGCAGTCTTCTTTTTCGTTTGAAAAAAAAATCCTTTTCGCGAACATTCTTAGGCACTTGTTATTTAAGGCATAGTGGCATTGGTTTATTGCAAGATTTTGATCACAAAAATCTGCAGAATAGAAAATAGTGTTATGAAAGCTGTAAAATTCCAAATGTTTGGCACAAATCAACAAAAATGATATTCGTTTATCTTTCATTTACAGAAATAGTATATCTCACGCAAAGTCACTTAGTTACTGATTCTGCGAGTGTCACTAACGCTGTGAAACACTCTCGTCACATTTTTCTCTTTTCTCTCTCCCCCTTTAGTTATACACCCACAGTATTAGACAACATGCAAACTTTGTCAGTTACCTTACGTAATTTCTCACAACACGATGCACAAGACACGTTCTACTCTGGAAAACCAATCATATCAGTTTCAATACCGGCACACTAAACAACATCCAAAATAACCGCCAGTTTTTTAAGATCTTTTTTCTATTTAGGCACAGCAGTTTGACCTTGAGACAATACAAAACCCCATTCAAAAAAACCTCCTAGCACTCACGGCTATACCTTTGTGACAAGGCACAGTGAACTTAACTGGAAAATGATGTAAGAATTTCAAGGACCCATTGCCCCTAGTTAGCTCACAGTAGAGTATGTCTATAATTCATCAGCGAAAGAGGCGTGTGATTAGCCTAGCGCAGAGGGTGTGATGTGAGAGAGAGAGAGAAAGAGAGACAGCACAGCGCGCAAGTGGAGAGAGAGAGCGTCTAGTCTGTCTAAGGCGTAGCCTGGTAGGCCTAGGCCTAGCATGCGGGCTTGTTATCTGCGATCTGGAAGAAAGCACGGCTGGTGCAATGCGCCTGTTGTGCCATACACACATTCTTTCCTTCCTTCTTTCAAGATTTGATTTCAGTTCGTTAGCCTTGGGAGGTTGGGGTTAGTAGGGGTTGGGGTTGGTTGTGTTTGAGCTGGTTTTCTTTGGTTTTTTGTTTGTTTTTCTGTTGTTGTTTTTTTGGGGGGGATGGGAAGGGGGGGGGGGATTGTTGGGGTGGGGATGGGAATGGGATGTTTGGTTATTTGTTTTTAGATGGATGGGAGTGGGGGATGTCACTTTTTTGGTTTTGTTTGGATTTTCATTTATGCTTGAGTAATGAAAAAGTTTTGGCGGGTTATTTCTCTTTTTTTTTTATTTTATCATCAATAATTATCATGTTTTAGTTCTCTTATATATGTACAATACTGACAAGAGCATGTATTTCAAAAGCACATTTTGATGGGGGGTGGCGGGGCGAGGTGGACCACACGACATAGTGACTGCATGGAAGCATGGAAAAGGACCCCTGGCAAAATAATGTTGTCTCTGGTAACGCCTTAGGAAAAATCCTCTCTAACAGATTGAAAGAAAAAAAATTGTAGAAGTATATGAACAATTTCTATATACTACTACTACTACTACTACTACTACTACTACTACTACTACTACTACTACTACTACTACTACTACTGCTGCTGCTGCTGCTGCTGCTGCTGCTGCTGCTACTGCTACCACAACCACTACTTCTGCAGTTGCTATCATTATCATTATCATTATCATTATCATTATTATTATTATTATTATTATTATTATTATCACTACACTACACTACACTACACTACACTACACTACACTACACTACACTACACTACACTACACTACACTACACTACACTACACTACACTATAATAATAATAACACATGTGGATCGGTGGTCTAGAGGTAACGCGCCTGCCTAGAAAGCGAAAAGTCCAGGTCGAAAGTGCACGGTGGTTCGATCCCCGTTAAGGCCAGGAACTTTTCCACCATCCAAAAGACACGACTTGTAGTCTGGGCGCTAGTCTTTCGGATGAGATGATAAACCGAAGTCCCATGTGTTACACATAATTATTTAGGGCACGTTTTCATGTTTTTAATGTCTTCAAATGAATCTTAGTTGTATGCAACTTATGGCGCATTAGCTTTTTTTACATTACGTTTTTGGTGTTTAAAGTAATGCATCATTTTTAAGACCTACACTTTGTATGTAGGAACGTCAACAGGTTACGTGTTGTACATTATATTCTTTTTTTCATATCCCAGGCATAGACGTAGATATATCTTTTTTCCCTATATGGATAAAGAATGACTTTTGAAGTGTATTTTGGTTTAAAAGAGAAATGTTCCCTTCACATGTTTTGTCTGTTTTGATCACCATTGATTGCCACATACTTCATCAGTTCTACAGACTTCTCTCAGAGGAGACATGAAAGATACTGCACAAA
>CM060316.1:9650566-9655566 GCA_030674155.1 Stramonita haemastoma | reverse complement strand
ACACACACACACCACTGACATTCTTAGCGAAGATACTACAGGAACAGACAGACAGTCGGCAAAGCAGGCGGTGAGTGAAAAAGACAGGATGACTGACGTTCGTTACAGGGACGCGAGGTGTCCCATGAAATTAACGTCACACGTCTGGGAGAGGCGCTGAGCTTGTTAGGGTACTGTGACCTTGTACCAGTGATGAAACATCGGCATCAAAGGATAAACCACAGCTGGCAGTTCTTTTCTTTTTCTTTTTTTTTTCGTTCCTTGGCTAGAGCTCCAAGGTTCACTAATTTTGAGATTTGGCGTATGCGACCGCTTTTGCCCCACCATGAAGGTAGCCGCATTCCGACTTCTAGGATGTATGCTGGGTATTTTCGTGTTTCCGTAACCCACCGAACACTGATATGAAGGACGGGATCTTTGACGTGCATATTTGATCTTCTGTATGTGTATATACACGAAAGGAATTAAGGTACTTGTAGGTCTGCACTTAAAGTTGACCTGGGATGATTCTAAAAACACCCACACTTAATTTACCAGAAACTGCAAGATTCGAACCCACGACTTCATGGACCAATGAGGTTGAAGTCGAACGGATTTAGCTGCTCGGCTACATCGTCCGTCAATTGACAGCTTTTTCTGCTGAGGTAACCTTTCTATCTGAAACCATCAAGCCACGATATTTTCTAAGACGGATCAGGTGAGGGGTGTGGGAAGGGTAGGGGGATTGTACAACACCATGCCAGTGGTATGGATGGCAGAAGCATACCCTTTTAGCCTATGGCGTAGTGGTATGGATTGCAGAAACATACCATGTTATGGTCGGGTGGTATGGATGGCAGAAACATACCCTGGTACGTATGGCCAATGGTATGTATGGCAGAAACATACCCTAGTATGGCCCGGGTGGTATGAATAGCAGAAACATACCCTGGTATGGCCAATGGTATGTATGGCAGAAACATACCCTAGTATGGCCCGGGTGGTATGAATAGCAGAAACATACCCTGGTATGGCCAATGGTATGGATGACAGAAACATACCTTTTTTGGCTGGGTGATATGGGTTACAGAAACATACCCTGTTATGGCATGGCCAGTGGTATGGGTGTAGTGTGGTTAAGTTTCTCACCAACTGCCTTTAACGCCTTCACGAAAATTTTAAAGCGTGTTATAATGGCTACACACTATCTTTAGATTTTTGTCCACTGTTCCCCCTGTTTTCCGATATCACTCTCGCATTCATACCGCACGTACTGGGGGCGTTCACAGAAATAAAGACCACTTTTTGTGAAAGACTAGCCCCTGACTCAAAACTAAGACGAACAAATTCGGTAGGTTTGAAGTTATTTGTATTTTTCAGTAAACTCTGTACCCCCTCACTCCTCTGTCATCTCCTAGCTGCTTAACCACAACATGCATGCACGGGATCAACCTTAAAGGAACACAAGCAATCCTCATTTGACAATCATTTCCATCTTTCTAACAACAACCTGGTAGTTTTGTATGTCCTCAATCCTCAAACAAGTACATACTGCATGTTTTCATACTTAGATATGCGAAAACGAGCAAACATTTTTCTGATTGGCACTCTATAGTAGATACTACATGACCTGCAAGCTAAAGCAGGAGTGTAGCCTAGGAGCAAACTGACAACGCTGATGAAACTTGGGCAGAAGATATTCTAACAGTGGGGTGTGGCTTTTCTCACCAACTGCCGTCAGCTTCTTTATGAAAGTGTTTCAAGCCTGTCAGAATACACCGCTTACCCTGCGGGGGTGCCGGGGGCCTGTCAGTATGAATAGATTCCACACCTTCTGGAAATTCTGTGCTAGGATTTCCCTTTTCTATCCCTCTCTACTGTTTCTGTCTTGTTCCTTTTCTTCCGGTCACTTCCTTCTTGTCTGTTTATTACCTTCCTGGTCCGTTCTCCTACTTTTTCCCCCAGAAAGACTTAAAAGGTAACCATTCTCTTTCACGCCGATGTCGGATATTCTGGGCCTGACTTGTCAGGGGCTTAACAGCGGCGCAACGGATTTTCATTCTTGTGACGAACAACAGCGGTTGCTGTCTGAGCGTAGGACGACATCGGAGAAGAATACACGGCTGAAAAGGAGGGGAAAATATTTTTAGATCTGGCACATCGTTTCAGCGTTTAATAATAATAATAATAATAATAATAATACATGGAATTTGTATAGCGCTATCTCTTGTAAAGACAAATCAAACTTCATACTCCAGTATTTTATGATGGTATATAGCTTCATCTTCGGATCTTCAAAAGAGAGAGAGAGAGAGAGAGAGAGAGAGAGAGAGAGAGAGAGAGAGAGAGAGAGAGAGAGAGAGAGAGAGAGAGAGAGAGAGAGAGAGAGAAGGCAAGGCAAGGCAAGGCAAGGCAAGGCAAGGCAAGGCAAGGCAAAATTCTTTTATTCGAGGATAATAGATAAGCACTCATGTGCTTTTTTACATCCAGTCCCCGCCCTTTTCAGGGAAAAACATCAAGATAAAAGATAGTAGACAGTAAACTATATGCAGTACCAAACAACATAAAGGAATAAGGACATTATACATAATAAGATAATAAAAATGCACACTTTCAGAAGACGAAAATCAGAAGCCACAATAGAATGATTTTGGTTAAAAAAGAAAGAAAAGAGAAACGTTAATAGATAAAGAGCAACCAAAGAAACATAATGAAATAAACAACTTAGCAGCCAAGAAAAGTCCACCCAAAAATACTTAGCTACAACATTGTTACAACTCATAACAACAAAATGAACTCAGAAGGAACTAAAGATAATACAAAGAGAGAGAGAGAGAGGAGAGAGAGAGAGAGAGAGAGAGAGAGGAGAGAGAGAGAGAGAGAGAGAGAGAGAGAGAGAGAGAGAGAGAGAGAGAGAGATTGGTAACAAAGCATGGGAAGTGAGTGAATGTACCATTTCTGCCTAGATGAACTCGTCAGACTAGCGCCTGGTTTGGTATGCAGAGAATTATTTCTGTCATCTCGTTCTCTTGGTTTTGATATCTTCTTCAACATGGCTTAAAAATCCTCTGTGATGTACTTTACACATTCACATTTTCTTCCCAGCCTATAGCAAACCACATAGGTGACATGTGCGCAACAACACGTCACAGGATAACAGATTCACGGCTAAACACTTCTGTCGGCAACATGTCTTGTATCGGTAAACCTTTCCCTGTGCGAGTCACGGAACAGCTGACAACAGCCTCCCCACCTAGCCCTTGTCTGTGGCTGGATCTGGCTTCATGTCTCTTCTGCTTACACTGACACCCAAAGCAGACAGGATGGCACAGAAAGCGGTGACGTCAGTGTCGTGGAAAGGAGATGCGTCACTGATGGGTTGCTAAATGACGGGACGGGATAGCCTGGTGGTTGGAGCGTTGCGCGCTCATGATCTGCCAACCCAGGTTCGAATATCGTTCAAGGAGATCCCCCCTCCACCCCCCCCCCCCCCCCCCGGAGTTAACTAACATCAGTGCTGACTTTTCTCCCACCAGAAGTCATTCCGATTAGACTATAAACCGAGGCGACGAGTGGGTATTTACGCAGAACAACTCGCCCACACGTTAAAGCCTCTTTCACTTTTGAGAAGAGTAGGCATTTGTATGGCTGTGAGAATAGATGACAAAATTGACAAAACTGCATGCACACGGAGACTGGATGTAAGAAAACATGTGGCTGCTTAATCCATCATCCTGGGACTAAAGGAAAAAATAAATAAGCACAAAATTGCTAGCAAAAAACTGTTTAGACCACGTTTATTTTTCAGGTTGAGTCCACCTTAAATTGTTACCAAAGGGGGGGTGGGGGGGGGGGGGGGGGGGGTCGGTCGCATACGCAAAAATCTCACCATTGGTAAACCTCAGATCTCTAGTCCAGGAACGAAAAAATCTAATTAAAAAGAATAGACAAATTCGACAACTAACCTGATGGGGAAAAAACCTAGACGAAAAAAACCGTAACTAATGATTAAACAAATAAAAAAAAAGTGAAAACAGAACCAATGCAAAAGTGGTTCCCAAAACTCAGTCAAACCAGCCATAGTTTCTTCCTCTCATCAGGTCTACTTTTCTTTTTGTCCGCCCCTCCCACCTTTCCTTCCACCTCTTGCCTCTTTTCTGCTGGCTTTTCCATTAGTCCCCTTCCTGCTGCTCTTTGTCATAACTGACAGCAACAATGAGATCCTGCCGCGTCACTCTTAAGAGAAGGAAAACGAACAGACAGACAGACAGACAGACAGACAGACAGAGAGAGAGAGAGAGAGAGAGAGAGAGAGAGAGAGAGAGAGAGAGAGAGAGAGAGAGAGAGAGAGAGAGAACCCTATGCTATTTAGTTCCCTTCTCTGTCTTGCTATAAAACATAGCGCACGTGCTTTTTTTTTCTTGAGTGACCTTGGCAAAATTGAAGACATAAATAACATTTAGAGCAAGCCCACTTTTCTCTCCCGCAGAGTAGAGCTGCAAAGATGAAGAGCACAGTAATAGTATTCCCAGAGAAAATATAGCACCATCACCACCTTTCTGCTGAGTGCCTGCTCTCTTTCCACCCTGTACTGATGTGGCAGAGGTGATAAGCCTGTTTCTTTATTCAGAGTGGTCAGGTTACCGATGGTCATATAACTTGACTGATTTGAATTTGTCCTCAACTCCTTGAGAAGTCGTTGTGGCACTGCACTGCTCCACTACACTCCTCCCAAAGTCCTTGGATGAGACCAAAAACCAAGGCCCTGTGTGCGAACGCACACAGTACATCTTGTGCACACGTTCTAAAGTCTGTTCTTCCATTCGGAAGTGTAGGCTATTGTATGCAATGGAAACGGATAACAAAACTGACAAAACTGCATCTACATGGGGACAGAATGTAAAAAGAAAATGTACATGAGTGCTTATTCCAATATTCTCGAAATGAAAAAATAAACCAAATTTAACAACAAGCTGCATGGCACTGTTAGCCATTTTTGTTTGTTTGTCAGAGACTTTATT
>CM060316.1:9638066-9645566 GCA_030674155.1 Stramonita haemastoma | reverse complement strand
GAGAGAGAGAGAGAGAGAGAGAGAGAGAGAGAGAGTACAGACAAAAAGAAAGAAACAGAAGAAAACACAATCACACAAACAGATAAAATCTTACACAGATAGAAAGAACAGAAGAAGAAAGAAAAGAAGAATGTATAAAAAGAGATGAAAGCCAAACAAGGGACAAGAAAGGAAGATCTTAAGGAAGATAGATATCAGAAACACAGAATAGAACGACATAAAACAGATAATGTACAAAGGTAAAATAAACACTGAAGAAAAAAAAAGGATGAGAAATGTAACAAGAGATGAGGAGAGTATAGAAAGGAAGGAGAAGGGGGAACAGAGAAGGGGGGGGGGGAGGGGTGAACAAACAGAAAAAAAGCAGAAAGCGAGAAATGGGGTCGGAGCCAGAAGAAAAGAAACATTCGTAACGGACGTAACACAATTCTCAGTAGACACCATGTCACAATAAACAGCTTCACTGCACCAAGTGTACCATGGGAGAGAATAAAAGCACAGGAGAGATGGAAAGATGACAGTATTTTACCAGGAAGGGGAAAAGCCAGTAGTATACACACACACACGCACGCGCGCGCACACACACACACACACACACACACACACACACACACACACACACACACACACACACACACACACACACACACACACACGCACACACACGCACGCATACACACATTAATGTTATTAGTTAATTAATTGTTGTGTAATGTTTTGGGGTTCTTTTGTTTGTTTGTTAGGGTTTTTTTTGCTTCTGTTTTTTGTTGTTGTTTTTTTCCTTAGTTAGATGGCTTGATGACAAAAAAGCAAATCAATGCTTATTCAATGTACCATCTGGAAATAAAAGTTTGACTTGACTTGACACACGCAGAAGGGGGGTACTTGGTTTTGTTCCATGTTCAATCAATATTTGATAACTATTCAGTCATACAGTAATAATGGTGGATGGAAAGCAGTACATTTCTGTTGAAACAGTGTGTAAGGTCACAGGATGAAGAGATGCTTTGTAATCATGATTTTTTAATCTCTACCGCTTGTACTCTTCTATCTAAATCAGCAGTCAGGGTACACGATTCATAGACATACAGGAATATGGATATGACAAAGGAGCGCTTAGTTTGATCTTGGAGTTGAGGGAAAAAAATTGATCTTTCCAGATGGTGTTCAGTTTTGACAGTGTTCAGCACTGAGGGATTCATAGCACAAGTAAACACATGACATAAGTACCACGTCAAACAGCTCAAATCTGCCAACACATTTCTCTGGAGAGGAAACAAAGAGAAGAGAAGCTGACTCTCCCTATGTGGAAGTTTTATCACTGCATGGCTTCTCTCTCTGTCCTTCCTCCACCCACCTCTTCCCTCACTTTATTTTTACCATGACCCCATTCTTGGCACATCTTGACATGACTGACAGTCAACAGCCTTGCTCTTTGAAAAAAAACAACCCATGAATAATAAAGGACATTGACCCCTTGCACTCTTGCAAGTCTCATGCCATAAATCATATCACTCTTGCATTTTAGGAGTGACAGCAGTAAAATTGGGAAAAAACAGACACGCACACAGCAGGTCTGTTTTTCTCCTGTAGAGTTTGGCAGGATATCAGAGAAAGGGTAACTCGCAGGAAATCTACAAACACTACCCTTACTGTCTGCCCTCTGTCAGGCCCTTGCATGATGTTTGTACCAGCATGCTAAAAGGAATCTGTGTTACAATAAACATTTTATGTGGTCATATTTAGAAGCCGTAACATAGAGGTGTAATGGCGATCTAAAATGGCCGCACATGTGGACGTTTTGGCAATTTTCAGAAGTGATAAATGAATGAAACAAGACTGCTTGGACTGCCTTATACTGTATGCGCAGTTGATGACAAGATAAAAACAAATTACATCAACAGCACCATAAAACTGGCAAGAAATTTGTGAACCGTAGAAAGGAAAGGGAAAAAAGCTTGACTCTGATTTTGTTGAAATATCACACCCCTGGCTTCTCTCTCTTTCCCTCATCCACTTAAGCCTTCCATCCCTGATGTTTTTTTTATACTGTGCCCCCATTTCTGACACATTCTGACACAACAGACAGACAACAGCAACAGCCAACAGCCTCACTCTTAGAAAAAAAATCAAGATAGAAGACCCTGACCTCCTACTTCCTGACATCTCTCTTGTCATTAATCCTATCACACATGAGCGTATACGTTTTTGAGTGAGAGCAGTAAAATTGGAAAAAAAAACAGACAGACACAGCAGGTCTGTATTTCTCCTGATGAGTTTGGCAGATTAACAAGACGAGGGTAACTCACAGCAAATGAACCACCATTACCCTCTACTGTCTACCTTCTGTCAGGCTTTTGCTATTTGTGGTTAAAGCAGTGAACACTGAACATTTTAACTATATGGTCATGTTCAGTGTTGGTAGCGTATGATGTTACGTATGATGTACCATGGCCTGATATGTACCCGGTTAAGCAAATTCAGAAGTGATAAACGAATAAAACCACGCTTCCTCAACTGCCTTAAGCCCTATGCAACACTGGAACCAATTTGTTGCTGATGATGTTATGATGTGCACAAAAACAGTGCAGTTGAATGACAAGATGCAGAAATACATCTGCAGCCTCTTATCTTTATTCCATCAGTTTTGTAAAGACATCAGCATAAATCTTTCATGGGTTAGCTGAGCGAGTTAAAAGGAATGGATGCGCCTAAATTTACAGATTGAAATGTGTCTATTTTTCATCCCAATTTTTGTCTTTTTTCTTAAGTAGGCTTACATCCTAAAAAGTGCTATACATTTTTTCTGTAAGTGATTTTCAAGCAATTCATTGCAAAGTGTTTTCCGCCACAAACTGTGTCACCTGGTTTTTCTTTATCCTGTTTTGCTTGTGTTCCATGGAGGAGAAAGTGTTTACTAAATGGTTTTGTAAAAAACAACAAAAAACCTACATCCCCCCAACCAACTTGTTGTGGCTATGTATTCTTTGACAACAAAAATCCCAACTGCCCACAAACCAGATTTTTGTGGTTGTGTTTTCTCTTAAGAGCTTGGAGGGAATTTTCAATACAAGATATGATCTATCATCGTTTGGGACAGATCAGTACATATACACAGACAACCACTCAAGGTCCAGAATGATAAAAAACGAAAAAGGTATAAAACAGGCTCTGAACTATGATCTCTGGCTTTTGGGACACACACACACGCACGCACACACACGCACGCACGCACGTACGCACGCACGCATGCACACACGCACGCGCGCGCACGCACGCACGCACGCACACACACAGAGGACCACTACAGACAAAAGAATAGTAAAGAGAAAAGAGCGGAGGTAAAGAAAGGAGAAAGACCAAAGACAACATACAGGAAGGGAGAAAAATAAGGACGCTCAAACATATAGACAAATAAATAAGTAAATAAATAAATAAATAGATGAAAATAAATGAATAAATAAATAAAGAAATATTCATAAGAAAGGTAAGCAGACCGAAAGCCAAAACAAAACATTAAAAAAAAAAAAACCCAACCAAAACGGGAAAAAATGAAAAAGGCACAAAATGGGACGAAAACAAAACAAGGCGAATATAAAAAAAGAAGAAAAAACCAGTCAGTCAGAAAACACATGAAAAAAAGAAAAGAAAAAGAGACAAAATGGGATGAAAGAAAGAGGGGAATAGAAAAAGAAAACTGTGGAAAAACACGAGAAAACCCCACAGAAATTGAGAACTCAACAAAGAAATAGTAGAAATGGAACACTCAGAAGAGATGAATATAAAAAAAATTAGGAACAAAAGCAAAAACAAAAGAAAGATAGGGAAATGTTAAGTATGGGTGTGGGCATGGAATTGAAAGGAGAGGATGGCAGACAAACTGAACTTTTCCGCCCCCCCCCCCCCCCCCTCTCCACTCACCAAATCATCAGAATGCGAGAAATGGGGACAGAGCCAGAAGAAAAGCAAGGTCGTTACTGACGTAACACAATTCTCAGAAGACACCATGTCACAATAAACAGGCTCACTGCACCAAGTGTACTGTAGAAGAGGAACAAAGCAGAAGAGATGGAAAGATAGAGGTTTTATGAGAGTATGGGAAAGGCATTAGTAAACACACACATGCACACACACACACACACACACACACACACACACACACACACACACACACACACACACACACACACGCCCGCCCGCGCGCGCGCGCGTGTGACACACATACAGACACAAATACACACACGCACACACTGGTTGATGCACTTTTGATTTTCTTTACAGCCTTACCTTATATTTAGAAATATTAACCCATAACACAGATTTTGAGGAATCATGCTGCAAAATAAGAAAAATATAATACATAGAAAATAAAGATACACACGCACACACACACACACACACACTCACACACACACACACACACACACACACACACACACACACACACACACACACACACACACGCACGCACGCACACACACACACACACACACACACACACACACACACACACACACACACACACACACACACACACACTGGTTAATGCACCTTTGATTTTCTTTACAGCCTTACCTTATATTTAGAAATGTTAACCCATAACACAGATTTTGAGCCATCATGCTGCAAAATAAGAAAAAAAAAAACAGAAAGAAAGATGGAAAGAAAGATTCAAACAGCTAAAGCTTTTGTGTGTGTGTGTGTGTGTGTGTGTGTGTGTGTGTGTGTGTGTGTGTGTGTGTGTGTGTGTGTGTGTGTGTGTGTGTGATTTTTTTCTCTTTCTTTTCTTTCTGTATATCTGTGCTTCCTACCATCATTGGTTGTTTGTTCCATTCTTCCCTTCAGGTACTTATTCTTTCCTTCATTCAATTTATTTCTGTTTTTCTCTTTCTTCCTTTCTTTTGTGTTGGTGTATCTATAACCACTAGATATGGCTATCATTTTCACACTGGTTTATCATATCACAACTGGCAATGGTTTAACAGAGTAATACAGGACAGCTAAACATATCATATACATGCAAAAACCGCGAAGCACAAAATTGACCAAAAGTGTAAAGAAAAGAAGAAAAAAATATCACAACTTCCCCTCTGTCAAGGTATAATGTTTTTCAAGAACATTTCTCTTCCCTCCTTCCTTTGCCTTTCCATTTCAGCTGTTATCACCCCTTCCCTGTCTGTCAAAATACAATATTTTCAAAGATTTTCAAAAAACGAAATACAAAAAAAACAACAAAAGATTATTCTCTTCCTTCCTTCCTTTGTCTTTTCCATCTGGGCAGTTATCACACCTCTCCCTCTATCCAAATACAATATTTTATTTCATGGATACTCCTCTCTCATATTGTCTTCCTTCATCTTTTCCATCTCAGATGCTCTGTTCCCCCCTTCCCCCTTTCTAGGAACTTCTTCACATCATTGACAGCAGTAAACAAAGTCAAGGACCTCAGTTGTGAAGGAAAAAAAAAGAAAAGAAAAAAGACTCTGGTTCCCTCCCCTATGTCATATCTCATACCATAAATCACTTCCCACGTGCGTTCTCAGTGACAGCAGCAAAATTGAGCTTAAGCATTGCACACAGCAGGTCACCCTCCCTCCCTTCTCCCACCCCCCTCCCTCCTCCACTCCAATCACCTTGACTGCTCACCTTGACTGTGGCAGGGTACCTCAGAGCTCATCTGCCACCAGTACCCCCTACTGTGTACCCTCTTTCAGGCATCTCCTGTTTTGATAAAAGTAGTCCTTGTTATAGCTCTCATAAAAAGTCGGTTCTGTAAGTGTACATGGAGGTCATGTAGAAGCTGTAAGCTTTATATTTACTATGGCCTCACAAGTAGTCACTGTTGTGGCTTCAAAGGAGCAGATAAAAATACATTCAGACACATTGGTTTATCAAGCCACTATCAGCAATGCTTTATAAAACAACAATTCAGGACAGAAGGGCTAAATATGTTATATCAATGTATAAGCCTATAACACAAAACTGCCCCAAAAATGTAAAGAATGGAAGAAAAATGAAAAAAAACCCCACAACTCTCCCTCTGTCAAAGTATCAAAATTTTCAAGACATTTATCTTCTCCCCTTCCTTCTTCTTTCCACCACCCCACCCCCTCCCCCCTTCTGTCAAAATACAATATTTTCAGAGATTCTTTTCCTTCTCTTCCTTCCTTTCTTCTATCCTTTGCCTTTCCATTTCAGCTGTTATCACCCCCCCCCCCCTTCTGTCAAAATACAACATTTTCAAAGATTCTTCTCTTCCTTTTTTCCTTTGTCTTTTCCATCTGGGCTGTTATCCCAGCTCTTCCACTGTCAAAACATAATATTTTGAAAGCTTCTCCTCTCCCTTTCTTCCTCTTTCATCTTCAGCATCTGAGTGTTTCTGTTTCCCCTCTCACTCCAGCCACTTTTTCACATAACTGACAGCAGTACAGAAAGTCAATGACATCAATTTTTAAAGAAAAAAAAATCTATAAAAAAGCGGCCCCCCTTGCTCTCTTGCATCTCTCATGTCATAAATCATTAGGCAGGTGCCCTTTGCAGAACAGCAGCAAAATTGGGCTAAAACATTACAGCAGCATCCCCCATCCTCTCCCCCCCCCCCCCCACCACTCTGACTGCTCACCTTGACTGTGGCAGGGTAACTCACAGTAACACTATCACGAGTACCCCCTACTGTGTACCCTCTTTCAGGCATCAGCTGTTCTGATTAAAGTAGTTCTTGTTATAGCTCTCATAAAAAGTCGGTTCTGCAAGTGTATATGGTGTGTGTGTAGAAGCAGTCGTATGCCTATGATGTACTCTGGCCTCACACGTAGCTACTGTAGCAGCTCAAAAGGAACCTTTTAAAAATACCATCAAGCCACAATCAGCAATGCTTCAACACAGCAATATGGGACAGAACAACCAAACATAAGGTATACATGTAAAACTGTATAGCACAAACTGCCTCCAAATTGTAATGAAAGGAAGAAAAAGAAAGCAGATCACAACTCTCCCTCTGTCAAAATGCAATTTGAAAGACATATCTTTCTTTCTTTCTTTCTTTCTTTCTTTCTTTCTTTCTTTCTTTTCTTTCTTTCTTTCTTTTCTTTCTTTCTTTCTTTCTTTCTTTCTTTC
The DNA here is from genome assembly GCA_030674155.1 of Stramonita haemastoma. Lineage (NCBI taxonomy): Eukaryota > Metazoa > Mollusca > Gastropoda > Neogastropoda > Muricidae > Stramonita > Stramonita haemastoma. Next base: position 9,638,450 of record CM060316.1, on the reverse strand, counting down.
TTTCTTTCTTTTTCTATCTATCTATCTATCTATCTATCTATCTATCTAATCTATCTATCTATCTATCTATCTATCTATCTATCTATCTATCTTTCTTTCTTTCTTTCTTTCTTTCTTTCTTTCCTTTCTTTCTTTCTTTCTATCTATCTATCTATCTATCTATCTATCTATCTATCTATCTATCTATCTATCTATCTTTCTTTTCTTTCTTTCTTTCTTTCTTTCTTTCTTTCTTTCTTTCTTTCTTTCTTTCTTTCCTTCATTTCTTCCTTTTCGGCTGTGACCCCCCCCCCTTACCTCTGTCAAAATCTGATATTTTCAAGGATGCTTTTCTTCCTTTCTTCCTTCTTTCCTTCCTTAGTCTTTTCCATCTCAGCAGTCATC
>CM060316.1:9633066-9635566 GCA_030674155.1 Stramonita haemastoma | reverse complement strand
ATACTGGAAGCAAAATCTTCAGTGGTGCCCCCACGGTCCACGGGACTACGGAACAAGTGAAGGGGGTGAAGGTTAAGGAAGTTTACTGTGTAGAGAATGCACCGATACAGTGCGACGTAACCTATTTTTCTCCTTTCTCCCTGTCTACCCATGTGTTTGCTTGTAGGAGGGTTTCTACAATTAACAGAGGGTTGCATGAGATGCTTTTTGTGATACTGTAGATTGGATCTTTCGTTTGACAATCTTAGCAAGCATGGGTCTTCTTCGTGGGGGTGCCGGGGAGACTTGTCAGGATATATAGCATCCCCACCATCTGGAAATTCTGTTCGAAAAATTCCTTCTTTTCTATCCCTCTCCTCGTTTTCTGCCGTATTCCTTTTTTTCTTGTCGCCTCCTTTTCTGTTTTTTCCCTTCTTTGTCCATTCACCTGCCTTTTATTATTTTAACAAAAAGACTTAAAAGAGAACAATTCTCTTCTACTCCGAAGTAAGATGTACTGGCCTGACTTGTCAGACACTTAACCGCACGCACAAAGCAGTTTCGCTCATATGGCAGACAATAATAGTTGTTGTCTGAGTGTTCGACGACGGAGAAGAAGAGAATGTGCCTTAGTTGATTGTTTCATCAATTGACAGTACTCAGGAAAAGATTCCAGTTTTTGTTAAAATTTAAAACGAAAAAAACAAAAGAAATCTTTGTATTGGATTTGAAATCTCGACTTCCTGCTTTCAAAACTTATGCATCAACTTTTTGACAAACATAATGCTGAAAACTGCTATTATTATAATAGTTTTTCATCATGCTATAAATGCTGTTTAATTTGTGACATACTCTATTGCAGCTGATTGTCTTTCCCATCACAAGGAATTGAGTTGAGGAAAATACAGAAGGGTAGAAGAAAACCAATGAGAAATCATGAAGAAAGACAGAGAAGAATAAAAAAAAAAAGAAAGAAAGAAAGAAGCAAAAGATCAGGGAAGAAGGGAACAAAGAGGGGGGAGGGATGTAAACAGAGATAACAACAGTAAAAGATAAAAGGTAAGAAAGAAAGAAAAAATAAGAAAAAAGACACATCAGTAAGTAAAAAAAAACAGAAAAGAAAGAAAGAAAAAAGAACGCTGACAGGAAGAGGCGGAATGGTGTGTAAAAGAAAAGAACGGGAAATAAAAGAAAACGCATAAAAAAGCCGGGAGGGGAAAGGGTGGAGGGAGCAAACAATCAAAAGAAAAACAGAGTGCGTAAAAATGATATAGAACATAGGGAAAAGGTTTTCTCTTTGGAGAAAAATGAAAAAAAAAAAGTACCATCTCGAAAAGAAGAATTGTACATGAAAGAAAAAGGGTAAGATACAAAGTGGATGAAAGAAACAGGAAATTGGACAAACAGGATTCCTCCACACACACACATATACACACACACACACACATACACGCGTGCGCGCGCGCGTACACAGTGTGTATACATATTGCATGTTGAAATATTGATATGCAATTATGATTTGGTTCAGGTGTGTATGGTTAGTTAGCATTCTGAGCTTATAATCTTTTTAGTTCTAGTTACTGTTGTAGTCATTGTCGCTGTTATTATTGTCGATTTTTTTCTTTTTCATCATCTTGCATACTTTTCTTTCGTAGATGGCTTGATGAAAAAAAGCAAGTGTTTTGCGTACTCAATGTAGCATCTGTAAACAAAAATTTGACTTTGACTTTGACTTTGACTTTGACACACACGCACACGCACACACACACACACACACACACACACACACACACACACACACACACACACACTCACACACACACAAAGCGGCCCATCGAATGGCTGGACAAATCAACACAGAAAACCAACACACATAATACAGATATAGCCCAAGAAATGCTCAGAACCGTAAAACAGAAAAGAAAAAAAAACACCTGGTTTTCCTACTGTCAACATATCATGTTCAAGGTTTCTCCTTTCCCCTCCTTCTTCCTTCCATCGTTCCTTCCTTCATTTTTTTTCTCCATGCCAGCCGATCTGTTTTCCCCATCATATCCCCTTTTCCACACCATTGACTGCATGCAGTAAGGGAAGGAAGTCGTCAGCATCACTCCTGAAGACTAACACTGAATAGAGAAGGCACTGGCCCTCTGATCCTCTGCCTCTCTCCTGCTGTAAATCATCACGTACGTCCGTTTTAAGTGACAGCAGCAAAATTGGGTACAAACATTAACATACATAAGCATGCATGCACCCCACCCCTACTATATACTATCTGAATGTTCACAGTGACAGGGTAAGTCAGAGTAATAATGTCTACCATCGTAGTCCCTTACTTAATGTTATAGTTATCTTTTTTTTTTCTCGTTCCTCCGCTACAGCTCCGTGGTTCACCAAAGGGGAGAATTTCCAGATGTGGCCGTTTTTTTTTTAAAACCCAAAATCGAGTTAGCCGCATTCTGACTTCGGAGATGGTGTCTAAATACGACACTTGTCTGCTCGTGTTTTTTTTGGGTTTTTT
>CM060316.1:9625566-9628066 GCA_030674155.1 Stramonita haemastoma | reverse complement strand
TGGCCTACTGAAATGGGAAAGGAAAACAATCTTAGAAACAGGTTTGAGCTATCGATCCCTTTTATTCGAGACAGATGCATTGCCTCAAGACCAAACTCCCACTACTTTTTGCTATCGTTATGGTCATTCCCCTTTAAATACAAAATACGGATTTCTTCATGATATGTTTTGATACAGTTCATTATCTGCCATACTATCCCTGAAGTCGAAATGCGGCTACTTTAATGATGGGTTAAATAAAAAAAAAGGTTGTACACACATAAACCTAAGAGCTCTAGCCGAGGAGTAAAATATCTGCCATATCATCATGCAAAAATGATTTTGGAAAAAAAAGTAGAGATGGACAAATAAGAAATGATAACATAAACAATGAAAATAATAGAATGGTATGAAAAATATAGGTTAAAAAAACACAGGTGAAGAAGAAGAAATATAAATAGGGAAGGGGGAGAATGATAAAAACAAAAAAGAAAACAGAGAAAGATGGAAACGAAGAAGAAGAAAAGGGAGGCTTTTAACAATGAAATTAAACGGGGAAAAACCAACCGAAAAGCATCAAAAAAGGAGATGGGAAGAGTAACGGGAAGGGGAGGGTGGAAGGTAAAGGAAGGAAAAAGCTTAACTGGGGCAAATGGAAAAACACAGAAAGAGAGAAAAAATAAGGACAGAAGCAGAAGAACAGGAATAGTCATAACAAACGTAATACATCCCTTGTAGACACCACCCAGCAATAAACAGCCCCTCCACGTGTAGCAAGAAAAACGTTAACAGCCAAGGCGGAAGGAAAGATATAGCTTTTATGGGGACATGAGAAAGGCATTAGTGCATCCTCCTCCACCAATACCCACCTTCTCACCTGCACCCACACTCACATCCCCCCCTACACCCTCATGCACACACACATGTGTATGCACATTATGTGTGAGAACGTGGGCATGCATGAACGCGAGCAAACACAACCTCACAGTCTGAAATCTTGAAAGTGCAGGGTCAGTAAATCTTGACATACACATATGGTTTATAGCCATTTTATTTTCTTTGCATCCACGCCCCATATGTGGAGACTTGAATACATAATGCAGATCTTTAAGCAGCGGTGCTGTGAGAGAGTGAAGCAAAATGAAGATGAAAAAAGAAAGAAGGGAAGTAACACAAGACAAGTAGTTCTTGTCTTTTTCGCGTCTGTGGACGGTAGAAGCTCCACGTAATGCAAGCTGGGTTCACCATCTTTCCCTGGAGTTCACATCAGTGCTGACTCCGCTCTCCTCAAGAGTCCTTCAGATAAGCCTATAAACCGAGGCCCCGTGTGCGAACACACGCAGAACATCTTGCGCACATGTTAAATCCTGTTCTGCTTTTAGTAAGAGTAGGCCATTGTGTGCCGGTGGGAACTGATGACAAGATTTACTCAACTGCACACGGGGACTGGATGTAAAAAAGCACATGGGTGCTTATTCGACTATCCTTGATATAAAAGAATAAATCAATTTATATATCAATCTGTCTCTGCTGTTCTTTTACATAGATGGTGTAAAGCTGTGAAAATGGAAGGGCCTGAGTTCTTCAAAAGCTTTCGTGGTATGTTGTCCGTTCCAGGTTAGTCCGTTCCTTTGGTTAGTTCCTTGACGCCACAGGAACTTTTTCCTTGAGTGGCAAAGTTTCCAGCTCTTGCGGATTTCCATTGTCTGTCACTTCATCAGGGTGCTGTTGTTGGAGTCCAACAGTTCTTTCCTGTATTTACGCTACCTACCTCACTTTGAGTCATCTCGGTAAAAGTTTTTCCATCGTTCACATCAAGGCTTTGAGTTTGAAATGACTAGCTACTATCTTTTACTTTTTTAGATTTGCCTGAAAAGCTATTTTATCTTTATCTGAATATTTGTAATTATTGTTGTTATTTTCTTAGCCTTCATTTTCTAACCATTAAGTTTTGTCTCGTGTGATATTTGTTATAATCTATTTTTAAGTTTTCTGTTGTCGTATTTTCTGTTTCTGGCTTTTCTCTCTTCTTTTGCTAACAAGAGAATTTCACGTGCAATGAACAATTTCTCTTTATTTATTCATAATGCATAGATCTTCCTTATTTGTTTACATTTCTTTATGTCTATGATTTAGCACGTAATGATAATTTTGGTGTATGTGTGTGGGTGCGCACACACGTGTGTGTGTGTGTGTGTGTGTGTGTGCGCGCGCGTGTCTTGTGTGTGCGCGTACGTGTGCGCGCGCGGGCACGCATCCATGCTTGCATATTTTCGCGCACGAGTGTCCATATGCGGCTGATAAAACATAAGGCGTGGGAAATGGTTGCTTAGGTCTGCGATATTGATTTGTGCTATTCTATGTTTACTTGTTGATTGTTTTCAGATATGCTTGCATGTAACCCACATGACTTTTTCGTACTTTTAAGATACTAAAGAGTTCCGAGTCCCAGTCACCCCTGAATTGCACTGACAGCTGTCACAAAAGCTGAGGACATCACTCTTACAGAAAGAAAAACAAA
>CM060316.1:9610566-9620566 GCA_030674155.1 Stramonita haemastoma | reverse complement strand
ACACACACCGCGCGCGCGCACACTATGAGCTTCCATGCCTGAGTGCAAGCAGACACACCCATACACTGTTTAACATCTTCACAGTGAATGGACAGTAAATCATAACACCCACATGGCTGATGCACATTTGATTTTCTTTGCAGCTGTGCCCCAAACCCAGGAATCCAAATACATAATGCAGATCTGCAGTTGGGAACATAAAAAAAACAAGAAAAATGAATGAAAGAAAAGAAGAGATGAAGATGAAGAAAAACTTAAAAAAGAGAAACAAAAGGGGAAAAAAGGGAAGAGAAAGAAAGGTAAAAAGAATAACGTAAGAAAAGCAAAGAAAACAGCAGAGAACTAAAAACAACGAAAGAAAACCATAAAGAAAGTTGCTAGACTTCAAAGCAGCATTTGTAATATTCCATCTGACCACATTCATCAAGAAACAAGTTGGTTTTTTCCTAACATACTATCAGCGTTTTGAAACAGTTCATATCATAATTTGGGATTTATGTCAGTGCATCGCAGTCAGTCAGAAACCTGCTCCAAGTTGACTTGTGTGTGGTGTGCCTCAGGGATCAGAGCTGAGGCCGGTACTGTTTATCATGTATACCTAGGTACTACCAGATGTTATTTTTTACAAATAAACACAATTTCACAACTATACAGAAACATATTTATATATTTATTTATACTACTTTATGTCACAGTAGATTTCTGTGCATAAAATTCGGGCTGCTCTCCCCAGGGAGAGCGCATCACCACAAGTGCAGCGCCTACCCATTTTTTTTTTTTTTCCTGTCTGCAACTATATTTGTTTCCCCATTAGAGTGTCTTTTTTTAACAGAATTTTGTCTGGGACAACCCTCTTTTTGCCGTGTGGTTCTTTAACTTGCACTAAATAATGATGTGTAATACACGGAACCTCAGTTTATCGTCTCATTTGAAAGACTAGCGCCCAGACCACCACTCATGGTCTATGGGATGGGGAAAAGCTTTGGGCCCAAACAGGATTTGAACCACCGCACATTCCGACCCGGACGTTTCGCTTTGTAGTCAGGCGCGTTACCTCTACCACCGATCAACTGATAGCAACATCTAAATATGGACTGTATCAAGCTTCTAGTTCTAATCAATCAAAATATTCAGTGATGTATCAAAGATTTTCTTGATGATTAAAAACAATTTTTAGAAAGAGTGATAGCTTACAATTTTGTACGAACTAGCAGTCTTTAATTCTTTATTTTTGGGGGTATTTTTTGTATTTTTCTATTGTCACTGGTCAGAGCTCTTGTTCTCTCCAAGCTAAGGTTAAGCAGCATTGAGCATACTTGCCTAGTGAATGGGCGACTGTTATACACCTAAACGTCAGTGTACAGCTAAACTGTAAAAGGATACTTGTGCTCTTGAAGAACATGGAACTTAAAGCAGGGAGGGGGAGGAGATGAGTGCCACCCTCAGAATGCTGGCCCACAGAGAAGCTGAGGTCTCTGACACTTTGTTCCCCGTCGACTGCATAGGGTTATGGATGCTTTTCTTCTTCTTGTTATTCCAGGTCGTGCTTGTTTTTCTTCTTCGTGTTGTTCTTGCCTCTCTTTTTCCACTCGTCTCTTCTTTCTTTCTTCAGTGTTGACGTTAGCGTGGCTGTTTCAGCTAACAGAGAAGACTTCTGAGGTAAAAAGAGACTGTTGTTTTCCTTTTAACTGCTCAGTCACAGGAGGTTTCAGAGCAACAAGAACATAACGACAATACAAAAATACATGCAAAATAAACACAACAGCATAAACTGTAAAAGATTAAGAACATTTTTGAAAGGGAAGAAAAGCCCCATTATCACTGTGTCAAAATGTCAATTCTCCCAGGCGTCTCCTTTCCCTTTCTTTCTCCCCTTATCTATCCCACACTACTGCACTGTTACCCCCTTCCTATCCATCTCTTGGCACAACAAGTGACAGCAGAAACAAAAGCTGACAGCATCACTTTCAGAGAAGAGAAGTAAATGAAGAAGGCATGACCTCTGTTCCCTGACATCCCTCGTGCCATCAATCATATTACACATTCTTTTTGTGAGTGACAGCGGTAAAATTGGGATATAAATGCAAACACGGCGGAACTGTTTGCTCCTGTGGAGTAGCACAGATGAACAGTGACAGGGTAACTCAAAGCAGATAGCCCATCCATAATCATTACCCCCCTACTGGGTACCTGCTTTCAGGTTTACGCTCTTTGTTTTAGAAGTGGTAATGTTATAGATATCATCTAAGGCCGTCACACTACTGGTGATAGTTTTGGTGGCATGATAGTGTGATGTCTCTCTCGGTGGTCTAGAGGTAATGTAAACGTAACAAAAAGCAATACAAAATAGCAGTACATTTTTAAAGGGGAAAAATAGCCTGTTTCATGCTCTACCATCCTCGAGTCCGGTATGCAGCTACCTTCATGATATGGTGGGCAAAAACAGTTGCATACACAAAATCTCACCAGTGGTGAACCTTAGAGCTCTGGCCTTGGAACAGGAAAAAAAAACTCTGCTAAAATAATCTTTCTCAGGCTACTCCCATTCCTTCTTTCCCATCTCATCTCTTCCTCCCCTGCTGTTCTGCTCTCTGCTTCCCATCCACATCCTGACACAACTGACAGCGGTGACGAAAGCCGACATCATCACTTTCAGAGGAAAAAATAGATGAAGAAGGCACTGACCTCTGTTCCCTCACATCTCTTGTGCCATCAATCAAATCTGCACTTGCATTTGTGAGAGACAGCAGCATAATTGGGACATAAACAACACATGCACACAGCATGTCTGTTTGTTTGTTTTCTCCTGTGAAGTTCCCACAGAACGACAGTAACGTGGTAGCGCAGAGCAAAAATCTACCAGCATAATGAATTCTTCCATGTTCAAGTCTTTATTGTAAATAGAAGTTGCACTAGGATACAGGATAGCTAAGTGGTGCTTTTCCCAAGTCAAAGTTAAGCAGCACTGAGTGTGGTTATCAGTTGGATGGGTGACCGTTTGCCACCTTGGCTTCATTTACAATTCCCCAAGTTCACCAAGCTGTAAATGGGTACCTGCCCTCTTTAGAGAAGCTGAGGTCTCTGATGCCTCGCTCCCCTACGACCGCTCAGGTTATGAGACACTTTTACCTGACCTTTTTAGAGGAGGTGCTTGTTACAGTTAACATTGAAAGTGGTCTTGCCAGTAGTGGTAGTTTGGTAAAATGATTATCAGCTCCCTGGGGAGTGTCGTGGGCCTGTTAATATGTACAGCATTCCATCTTCTGGATGTCTTGTCTCCAAATTGGAAATCGCCGCGGGACATAACTTCATTCACAAGAACTGGAAATTCTGTCGTAGGAATTCTCCCTTTTATCCCTCTTTTTGTTTCTGCCTTGTTCCTTTTCATTCTGTCACCTTAGTTTTGCCCATTATTCTGCCATCTTGGTCTATTATCCTTCCCGTTTTTTTCCAGAAAGACTTAAAACAATGATCTCCCAAGCCGAAATCGGAATTCGCTGACTTGTTAGGCACATTAATGGCAGTGAAACAAATTTTCGCCCATATAAAGGATAACAATAGTTGCTGTCTGAGTGTTCGAAGATGATGAAGAAGAAGTAATGCGTTTCTCATCATTAGTCTCATCTTTATGAAGTCATGAAGAAAAGTATAAAAACACAGCACGTAAGAGTTTCCCTGTCTACGTCATACATCATACAGCGCTGAAGCTTATTTGTTGTTTGTATTTATGGTACAGTCAAAAACAGTATGACAAAAGCAGACGACTTATACACAAGGTCTTAACCCCCCCCCCCCCCCCCCCCCCCCCCCCCCCCCCCCCCCCCCACCCCCCCCCCCCCCCCCCCCCCCCCCCCCCCCCCCCCCCCCCCCCCCCCCCCCCCCCCCCCCCCCCCCCCCCCCCCCGTAGATTCTTGCCTTTTTCGCAGCGAGTGTTGATACACTTGTGGATTGCATCCAAATATTTACAGGTAAAATTGCTTCTTTCTCTTCCTTCCTTAAACCTTTTAATTACCCATGACAACAGCTACAGAGAAGAAGAAGAAGAAGAAGAAGAAGAAGAAGAAGAAGAAGAAGAAGAAGAAGAAGAAAAGAAAAGAAGAAAAAAAGAAGATCTTTTATTAGTAGCAGATATATATTAAAAAAAAATTCATAGGTAAAGGCAAAGAGAGGGATGATAGACATATAGATAAAACGAGAGAAAAAGGGGTAAAAGAGATGAGAAACTTCAATCTAAACAAAAACAACAAGAAACACGTAGCGAGTGAAAAACGAAGACAGGAACAGGATAAAGAACATTGAAAAGGGAAAAAATGGAATAAAAACAAAACACCAACTTTTGAAAAATAAAAGGATGGAACAAGCGCACAAGGCCATACAAATGGGATGTCAAATAGAAAAAAGAACCCCAGAGAAATACGGAAAATGAAAAAAAGAAAGAAAAGGAACACAAAAAAAGAAGAAAAAAAGAAGGAAGCTGTGTTGAACTAAATAAAAACAAACAACAACAACGAGATAAACAAATTACAAAAGCAGAAAAAATGAAAATTCAGAACGCTGAAAGTACAAACAGAAAAAGACACACACAGAAATTTAAAAAAAAAGAGGATATCCAAGAAAAAAATCTTTAAAAGCCAAAAAATAAGGAAAAAAGTGAAAAAAAGAAAAAGCTATAATAGGATCAGATTGGTAGGATAGGACCCCCATTCCCCCCCCCAAAAAAAAACACCGAAAGTAAGCAATGAAAAGAGAAAACAAGGAAACAGGCAGACTAGAAAGAAAAAAAAGAGAAACTCAAAAGCATACGAACAACAAGATAAAAGAAGTGTACAGGGGGATAGAGAAAGAAGAGAAAGTGTGTGTGTGTGTGTGGGGGGGGGGGGGGGGGGGGGGGGGGTAGGGGGTAAAAGTGGGGCAAAGAGATCATCACAGAAAAAGAGACAGAAATGTCGAGAGAACCAGAACAAAAAGGAAGACTTGCAATCAACGCAACACAATTCCCAGTATACACCATCCTGCAAAAACAGCTTCACACGTGAACGATGAGAGAGGATAGCAGCACAGGAGAAGGAAAGTGCAGGTTTTATGGGGAATGGCAAAGACATTGGCACACACACACACACACACACACACACACACACACACACACACACACACACACACACACACACACACACACACACACACACCACAAAGGTGCAGGTTTTATGGGGAAAATGGCAAATCTCTACACACATACACACACGCACGCGCAAACGCCCTTTTATAAATAAGCACACACAAAATATAAGCAGACAGAGCCATATAGTGTTTTAACATCTTCAAAGTAAAGGGACAATAAATCATAACACACACATGGCTGATGCACATCTGATTTTCTTTGCAGCTGTCCCCAAAATTAGGAATCCAGATGGATAGTGCAGATCTATGGGAGGAGATATTTTAAAAGAGAGAAAAAAAAAGAAAAATGAAAGACAGAGAGAAAAGAGATACAGAAAAAGAAAGAACAGAAGACAGGAAACAAAAGTGAAAAGATGAAAAGGAAAAAAACAGAAGGAAGAAAAGAAAAGAGAAAGGAGGTGGTCAAAGAAAGAAGAAAAAAGAGACAAAGACCAAAAAAATATACAGATCTTAAAGAGGCATTTGTCATACACATTTTCACTGTGGTCATCAGTAAGACATCTTTGATATCAAAGTAAAGATTTTTAAGACGTTCATATCAGAATTTTCAATTGATATTAATGTCTAGTAGTCATTCAAAACCTACACCAAGTTCACTTTGTGTGTGGTGTGCCCAAGGTTCAGAGCTGTGGCCAGGACCGTTTTATCTTGTATGCCAAGATACTGTCACATGTTATCTGTTTTACAAGCTAACTTTGATATCACAAATCTATATAGAAACCCCGAAACATCTAAATTCGGGCTATTCGGTGGTTTTACTACTTATCAGTCAAAAGATTCACTCATAATAAATTTGTGGATTGTTTGACGCACCTAAAGAGATGTGGATGGGCATAATACACTAAGCTTATGCTGTTTATTTTAGAAGTGGTAACTCTTAGAGTTATCGTGTAAGGTGGTCATGATACAGGTGGCAGCGTTGGTGGCAAGTTATTGTTTCACACTTAGTAGTTTTAGCCACTTCAGATAGGTAAAGGTAAGGTAAAAGGTAAAGGTGTCCCATAACCTAGTCTGTCGGAGAGGAGCGAGGCATCAGAGATAATAATAATAATAATATAATAATAATAATAATAATAATAATAATAATAATAATAATAATAATAATATAATAATACATGGAATTTGTATAGCGCTATATCTTGCAATAACAAATCGAAGCGCTTTCATTCAACCTACACGACGCACAATCAGCAACTATTTACAGTTTTGACAAATTCGAATGTACACACACACACACGCACGCACGCAGCACGCGCGCGCACGCACACACGCCCACAAACGTTATGCACTTTGGCAGGTGGATGTTGAAAGCAGGGACAGGTAAGAGATGGAAGCGGAAGGAGAAAAAACTTAGGTTTGAAATAGGTGTGTCTTGAGGTTGGATTTAAAAGTGTCATAAGTAGGCTTTTGTCGGAGGGAGAGAGGAAGGTCGTTCCACATTCGTGGACCGGAAACAGAGAAAGAGCGGCGGCCAACGGTAGATAGGTTGAATCTGGGTGTTCTTAGGGACAAAGTATCTGCCGACGAGCGGAGGGGAGCGAGAAGGTGTGTACAAGTGAAGACATTCACAGAGGTAGGAGGGTGCAGTATTGTGGAGACATTTGTAACAGAGGGTATTGATCTTGTAGTTTACTCTCTGTGGTACGGGCAGCCAATGAAGAGATTGCAAGAGAGGGGTAATGTGCTCAGATTTTTTCTTTCTGAGGACCAGACGAGCTGCGGAGTTTTGTATGCGTTGAAGGGAGTGGATGGATGATGCTGGCAGACCAGCCAAAAGAGAATTGCAATAGTCCAGACGTGAGAGAATAAGAGAAGTGACAAGTTTGGAGGTTGCATCAGTGGACAGGTACTTTCGAATTGCGCTAATACGCCTTAGTTGATAGTAGCATGACTGACAGGTTTGGGTAATGAATTTTTGCATGGAGAGAGTGTTATCGACAACGACTCCTAGATACTTCACAGAAGTGGATAGCGGAACTGACGTATTGCCGAATTCTATTGAAGTTATTGGAATGGAGGAGAGTTTGTGTTTGGTGCCTACAAGCATGGCTTCGGTTTTATCTGCATTTAGTTTTAATTTGTTTTGTATCATCCAGTGTTGGATGTCTTGAAGGCAGCTGGTCATATTTGTCAAGAGAGAAGGAAGATTTTCAGGTGTGTCACTGCTTTGAATCTGCGAGTCATCAGCATAAAAGTGATAATTGATATGATGACGGTCTATTATTATGTGACAGTGGAGCAGTATAGAGGGTAAAAAGAAGAGGGCCCAGAACTGATCCCTGAGGGACACCACATTCCAGTTTGGCAGGTGCTGATTGAATCTTGTTTACTGCAACTGTATGGACTCGGTCTGCGAGGTATGAAGTGAACCAAGTGAGGGCTGTGCCTTTAACGCCAAACATGTTCTGGAGACGGGAGAGGAGAATTGAATGGTCTATAGTGTCGAAGGCAGCAGATAAGTCGAGAAGAGTAAGAAGGGAGATTTTCCCTGAGTCAGAAGCATGGAGAAGCATGTTTAGAGTATGAACCAGGGTGGTTTCAGTGCTGTGGTTGACGCGATAGGCAGACTGAAAAGGGGGAAGAGAGATTATTGGAAAGAAGATGGCTATTGAGTTGTTTCAGAACAACTTTTTCAAGGACTTTAGAGATAAAAGGCAGATTAGAGACGGGTCTATAGTTCTTCAGGATGTTAGGATCGAGGTCGAGCTTCTCTAGGGGCCAGCATATTGAGGGCGGCGCCCATCTCCTCTCCCTCACTGCTTTACCTTCCCTGACTCTAAAGAGGGCAGGTGCCCATTTACAGCTGGGTGAACTGACTGTACTGAAGCCAAGGCGTGCAAACGGTCACCCATCCAATTGGTAACCACGCTCGAGGCTGCTTAACTTGATTTGGGGAAAAGCGAGCACTCTGACCACTGAGCTATCCCGCCCCCAACTTCAGATAAGTAGCCAAACATAGCTAGAACTACTAGATTGCCCTGGCTGCCTCATGCATCATGTACCACTGGAGCACAGAGTTGTTTGTATTTATGGCATGAACAAAAACGGTGTGTTGAAGCAGATGGATGGCAAAATACTAAAGGTCTTCCAGTGCACCTCTACATTCTTATCCTCCATTTTCCAACTGTTTACAAATGTCATCACAAATTTCGTGAGGTTTTTTGTTTATGTTTTAAAACAATATTTACAGCATACGTCGAAAGCCTTGTATGCATTCAGATTTATAGGCTAAAAAGATGCCTTTTCTTTTTTCTTCTTCTTTCTCATTGTTGTTGTTGTTGTCGTCGTCGTCGTCGTCATTATCACCACCATCATCGGCATTGTTGCTGTCGTCTTCATCGTACTCTGCATCATTAAACAGTAGCATTAGCAGTAGTAGTAGTAGTAGTAGTAGTAGTAGTAGTAGTAGTAGTAGTAGTAGTAGTTGTAGTAGTAGTAGTAGTAGTAGTGTAGTAGTAGTAGTAGTAGTAGTTGTAATAGAAGAACAAGTAGTAGAAGTAGTAGTAGTAGTAGTAGTAGTAGTAGTAGTAGTAGTAGTAGTAGTAGTAGTAGTAGTAGTAGTGTGTAGTTGTAGTTGAGTAGTAGTAGAAAAGAACAAGTAGTAGTAGTAGTAGTAATAGTAGTAGTAGAAGAACAAGAAGTAGTAGTAGTAGTAGTAGTAGTAGTAGTAGTAGTAGTAGTAGTAGTAGTAGCAGTAGCAGTAGGGATTTTTAACGTGTGCGGAAGATGTTCTACGTACACGCGCACACATGGCCTCGGTTTATGCCTTATCCAAAGTACTTTGACATTCAGTCCGATTTTTTTTCCGTCAAACTGGGAAGAAAAGGCAACTCTGGGAATCGAACCCAGAACCTCACAGTTTAGTTGTTAGGCAGGTGAACGTATTAACCATCCTGCCATCTGTCATCTTACGGCACCATCTATTTAATCTGCTTTTACCCTATTTGCTGAGAGGACAAGTTACACTGCATAAATGTAATAAACAGCTCTTTTATTCCTCTGGCTCACTCCACGGGCTTTAAACGCTCACTGAGTAGCCTATGAGACACGGTTGACGGTCTTAGCCCTAAAACGGGCAATCAGACAATCACCACAGTGTGTGTGGTGTGTGTGTGCGTGTGGTGTGCGTGTGCGTGTGTGTGTGTGTGTGTGTGGTGTGTGTGTGTGTGTGCGTGTGTGTGTGTGTTTGTGTGTGTGTGTTGTGTGTGTGTGTGTGTGTGTGTGTGTGTGTGTGTGTGTTTGTGTGTGAGTGTGTGTGTGTGTTCGTAGTGTGTGTGTGTTTGTGTTTGTGTTTGTGTCTGTGTGTGTGTGTGTGTGTGTGTGTGTGTGTGTGTTTGTGTGTGTGCGCGCGCGTGTGTGGACTAATGCTTTTTCCATCACTCCCATAAAATCCATAGAATTTCTAAGTGGAGTGGAAAAAAAGAGATAACGGATTTTATGGGGGGAATGGGAAAAGCATTAGTGCACACACACACACAAACACACACACACACACACACACACACACACACACACACACACACACACACACACACACACACACACCAAACACAACACGACACGACACAACACAACACACAGACACAGACACAGACACAGACACAGACACACACACACACACACACACACACACACACACACACACACACACACACACACTCACACACAGAAATGAGGGCATGCACGAATGCAAACAGACACACCCTTAGTGTCTGTCATGTGAAGAGTAAACGGACAATAAATCAAGACACACACACATGGTTGATGCACATTTGATTTTCTTTACAGCTGTGCTCCAGATCCAGAAATTCCGAAGGACGAA
>CM060316.1:9563066-9605566 GCA_030674155.1 Stramonita haemastoma | reverse complement strand
GACAGGAACCGATGGAGGATTACTAGGAGGAATACATCCTTCAGTAGAGAGACAGTGCCAAGATGCTAATACTTCTACTGCTGGCTCCTTTGTTTGGTAAGTGGGGGGTGACAAAACAGCAAATCTACAGAGCTCTCTTAAAGGTAGACAGACCAATTTTTTTTGTAATCAATGGAAAATTGGGGGACATAACCGCAAAAATCTACAGTGATTCGCTACAGAAACAAAACGGTGACCAACTCTTCAGTATTAATGTAAGAACTTTATTTGGTGATACCAGCTGAATAAACTAAGAGTTTATGGGTTATACCAGCTAACTCAATAGGAATGAAAGAGTTTATGCTTTATACCTGCAAACTTAATAGGAATGAAAGAGTTTATACTTTATACCAGCTAACTCAATAGGAATAGTAAAGCTTTATACTTTCAATACCAACTCACTACACCGAAAGATCTGTGCAGAAAAAATCTCTCTCTCTCTCTCTCTCTCTCTCTCTCTCTCTCTCTCTCTCTCTCTCTCTCTCTCTCTCTCTCTCTCTCTCTCTCTCTCTCTCTCTCTCTCTGGGGAGGGGGTTTTATAGCGTGTTTATGTGTGTGTGCGTGCGTGATGTGTGTGTGTGCGTGCGTGAGTGAGTGCGTGCGTGAGTGTGGGCGTGTGTGTGGTGTGTGTGAGTGTGTGAGTGTGTGTGAGTGTGTGTGAGTGTTGTGTGAGTGTGTGTGAGTGTGTGTGAGTGTGTGTGTGTGTGTGTGTGTGTGGTGTTGTGAGTGTGAGTGTGAGTGTGAGTGTGAGTGTGTGTGTGTGTGTGAGAGAGAGAGAGAGAGAGAGAGAGAGAGAGAGGAGAGAGAGAGAGAGAGATGAGAGAGAGAGAGGAGAGAGAGAGAGAGAGATGAGAGAGAGAGAGAGAGGAGAGAGAGGAGAGAGAGAGAGAGACAGACAGACAGACAGACAGACAGACAGACAGACAGAGAGACAGACAGACAGACAGAGACAGACAGACAGACAGACAGAGAGACAGAGAGAGAGAGAGAGAGAGAGTGTGTGTGTGAGTGTGTGTGTGTGTGTGTGAGTGTGTGTGTGTGTGTGTGTGTGTGTGTGTGTGTGTTGTGTGTGTGTGTGTGTGTGTCTGTGTGTGGTTGTGAGTGAGTGAGTGTGTGTCAGTGTGTGTGTGTGTCAGTGTGTGTCAGTGTACATGTCAGTGTACGTGTCAGTGTGTGTACGTGTCAGTGTGTGTACGTGTGTGTGTGTGTGTGTGTGTGTGTGTGTGTGTGTGTGTGTGTGTGTGTGTGTGTGTGTGTGTGTGTGTGTGTGTGTGTGTGTGTGTGTGTGTTGTGTGTGTGAGTGATGGTGAGTGAGTGAGAGTGTGTATGTGTGTAAAAAGAACTAGTTTAATTCAATCATTATTACTCATTTTTCTGCATGTCATCTCTTTTGCAAATCCTTCCTCTATCACGGTGTTCTCCGGAATTAAAACATTTCCAACCGGTCAGTACCCTCACACCCCTCTTTCCCTGTGCTGCTGTTCCCTTATACAGCTGTGTCCCCATACCGCAGAACAGAGTCAAGAGTTAAGGAATCCGTGTCAAAGAGTTAATAGTTAGGATCAAACTGGTGAAGTGTTAGGGTTTGCGGCATGGGGCAAGAACTAGGGTTAGAGTGGAGTGTTAACAGCTCCAGGGAACAGCACTACACGGGAAAAGGAGTATCGGGAAAATACTGCTCTTTATGAAACCTCCTGCACTCAGCTTGTGCGTCATTTTCTCTCTCTCGCTGATCTCCACAAAATCAAGGTAAAATAATGTGTTTCTGTGAAATAGGGATGCTATACCAGTAATGAGTATGGCAAAGATTCGCAACACAACAAATGTCTGAATCCGAGGAGTTTTCTTTACGTCTCTGTTTTGTACGAGTACTTCTGATCGGAAATTACATTTAGAATTTTCGGCATTTTTGGCGCCAAAACAAACGTTGTAAGCCAGTAAAAGCTTTGTTAGACCAATGTTCTTTCAAAAGCAATCAAAATGGAACAAGTTTTTCGGTGTGTGTTGTGTGTGTGTGTGTGTGTGTGTGTGTGTGTGTGTGTGTGTGGTGTGTGTGTGTGTTATTGTGTGTGTGTGTATGTATGTGTATGAGTGTGTGTATGCTTGTGTATGAGTGTGAGTGTGTGTATGTATGTGTATGAGAGAGAGAGAGAGAGAGAGAGAGAGAGTGAGAGAGAGAGAGAGGAGAGAGGAGAGAGAGTGAGAAGAGAGAGAGAGAGGAGAGAGAGTGTATGTGTGTGTGCGTGTGTGTTGTATGAATGGGTGTGTGTGTATGAGTGTGTGTGTATGAGTGTGTGTGTGTGTGTTTGTGTGTGTATGAGTGTGTGTGAGTGTGCATGAGTGTGGATGAGTGTGTGTACGAGTGTTTGTGAATGGTGTGTGTGTTGTGTGTGTGTGTGTGTGTGTGTGTGTGTGTGTGTGTGTGTGTGTGTCTGTCAGTATCATAAAAATGTCCTCATTAACATTACTACAAGCTGGGATATGAAGACACTATTTTACTTTGGAACCGATAAATTAAAAAAAAAAGAACATTGCATAATTATTGGTAGCAAACTATTCAAGAAAGAACTTAATACTTAAGAACTGTTTCAATATGAAGGAAGATCTTTATACTTTGACACCTTTGGTACAAATTAAAGAGGTAAAGAAAAAATAATTTTATTCTTTCATAGCTATAACTTGATGCAAAAGATTATTGTTTTTATCTAATTTTGGCATGGATGAGTTCAATATAAAAGGAGGAAACTAGCTGACTAAATTTAAAGGAATCTTATTCTTTGAAGCCAGCTAACTTAATATGAAACAAACAAACTTGGATGCCAGCTAACTAAGTGTGAAGGAAATAATCTTATTATTTGAGATCAGGTAACTTACTGTAAAGGAAAAACGTTGATACCAATTAACTTGACATGGAAGAAAGAAATTTTGTACCTTTAAAAGCAACTCAAATTAAGGGAAAGAACTTAATTTTTTTTTTACATATGTACGAACCAACTTGATATGATGGGGAAAAAATATACTATTGTACCAACTATAGAGGAATGAAATATATTCCTATTTCAACACTTGGTGTGAAAAAGAGCTGTGCACCTCGATTCCTACTTGATCACTATCAGTGTAAAAGATTTGTACTTTGCTACCAACCTTTTCAATTT
Organism: Stramonita haemastoma; assembly: GCA_030674155.1. NCBI lineage: Eukaryota > Metazoa > Mollusca > Gastropoda > Neogastropoda > Muricidae > Stramonita > Stramonita haemastoma. The sequence continues at coordinate 9,602,372 of CM060316.1, read as the reverse complement.
AAACACAACAAATACTTTAAGGCTAACTCCATGGGGAAGGAAAAACTTGATCCCTTAATAGCGAATTCAATATGAAGACAACGACTCTATACTTTGACTCCAACTAAACATGAAAGAAATAAAATATTTACCTAGGTACCAACTAACTGAATAGACAGAAATAGGCTTTACATTTCGAAAAAAATACGACCTTAGTACAAAGGAAAGAGACGTCATCCTTTGTGTACTACTACCTCAATATGAAGAGAACAAAATTAATATGGGGACACCAGCTTTGGGGTCTGACTTTTAAGTGAATATAGCAGAAGCAGAGAGACTACATCACATCGGCGAATTCAGTATGGAAGGGAAAATATATTTTGATTATAGTTAGCTGAATGAAGTAACCCGTTTCTAAAATGACATAAACTTGCAGTAATTATTTGTTTTCTTTTACTCGTCCTTACAACTAACTGGGATGTGATAAAATTTAGGGAAGAAAACTGGCATGCCCGAGTCATTTGAGGGCTATGTTTCTCCGAGCAGTTTAAAACAAACCAGGACCATTTCCGTGGTGTAGTGTAGTCTTCCGTGGTTTCGCGTAGTCTTTCTTGGTGTAGCGTAGTCTTCTGTGTTTTAACAATCCGTGGTGTTTTCTGTGTTGTAGAGTAGTTTTCTGTGTTGTAGAGTAGTATTCTGTGGTGTAGCGTAGTCTTCCTTGGTGTAGCGTATTCTTCCTTGGTGTAGCGTAATCTTCCTTAGTGTAGCGTAATCTTCCGTGGTGTAGCGTAGTCTTCCGTGGTGTAGCGTAGTCTTCCTTGGTGTAGCGTAGTCTTCCTTGGTGTAGCGTAGTCTTCCTTGGTGTAGCGTAGTCTTCCTTGGTGTAGCGTAGTCTTCCTTGGTGTAGCGTAGTCTTTCGTGGTGTAGCGTAGTCTTTCGTGGTGTAGCGTAATCTTCCTTGGTGTAGCGTAGTCTTTCGTGGTGTAGCGCAGTCTTCCTTGGTGTAGCGTAGTTTACCATGGTTTAATAGTCCATGGTGTTTTCCGCAGTATAGCGTTGTTATTCGTGGTGTAGCGTAGTCTATCGTGATATAGCGTAGTCTTCCTTGGTGTTGCGAAGTCTTCCTTGATGTTGCATAGTCTTCCTGGGTGTGGCGTAGTCTTCCGGGGTGTGGCGTAGACTTCCTGGGTGTGGCGTAGTCTTCCTGGGTGTGACGTAGTCTTCCTGGGTGTGGCGTAGTCTTCCTGGGTGTGGCGTAGTCTTCCTGGGTGTAGCGTAGTCTTCCTGGGTGTGGCGTAGTCTTCCTGGGTGTAGCGTAGTCTTCCTTGGTGTAGTGTAGTCTTTCTTGGTGTAGCGTAGTCTTCCTAGGTGTAGCGTAGTCTTCCTAGTTGTAGCGCAGTCTCCCGTGGTTGTAGCGCAGTCTTCCTTGGTGTAGCGTAGTCTTCCTTGGTGTAGCGTAGCTTTCCATGATGTTCTTTCCAATGGTGTAGCAAAGTTTTCCATGATGTTATTTCAATGGTGTAGCGTAGCTTTCCATTGTGTTATTTCAATGGTGTAGCAAAGTTTTCCATGATGTTATTTCAGTGGTGTAGCGTAGCTTTCCATGGTGTTATTTCAATGGTGTAGCGTTAGCCCTCCATGGTGTTATTTCAATGGTGTAGCGTAGCCTTTCATGGTGTTGTTTCAATGGTTGTAGCGTAGCCTTTCATGGTGCTATTTCAATGGTGTAGCGTAGCCCACTGCACTGACACACTGGTGTTACCTTATCAGGTGTTTCCACTTGCTCGTGCCGCATCCTCAGGCGTTGAAGTACCTAGGACGGGAACAGTTTCCATGACAGAAGGATTCTGCACACAAAAACTAACATTTCAAAAGTAAATGACTGCCTGCACAGACATAGAGAGAGAGACAGAGATTGAGACAGAGACAGAGGGAGTCACAGTTGTAGGAAAACAAATGCACATGCAGTAAGTAATTCATTTTTAAGTAATGGGAGGTAATGCTCTTGTGGTGATGTGCTCTCCCCTTGGAGGTTAGCTTGAATTTCGCACAGAGAAATCTACCGTAAGTGAAACTACACTTGGCGACGCGATGCGACACGGCACGACACGGCACGCGACCCGACCCGGACCAATCTGTCCCGACCCGGCACGGCACGACCGGGGACTGGATGTAAAAAAAGCACACGAGTGCTTATTCCATTATACTCGATATAATAGAATATTTTTTTTTAAACCCGACCCACTGACCCGACATGGCACGACGCGACGCGACGCGACCCGACCCGGCACGGCACGGCACAACTCGACACACTACTAAGGTAAGAAAGAAAAAACGGACTTACTGGAGTTGTATAGTTCCATTCCTGACCTGCAAAATGTGGCAGAAATCCCACCGTGAGTCACTTAGCAGTGCAGGATACCGTGTGAAGTGTTTCATGGTGAACTGTTCCATGGTGAAGTGTTCCGTGGTGAAGTGTTCCGTGGTGAAGAGTTCTTGCGCTTGCCGTGAAGACCCTGACAAGTCAGGCCCAGTGCTTCCCACTTCGGCGTAGCGATGACAGAATGATCCTACAAAAAGGGAATAAAAACACCACCACACACACACACGCGCGCGCAGCGCGCGGAAATATACACATTTTCTAAAAGAAGTCTTTTAGATGAGACTATAAACCAAGGTCTGTACAGAAACGTACGCAGAACATCTTGTGTATGCGTCAGAATCTGTTCTGCCTTTCCGAAAGTAGGCCATTTGTGCTAATGGGAACAGATAAAATTTACAAAACTGCTTGCACGCAAGGACTGGATGTAAAAAAGAGCTCGAGTGCTTGTTCCAGTATCCTAATAATCATTATTTAATGACTGAAAAAACTAGATGGATAGATTAAAAAGCGAATGCATTGTTTACACGGCACGGGGGGAGAGAGAGAGAGAGAGAGAGAGAGAGGAGAGAGAGAGAGGAGAGAGAGAGAGAGAGAGGAGAGAGAGAGAGAGAGAGAGAGGAGGAGAGAGAGAGAGAGAGGCAGACAGACTGACAGAGACAGACAGAGATAGGGAGAGACAGACAGACAAGAGACACAGAGAGAGAGAACAAGACAGACATAGAGAGAGACAGACATATAGACAGACAGACAGACAGAGAGCAAGACAGATATTTATTTATTTATTCTTTTATATCGAGGATAACAGAATAAGCAATCATGTGCTTTTTTTCATCCGGTCCCGTGTGTATGCAGTTTTTGTAAATATTGTCATCTGTTCCCACGGCACACGATGGCCTACTCTTACGAAAAGCGGAACAGGATTTAACGTGTGCGCAAGATGTTCTGCGGCGTTCGCACACGAGAAGAGAAGAGAAGCGAGAGAGAGAGAGAGAGAGAGAGAGAGAGGAGAAGAGAGAGAGAGAGAGAGAGAGAGAGAGAGAGAGAGAGGAGAGCAGAGAGGAGAGAGAGAGAGAGAAGAGAGTAGAGAAGCAGAAGCGAGACGAGAGAGAGTGAGAAAGGAGAGAAGAGAGAGAGGAGGAGAGGAGGAGGAGAGAGAGGAGGAGAGAGAGAGAGAGAGAGAGAGAGGAGAGGGAGAGAGAGAGAGAGAGAGAGAGTGAGAGAGAGAGAAGAGAGAGAGAACGAGCGAGAGATTGATTGATTTATTCTTTTATATCGAGGATATGGGATAAGCACTCTTGTGCTTTTTTACATCCGGTCCCCGTGTGTATGCAGTTTTGGAAATGTCATCTGTTCCCACCGGCATACGATGGCCTACTCTTACGAAAAGCTGAACAGGATTTAACGTGTGCGCAATATGTTCTGCGTGCGTTCGCACACGGGGCCTCGGTTAAGTCTCATCCGAAGGACTTTTGGGGAGAGTGGAGTCAGCACTGGTGTTAACTCCAGGAGAAAAATCTCCTCGATCGGACTCGAACCGGGGTCATCAAATTGCCAGCGCATTGTTCTGACCACTAAGCTATCCGTCCCCGAGCGAGCGAGCGAGCGAGCGAGCGAGCGAGAGAGAGAGAGCGAGCGAGGAGGCGAGCGACGGAGGAGAGAGAGGAGAGAGAGAAGAGAGAGAGAGAGAGAGAGTAGAGAGAGAGAGAGAGGAGAGTTAATATGATAACAACACAAGTTACCATTGCAACAGGACGCCCCAACAGCACACAAAACAACAGATGAGCGTAACATGCATTACCTTATTGGGTTCTTCCACTTGCTCGTGCCGCATCCTCAAGCAATGAAGTACCTAGGACGGGAACAGTCTTGCTGACGGAAGGATTTCTACACGAAAAGGCGAGTCATTTTTAAAGTAAATGCTTTCACATGCGCTATATATATATATATATATATATATATATATATATATATATATATATATATATATATATATATATATATATATATATATATATATATATAGTGAGAGAGAGAGAGAGGGGGAGAGGGGGGAGGGAGAGAGAGAGAGAGGAGAGGAGAGAGAGAGAGAGAGAGAGAAGAGAGAGAGAGAGAGGAGAGAGGAGGAGGGGGGGGAGGAGGAGGAGAGAGAGAGAGAGAGAGAGAGAGAGAGAGAGGAGGAGAGAGAGAGAGAGAGAGAGAGAGAGAGAGAGAGAGAGAGATATACGTTATGTATTCTCTATTCTTAGAAAAATAATGCACAATTTTTATAGATGTTTTATCCAGTAATGGCGTCTAAGCGTTTTCCTCACAACTGCTGACGATTTGTTTGGTCCGGGCCAACAATTACTGCCTCTGCAACTACTACAACTTCTACTCTCTCTACTTCTATTACTAAAGAGGAGAAGAAGAAGAAAAAAAAGTAGAAGAAGCAAGAAGAAGAAGAAGAAGAAGAAGAAGAAGAAGAAATGAAATTTATATAGCACTATTTTTCAAAAACAAATCAAAGCTCTTGAAGAAGAAGAAGAAGAAGAAGAAGAAGAAGAAGAAGAAGAAGAAGAAGAAGAAGAAGAAGAGAGGAGGAGGAGAGGAGGAGGAGAAGAAGAAGAAAGAGGAGGAGGAGGAGGAGGAGGAGGAGGAGGAGGAGGAGAACAAAAACAAGAAAAACAAAAAGAACACGAACAAGAAGAACAAGAACAAGAATGAGGAGGAGGAGGAGGAGGAGGAGGAGGAGGAGGAGATTAAAAAAAATTACATTAATTACTCTTATGTCTTCGATATTAACTTATCTGCTTTATTTGCTGTATTGACTAGCTTCATATAAAGATAAGAATCCTAAGTGCAGGTGACATTTTGTTCATTTATGTACCCACAGGTACAAGTAGCAAAATAGCTAAGGTGACGAATTTCTAATTGTCACAAGTCAGAAATCATTGGTACTCAGCTTTGATCTTGACAGTACTTAACAGATCAGGGGGACTTTTGATCATCATCTTTCATAACATATCCACGCTTTCTAGGGCTTTACATTCATTTGTGTGTACAAGCATGGACAATATCCAAAATTCACAATGAAGGTCTGGAAGATTTGTCTGCTTTCGGTAAGTTATGTGAAGACGGAAATATTCAACATAAATCTAAGACTTCACAGTGGTACCACGAAAAGCAAAAGCAAAAAAAAAAAAAAAAAAATCTTGCATGTGCACTTACCTCTGTTAAGTCTTGATACGTGTAGCAGTCACGGCGTCAGAGACAAGGCCAGAGAACTAAGATGACCCACATGACTTTTGACATCTATGCTAAGACTTTTAAGGAATCAGGGCTAGAGGAAAGAGACCCGGAAGGTCGAGCAATTGCTTGAACAAAGTCTGGGGGCTGGGTGTGTCCTTTCCCTTCAGCACTGTGTGCAAGGGTTTTTCTGGCTCTGCCAGTTTAGGACACCAGACCTCGACCGCCTAGTCTGCCAATGTGTGTGATCACAGAGTAAGGTTCAGGGGCTCCTGATGAAGTTCTGAAATCCGCGATCATTGAGCCTAACATAAAACTCCAGGGACAAATTCCGATTCGAGCTTGGGAAGTGTGGAGGACCGATGTACATTTGTGAACATGTTGCACACAGGCATTGACAGGTTGTACTCAGTACAAGTATACCTGTGAAGTACGCATGGTAGCGGTTTCATGGCAGGAGGCTTTGCATCCTTGCCTCTCACATGCTGCTGCATGTCGACTATCAGATGTCCACAGAAACCACAGTCCTCACTGCTCTCATCGCATTTGATCCCGGAATTGTTTCAGAGACGGGAGGTCATGTAGACCTCACTCTGGTCTTTCAGGAGTTAGCCCTTCAGGGGCTGGTCTTTCAGGAGTTTGCCCTTCAGGGGCTAGCTGGTCTTTCAGGAGTGTGCCCTTCAGGGGCTGGTCTTTCAGAAGTTTGCCCTTCAGGGGCTAGCTGGTCTTTCAGGAGTTTGCCCTTCAGGGGCCGGTCTTTCAGGAGTTTGCCTTGAGGGCTGGTCTTTCAGGAGTTTGCCCTTCAGGGGCTGGTCTTTCAGGAGTTTGCCCTTCAGGGGCTGGCTGGTCTTTCAGGAGTTTGCCCTTGAGGGGCTGGTTTTTCAGGAGTTTGCCCTTCAGGGGCTGGTCTTTCAGGAGTTTGCCCTTCGGGGGCTGGTCTTTCAGGAGTTTGCCCTTCAGGGGCTGGTCTTTCAGGAGTTTGCCCTTCGGCAGCCTGTTTTGCATGCAGGATTTTGCCCTTCAGGGGACTGTTTTGCATGCAGGATTTTGCCCTTCAGTGGCCTGTTTTGTAAGGGGCCTGTTTTGCATGCAGAATTTTGCCCTTCAGGGGCCTGTTTTGCATGCAGAATGTTGCCCTTCAGGGGCCTCGTTTTGCATGCAGGATTTTGCCCTTCAGGGGCCTGTTTTGCATGCAGAATTTTGCCCTTCAGGGGCCTTGTTTTGCATGCAGGATTTTGCCCTTCAGGGGCCGTTTTGCATGCAGGATTTTGCCCTTCTGGGGCCCGCTTTGCAAGGGACCTGTTTTGCATGCAGAATTTTGCCCTTCAGGGGCCTGTTTTGCATGCAGAATGTTGCCCTTCAGGGGCCCGTTTTGCATGCAGGATTTTGCCCTTCCGGGGCCCGCTTTGCATGTTGCTGCCTTTCAGGAGCTTGTTTTGCAGGCTGCCGTCCTTTAGGGTTTGTGTTTCAGGATGCTGCCCTTTAGGAGCTCGTTTTTCCAGGAGTTTGTCTTTCAGGGATTTTTCTAGGACCTTGACCTTCAGAGAATTTTACTGAGTACATTGCCCTCCAGAAGTCGGACCCTTCAGGACTGTGTTCAAGCTTTGCCTTTATCTTCAGTAGTCTACCCGTCCTCCCTATCGGTCTTACATAAGTCAAGTTAAGTCATGTGGGTGAGGACAAGTCCACTGGGCCCTGTGCTCCAGCATCGTGCTGCTGGTGTCTTCACAACCTGCAGTGGACAGGTCCGGGAGGAGTGGGGAAGACCTGGGGGAAAATGAGCAACTGGCTACTAGAGATCTATATCACAATACCCATGACAAAACTGTGAGAGGTAGCTTAAAAAAAAAAAAAAAAAAAAAAAAAATAAAAAAAAATATATATATATATATATATATATATATATATATATATATGGGTTGTCATTTATACTTAGTTTCATGATCCTGTCTCGTTACTATTTATTTTGGCAGATCCTTTAGAAATATGAAAAAAGTCTTCTGACGTGTGTGCAAGATGTCCCACATAAGGTCTTTTAACATGAGTGTGCGAAAGTATCTGACGTATATGCAAGATGTTCTATGCAAAATAAAAAGTCTTTTAATATGTTTGCACATATTCTACCAAAACTTCTGACGTATGCGCAAGATATTCTATGAAAAAAAACTTCTGACGTGTTCAAGTCATTTTGCATGAGACTATAAACCAAGGTCCCGTGTGCAAACGCACGCAGAACATCTTGCACACAAATTTAATCATGTTCCACTTTTCGAAAGAGTAGGCTATTGTGTGCCAGTGGGAACAGATGATAGTTTACAAAACTGCATACACACGGAGACTGGATGTAAAAAAGAAACACATGAGTGCTTATTCCGTTAACCTCGACGTAAAAAAAAAAAAAAGATGTTCTGCACATGTTTGTATACAGAACCTGGGTTTAAAGTCTTATCTGAAGAACTTACGGGGTGTAGTGTTCGAACAGTTTTTGTTTTGCTGCATTTTCTGTGACTTTCCAGTCCTACTGTTCCCGCCTGCTAATTTCAAACTTCAAACTCTCCGCCCCAGCCATGCAAAGACATGTCTGGCTGTCTCAGGGTCAAAATTCCATAGGGGGACTATCAATGTCAGGCCGCTGTGTGGCCACCAGCCAGAGGGGCAAGAGAAAACGTATCTTCACTGTTGCCACGTAAAAATTTGCTACCAGTCCATGGGAAATTTCATCGTCAATATATTGTGGATGATTTTGATTTTGCAAAAAGAAAACATGTTAACTTTTACAAACTTAACGCTTTCATTGTTTTGGGCACTCCTTGTCTTTTGTGTTTGACATGGAGACCAATCCAATCCAATTATGGTGCTTATAGCCCCGCGACCACATAGGCCATATCAGGGCTATCGCCTCGTCACATTTTAAAACTCGTATTAAAGTGTACGACTTTGACATGGAGAGTGATCTCAATACTGAAAGAAATTTATTGAAACATTATGTATTCTAAAAACATCAGCAATTCTGGCACAACCCGGTGAACATACCTGTATTCACCTAAGTGTGCATGCAAAGCGATGCAGTTTTATTAAAGCACAAGAAAGCTGAGACATTTTGAGGCACGTGTGCTTTGTTTGTTAATGGATTTCTTTTTGTATTTATCTAGTGGGGTTTTTTTTTACTTGTTTATACATTATTTTCTCTTTTTTTCTTTTTGTTCAATCTCATGTGCCATTTCTGCTCATGTCTATCAGACTAAAAGTTTGTACAACCGATGTGTGCTGTGAACCATGTTAACTCCAGTGGTAAAATCCCGCGGAATCGAACCCGGGTCGTCAAATTGCTAGTGCAATGTTTTGAACACTAGGCTATCCCATCCACTTTTAGCTCATGTAGTAGCATACTGTATCACAACCAAAACAACATAAAAAATCGTCTACTTTTATGAGATTGCCCAAATTGTTTCTTTACCTTTAAAAAAAATTCAACTATTCTTTGACACCGTCTTCTGAAGAAAAAAGTATAACTTTCCAAATACTGTTTCAGAAACACATCCGGTAACTTTAAACTATAAATAACCATCTGAAAACAGATGGTGGCTGTTTCTCCCTTTCTCTTAAAAATTTTTTTTAATTTTTTTTTTACAGAATTCGGAAGAATATTTTTTCCTTAGCTACGCCTTGTTTTACATACCTGTTCTCTGGAATCTGTGGCCATGATGATGGTAGGGGCTGAAGAGCGGAGTGCTGATCTTCCTCCCTCAGGGGATGCTGCTGCAGGCATCTTTCAGGTTGAGGTTTGTCTGGTCCTTAATGTTGAGGTTTGTCTGGACATGTTGAGGTTCGTGTGGTCCTTGATGTTGAGGTTTGTGTGGTCCTTGATGTTGAGGTTTGTGTGGTCCTTGATGTTGAGGTTTGTCTGGACATTTTGAGGATTGTGTGAACATGTTGAGGTTTGTGTGGACATGTTTAGGTTTGTTTGGTCTTTGATGTTGAGGTTTGTCTGGTCCTTCCTGTTGCTAACCCGGATCTTCCTCTGGCGTCTGTGAGGTCAGCCTCCCTCATCTGTGCCGTGTACAGTTGGTATGGACAGGGTGTCAGGGCAGAGCGCCTGGCCACCCAGTTTTACCTGAACAAAAAACGTAGGTTTATAAGGTAAGTGAAAAATTATACAGCCATGTTAGAATAGTCTCAAATGTATTACAAATTGATACCTATGCTATAACAATGACAGTTTTTTCTCTTTTTTCGTAAAACAGTTCAGAATCATTGCAGAGTAAATTCGTAATTGAATTGAACTAGAATAGAAAATTGAATTAAATTCCACTTTCAATCACATTTGTCTGCGAGAAATTTGAGCTTCTCTCCCAGGGGAGAGTAGGTCGCCACAAGAAATATCCCCCTTTTAAGCGTATTTATTTCCCTATCAGAGTGGCTATATTGAACAGAACTTTGCTAGAGATCACTTTCTTAGTGTCGTAGGGTTTTTTACGTGCCCTGAAAGCGTGTTACACGCAGGGCCTTGTTCATCATCTGATCCGAAAGACTTGCACGCAGACGACCACTCACAATCTTGTGGATAGGGTAAAGTTTCGGCAAAAACGGGTATGATCGCTGGTCCACTCATCCACCCAATTACCAGTAATGGACACCATTAATGACCATCATTGATGGTAGCTGTCATATAAGATTCAAATGTCTAGCCTTTAATTTATGAGTAATGACACGCAACGTTATTGTATTCAGATATCAAATTATATGTTTACTTATAGTCCACATTTTCTGTCAAGAAAAAGCCCAACACAACTCATAAATGTAGAGTCAAGCAATCTGAACTGTGTTGATAAAAATGTTTAATATCAGCAAGTGTGGACAGACTTTAAAATGAAGAACACCACCACGTTAAAACTCTTCCGCCTTTGGAAAGAGTAGGCCGATCAGTGTCGGCAGGGACAGACGAATTTTTAAAAATCGAATGCACACTGGTGTCATGTTTAGACATCATTCCTTAGTCACAATGCAAAATACCTTAGCGGTGGCCAAAAACGGTCGCATACGCAAAATCTCTTCATCGAACCTCGGAGCACTAGCCGAGGAGCGAAAAAAAATCATATGGATGCTAAAACTCACAAACATTAAAACCACAAGGAAAAACCGCATGGTTTCCTTTAACATCATTAGCAGTTCCGTTGTGATAACATCAAAAGTGCTCTGCAAAATGTTTCAAGAAAATGCATGAACATGTCTTAATACATAAGATGTCCATTTGCACCTCTGAATTTGAAGATGCCCGCCTACCAAAGATCGTTTATTCCAAAATTCTTCGTCCATTTCCCAATTCTGTAGCTGCCTTTATTTATCAGTATTGAAAAACCAACTGTAGGAAGAAGGGAAGCACCCCGACATCTTTCCAATGTCAAGCATTATTATAATTATGAGTATGGATGTACGCTTCTATTTTTTTTTTTGGGGGGGGGGGGGGGGGGAGTAAAGGGCTGAAGCCCACGAAAAAATTTGTCCTTACATTCTGCTTTAATGTCATGATCAAAATCAATCTTGCCTAGAAAGTCTGGCTGTGTGTGTGTGTGTGTGTGTGTGTGTGTGTGTGTGTGTGTGTGTGTGTGTGTGTGTGTGTGTGTGTGTGTCTGTGTGCGCGCGCGCGTACGCGCGCGCGCGCGCCTGTGTGTGTGTGTGTGTGTGCGTCTCGTACCAAACATTTTTGGTTCATAATATAGCTGTGCCGTTCAGTTTTGTGTGTGTGTGCGTGCGTGCGTGCGTGCGTGTGTGTGTATGTGTGTGTGTTGTACCAAACCCTTTTGGTTCATAACACAGCTGCACCGGTCAGATTTCCAACACCTGGCTGGTTTATGACAATCAGACTAGATCAGACTCTTACGAGGTCCCGGTTGTGAACACACCAAATCACTCCCTGCTTTGCAGCAGTTGACAAGAAATTTATAAGGCAGGGTCCCCCCCAAGTTTTAAAGCAAACACTAATCGCTACCTTAAGGCCTAGTTACTAAGTAGCTACTTCTATAGTATAGCCTAATGGTCAGAACATTGCGCTGGCAATTTGACGACCCGAGTTCGATACCTGGTCGAGGGAATTTTTCCCCTAGAGTTAATATCAGTTCTGACTCCACTCTACCCAATTGTCCTTCCGGCGAGACTATAAACGAGGCCCCCCCGTGTGCGAACGCACACATAACATCTTGCGCACACGTTAAATCCTGTTCCGCTTATCGTAAGATTAGGCCATCGTGTGCCGATGGGAACAGATAAGATTTACAAAATTGCATACACACGGGGACTGGATGTAAAAAAGCACAAGAGTGCCTATTCCATTATCTTCGATATAAAAGACAGAAAAATTAAATTAATAAATTAATTAATTTTAAAAAGTACTTACCATTATTATTTTCCATCATTGTCTTTATAAAAAAAAAAGTAAACAGCCAAAACGTTATGTTGATGTTCAAAATTCACAGTTTGTTTTCCCAGCTGTTCAAATGGTCCACACTACATGCAGATGTCAGGCCGTTTGAAATGGTCAAAGAAAAAAGAAAAGAAAAATCAAATCAACTCACCCCAACTCCCTCAACAGAGACACGATTTGCACGTGTGAGTGTTGTGTCGCTAAATGTGTTCCATGTCCCTAACTGGAGTAAGACCATCAACTGCAAAAACTGTTCTAAATGTAGCTGGAAATTATTTCTAACCTGATGAGCACATCGTTCTTTATCGATTTGCTTGAAAAACTGACCCAAAATGATGGCCATAAAAAGATACTATACAGATAAAATCTAAGTAAAGACTGCAAACTCAGAACAGTAAAGACTCCCTGACTTTCCTAGGAAAATCGGTTGCATTGATATGCACGCTCACAGGGAGAATTTCAGATTTGGATTCGTTAATTTTGCAATGTGCAGTCTGTGCATTAGTCGCCCGTCTGGTCAAGGAAAGGAAAAGTTGACCAAATTTCCACAGGATGCTTCAGAACTGAGGGAGGTCTTTACCTCTCTTGAGCATGTTCTCTTTAGGACACACACCTCTTAACGACACCACACGCCACAGCAGCGTTCAGATTCAAGGCTCTGTTCAGCTGGTCACGAATGGTTTACCGTTTGGGTTTTTCTATGCACAGAGGCTTACTTTGGGTAGTGGATGTGTAGGCTACTTTCAGCAATGTTCCTGCTGACTGTCTGACTTTGTTTGACTCTGTCTCAAACCTATCAAAGCACATTATGCATGTATTCACTCTCTGTGTGCATGTGTGCGTGCGTGCGTGCGTGCGCGTGCGTGCGTAAGTGCGTGCGTGCGGCCTTGCACTTTGCTGTTGTGCATTATATTGTATATCATTATTAATATTGTCAGTAGTAGTAGTAGTAGTAGTAGTAGTAGTAGTAGTAGTAGTAGTAGTGTGTTTAGGCCTACAACTACGAATCACTGCGTACACTGTACAAGCTTTCATTCCGACAAACTTGCTAAACTCAAGCCAGGCTGCTCTCTTCGGTGCTGTGGTTTCGCCACAAGATCTGTGCCACGCATATCAAAGACGCTAGTAAAGTGACTATGCATACAGTAAAGCCATATGCATTGGTGCCATAGGGTCTGTTACTGTGCAAAAGTCGAGGTTGGACGTGACTTAAAAACCGGCCCTTTCTCACATTTTCGCGAATGCGCCCTTTTCTTGGGGATCTGTATTCGCCCATCATGATTGCCTGCTGTGTTTGTGTGTGCGGTTTATTGTGTTTAGGCATGTAGAAGCATCCCTGTACTTTACTGTGGTGCATTATATTGTAATGATCTGCAAACGAAGTTCATTTTTGTGGACACTTTCTTTTTCAGCGAATGCACTTTTTAGAGGTAGGAGTATGGTCACCAGTTACTGATGCATCATTCCCGTACAGACAATACTCCCTACCACCACCACCTGGCCAGCCACACTGGGACCTGTGAACAGATAAAGCATCATTGACTGGAACGTATGAACAGAGAAAGCATCACTGACTGGAACGTGTGAACAGATAAAGCATCACTGATAAATGACCACCTGTCCTGCAGGATCCCCCAACACAAGCTACACTTCTTTCCTTATATCTCTTCATGCCTACGTCTCTATCTCTGTCTGTCTGCCTGTCTGTCTGCATCTCCTTTCTGAGTGTCTATCTGTCTCTGTCTTAATTTCTCCCTTTGTATTAAATTCTATATTTTTCACGTTTTGCTTTTTTGTCTCCCTCTCACACACATGCACGTAAATACTTGTGCTTGCAGGCACAAACACAAGCATGCAAACACGTGTACACTTATGCATGCACGCTGGCATATGCATATGCACAAGAACACACATGCACACATACAAGTACAAGAGCAACAAAAAATAGTTCAGCTAGATCTGTAAAAAGTAAACAGAACTATGTATTGTTTTCTTTATTCACAAGACAGTTAAACTGAGCTTGTAATTTCAATTCACCCTGATACCAGAGTACGGCTATATATCTTATAGGGGGGAGGGGGGGGCGGTTTGCTTTAAAAAAACTGTCATCATTGATAAACCTCACAACTCTGGCTAAGGAAGGATACCATGGCATGAGCCCTTAAGAAAAAATAATATTTGGCAAAGCATCACACCCTGTTAGTCACACTAAACCGTAAACATGAACCTTCATAAAGTGCCTTTTCCAAGGGCACAATGGCCCTGCCTTGGACTCGTAATCTAAAGGTTGCGGGTTTGATCCCAGCTTTCGGCTATGGCGTTGTGCCCTTGGAAAAGGCACTTTATGGCTATTTTCTCACCCCACCCAGGTGTAAAAGGGGTACCAACCTTGTGTTGGGGGTTAGCCCTGCGATAGACTGGCGTCCTATCCAGGGTGTGTGTGTGTCTATGACAGTTGCTTAACGCCACAGAAACCGGGATAAGCACTGGCCTGATGAGCCTTAGGCTCGGGACAGACTTTAACTAACTTTTTATATATTCTTACTTTACAAATAATAAACTAATGAATCATAGTCAGTCTGGGTTTAGAAAGAACTATTCCTGCCATACAGCTCTTATCCAACTCACTGACAGTGTCTTGCATAATATAGATGAAAATAAATTTACTAGTCTTTTTTTTGTTGATTTCGAAAAGGCATTTGATGTCATTAACCACTCTTTGTTGTTGTGTAAATTATATTTGTACAGGCTAACACCAGAAATTATTAATCTTCTAGCAAGTTTTTTTTGTCAGATAGGAAGCAGCTAGTGGTAGTCAATGACCAAACCTCAGATTTAGTAGCCGTTAGACATGGTATACCATAAGGGTCAGTGCTCGGACCCCTACTGTTTTCTAGATATGTAAACGACTTACCCTGCTTTGTAAATTGTTACTGTGAAATGTTTGCTGATGATACATCTCTGTTCTGTAGTGACTCTGATCCTAATGCGTTAGCCAACAAACTACAGGATAACATTGACAGACTAATTTCTTGGACAGGGTTAAATCAAATGTCTTTAAATGCTCAAAAAACAAAATGCATGTATGTTTCAGCTAGACAGAAAAGACAAAAAATGAAATCCAGTTTTAAACCCTTGTTTATTGACAAATTGATTAATTGAAGAAGTGGATTCTCATAAAATACTAGGTATCACTATTGACAAGAGTTTGACTTGGATGGATCACATGTTGTCTCTGGGAAAACGTCTCTCTAACAGGTTACTTAAGCTACCTAAGATAAAGAACTTTCTCGACAACCATTCCCGTAAACTCTTCTTTTGTGGCCATGTTTTGCCTATTGTTGACTATGCATCAACACTATGGGACAAATGCAGTAAAACAAATTTGAAATTTATCCATGTTTATAATAAAGAGCACTTAAGCTGGTTCTGTTAAAGTCAAGCTCATAGACTGTTTCTGATTACAAGCAAGTAGATATACTGACCTTCCGTAAAAGACTTTTTTTTCAACAAAGCTGTGTGCATGCATAATGTTATAAACGGAAATGCTCCTACTTCAAGGTAATTAGCAGATAGAGAAGAAGGAAAATGAAAGAAAGAGGAAACAAAAAAGAAGAAAATGAGGAGGGAAACGCCAGAAAATTGGAGAAAAAATAGAAAGAAATCAGAAAAACGAAAAAAAAAATACAAAACACATTCTTCTTTGTCGAATGCTCAGACAGCAACTATTGTTGTCTGCCATAATGAGCAAAAATGCGTTGGGCTGCCCTTAAGGGCCTGGTAAATCCGGCTTAGGGCATCCGACCTTAAGTGTAAGAGAAAATTTGTATCTTTTCAAACTTTTTAGAAAAAAAGGCAGAAGAATGGACCAAAGAAGGCTGGGAAATAGACAAGAATGCGGTGACAGGAAGAAAAGAAGAAGAAGACAAAATAAAGAGAGGGATAGAAAACAGCATCATTAAAGGCTGCTCAAGTACACTGGGTTATGCAACTTGTGAAATGACTCGAAAGTACACAGGATCTACTACAGGCTTCACATGTACATTTGAATATGCAGGTGGTGAAACATCTGTATGATAGAGTTTTGGCCAAAGCAATGTTGTGTTTATGGAATAATTGTCTTATAGCAGCATCTCTTTGGGAGAACCAATAAAAAACACCTTAAGAGCTAGATGACTTTCAGACTGTGTTTTATAAAGTCAACTATGCTTCCTTTGCTATCATTGTTATAAGGATAACTCTTATTTTGCCATGTGTATTTTAGGATGTTCTTTTTTTCTAGATTATGGTGTTTACCAAATCATGTGCTTGTTAGTGCTATAATTGTCCTTCATAGGATAATTAAAGTTTTTTAAACCTTGATTTTAACTTGATTTGACTCTGTTGTATGTTAATCTAGAAAAAAGTTATACTCAACTATATAGGAATTTTGATTTAAATCTGTAGTAAACTATCAGCAGATAACTCAGAAAGTTACAGAAAAGAGTAGTGTGGTTGTTTAGCTACCTTCAAAAAGAACAGGAAAACTAAATGAAGAACGCTTATTTTTGAAGATGATATAGACTCTAGGGCTTTTCAGTATCTGTTTCAGTGTTGCGTAGTTATGATCAGAAAAACAAAGTCTTTCAGGCGCCATTTTCAGATTTATCAGATTCAAAAATAGTCTCGCACAAATACAGTTAAACATTTATACAATAAAATTTAATTATATATTTGAAACTCCACTACTGATTCATATAATACAATATAAAGCACTCTATCAAGTTCACCTGAATTGCATCATACTGTAGATCTAAAACTTTGGCAAAGTTTGGATAGAGTATAGAGCTTGGATACAATAATTGGAGCTTGGATACAATAGACTTGGATACAATATGGTCCAGCTTGGATCCAGAGCTTGGATACAGTATAGAGCTTGGATACAATAATTCGTTGTATATCTCAGCAATGATCATATCATCAAATTTGTGACAACATCAATTAGTATCTTCTTCTTTTCTCCTGTTATTAATTTTCCTAGGAACATTGTTAGATCTCATGAATACATCTCGTTTCAAATGCCAGGATAGTTCTTATACAGGAACCATTGACCATTCATATTTCAGATGTATATAAAAAGACTGGCATCGTTGATGTTAGTACCCTGCTTACATGAAAACTGAAATGTTTTCTTGTCGATCCAGATGGTCACTTATGTTGAGAATATGGCTACTGCTTCTGTAATTTTCTGAAGAAATATGGGGCTTGGGTTCTGCATTTGAATGAATGAATGAATGATCCATAGTTTATAAAGCGCATAATAACCTCCAAACCCAAAGGGTAATTGCAGTAAATGAACTACATCTCAATATTTGTAATGGTTTGTTGTCTCCATTTTAAAAGTTAATAGGGCCCATACTTTGATATTTCTAGATGCCTTTCGGTTGCTTATGATCAGAAAAACACTCTTATGTGTTATCAATGCCAAAGGATGGAGTTAATGTATCCAGGTATTTTCAAGTTTCAGGCCAAAAGTATGTCAGTTATTGATGTCAGCTAATTGCCAAGGCCTACACTAAAATGTAGTTATGTTGTAAAATGTTATGTTGAGATTGGCTTTAGCCATGATAAGCTCTTAATATAGCATCTTGCACTCTACTTTAAAGGAGAAAAATCCTCTGAAGTCGGAGTATGGCTGCCTGTATGGCGAGGTAGTTGAAACAGTAATACACGCAAACTTCTCATTCAGTGTGCAATTTCAGTCTCACAGTGATTCCCAGGTGGGATGATGAGTCAGAGGCACATTCTGGGTGACCCCTAGAGTGTTAGGATGAGGAATGCAGAACAACAACAAAAACAACAACAACATATGACAGGGTTGGTGCCAGTGTTAAAGTTTTCTTCCTCAAAGTTTCCCATAAAGCCAAATGGGATGTCAAGTCAGTTGTTTTCTTCAAATCTATGAAGATGTAATAGGTGCAAACACACACACACACACACACACACACACACACACACACACACACACACACACACACACACACACACACACAGAGAAATGCATGTAGCACACACACACACACACACACACAACACACACACACACACACACACACACACACACACGCACACACGTGCATCCTATTCCATTCCACAAGAAACAGGCAGGAATCAGTCTTCAAAACAGTCATATTTAATGAATTCACTGAACAAGACAAAATGACTGAAGATCAATATACAAAGATGGCGACCAAAAGTCCTGTAAGTCCAAAGAGATCAGAATCAAAGTGATGGCCTGCTTTGATGTTATAATCCTGCACTACAGTCTGATTCACAATCCCTGTACTTTGTTTTACTTTGATTTATTTTGCTGTTTCTTTGGGTTTAAAAAAAATTGTTCTGTTGATTTACGTGAATCTTTTGTGATATATATGGTATGGCTAAATATTTGAGTGATTGAGTGATGAGTGAGAGAGTGGAAGTGAGTGGTGGTGGTGTGTGTGGTGGTGTGTGTGTGTGGTGTGTGTGTGTGTGTGTGTGTGTAGTGTGTCGTGTGTGTGTAGTGTGTGTGGTGTGTGTAGTGTGTGTGTGTATGTGTGTTGAGTGTGTGTAATGTGTGGTGTGTGTGTGTGTGCTTTTTGTGTGTGTGTATTGTGTGTGTTTGTGTGTGTGTGTTTGTGTGTGCAATGTGCGGGCTTGCTTATGCGCTTGAACCCGCTAGTGAGACTGAACAATTGAGTAATGCTTTACAGATTACATGACTTTTTACAACAATGAAATCTCTTCCCTTTCTCTCATATCCTACTGCCCCCCCCCACCTCAACCCCAACTTTCACCAATCCAACAATGAAATCCTGATCACGAACAAAGCAAATATCTAGCCCCATCCTCTCCTCCTTCCCCTCAAAAGAGAAATTTCACATACACACAGTAAACCAACAACAAACTTACAAACCCCTTTACAAAATCAACAAACAAGAAAATGAATGTAACATTCAGGCAATTAACTCTACTACGCAGAAGGAAGTATACAAGACAACTGTACGTACTGTATTGATTGCATTGTTGTGCCTTACTCTACTATGTCACAGAACATTGTAGCAAACCAGAACACGTAATTGAACAAACACTTGGTCAAGTGGCGGAGGAAAAACTCATGAAATTTTCATGAAGAGAAAGAGTGAGGTATAAACAGGCTATTTTAATGTCAGGAAGAACAAAGGCCTATACTACTCAAAACAATTACAAGGACCACTCTTCTGGCTTCTCTTCTTTTCTGCGTCTTGTGATTGTACGTTGGTTCAGTTCTTGGAGTTCCCATGAAGTATACAGAGACAGCACATTATAGAGTGGAGCGTTTTCTTCGCTATTTTGTTCTTTTATTGCATATGCGGGTTACAATTATTGCAAACACCCTCAACCTCTGAACATGAATTTGTAATTGCCCTTGTTGGAATGATTTAAGTGTTTTTGATCTTGACTTGACTTGACTACCCTGTGGAGATACTGGGGATCTGTAATAGAAATAGCATCCCCCAAAATTCTGGAAACTGTGAGCTAGGATTTCCCTCTTTTCCTTCCCTCTCTTTGTTTCTGCCTTGTTCCTTTTCTTCGTCTTAGCTCCTCCTTGTCTATTTTCTGCCTTCTTGGTCCATTCTCTTGTCTTTTTTTCCAGAAAGACTTAGAACATAGCAATTCCCTTCCACGCTGATGTCAGATGTGCTGGGCCTGACTTGCCAGGCGCTTAAGGGCGGCTCAACGCATTTTCACTCATGAGACAAGCAACAATAATTGGAGTCCGAACCTTGGACGAAAAGAAAAAAAGAAAACTGGCTCCACTGGCTTTTATGCTACATCCCCATTCCCACTGATTCTGATGCAAAACCTTGACAAGCAATACTGTTGTAAAATCTGGAAAGCATTTTACATTTCCTCTAAAAGTGCAGATTTTGTTCTGCTCATCATATTATGATGCATTTTTGCTAAAATGTAAACGTTTGGAAATGGCTAAATCTAGATTTTGAGTTCATTAAATACAGCAGAAATGAATTTTATTACCGAGACATTTTCTTTCTGTTCACCATTTTGAGAAGAAAATTTTTTTCTGCTTTCAGAACAAATCATTAAGTACAATTTTTTGGTTCACAGAGTGCAAGGGAAATAGTTGACTTCACACAGACTGTCAAAACGTGCGATGGTCCTTACATTTCATTGAGTAGTATATCGTCACCAGGGTAAAATAAATAGCCACAGATACTGTGGTAACAACGCAGACTGTTTACAGGAATTCCTAACACAGGTATACATTCTTTTATCAAAATCAAAACAAAACAAAAACAAACTGAATTAATTCATCGGGAAATCAATGCATCCGACTCTCTCTCTCTCTCTCTCTCTCTCTCTCTCTCTCTCTCTCTCTCTCTCTCTCTCTCTCTCTCTCTCTCTCTCTCTCTCTCTCTCTCTCTCACTCACACTACTAATCTGTGTGTGCATGTTTTACTCGTTTTCATTTACTTCTATCTTATTCTTTTATTTCGTAGGTAATTGAATAAGCGCTCGTGTGCTTTTTTTTCTTTTTAACATATAGCCCCGGCGTGTATTGGAATTTGCATTTTATTTCATCCACTCCCACTGGCACACAATGGCTTTCTCTTCCAAAAAGTGGAACAGGTTTTAACGTGTGCGCCAGATGTTCTGCGTGCGTTTGCATACGGAACCTCTGTTGACAGTCTCATCCGAAGGACTTTTTGGGGGTGGTGGTGATGGAGTCGGCACTGATGTTAACTCTAGGGGGAGGAGAAGGGAGGGGGGGGATCACTTTGAACAGGATTGGAACCCAGGTCAGCAGATCACGAGCGCAATGTGCAACGTTCTAACCTCCAGGCTATCCCGTCCCCCGCGTGCGTGCGTGCGTTGCGTGCGTGCGTGAGTGTGTGGTGTGTGTGTGTGTGTGTGTGTGTGTGTTGTGGGTGTGGTGCTGGTACACACGTGCATGTGTTTGAGTGCACGCGTACATGTTGTGTATTGTAAGTGATTTATGGTGTACTGTATAGATTATGGTGTAACTTAACAGTATACAGTTATGGCTTTTTACTGTATGTGATCAAGTCCTTCACCTTTCTTTCATCTTTCACTGGAAAAAAAAAAGAAACTTAAAAAGAAATAATAAAAAAGCGGTGGGAAAAGCACTGAGAAAGACGAAAACATAAGGCACAACATCACATAAACATATGATTTGTTACAACAAATATCACACGCGTATACCAGATTGCCAAACAATGCATTTTGAAAGGAGAAAAGGCAGGGAAAGGAAAGGCTAAAGAACTATATTCTACTAACGTAATCCCATACTTTTGATATTTACAATCACACCAGCTGTGAATATCATACATAAAACATATGCTTCAACTATTATGGAAATAGAGAGCAAAGATAATTGACAAGAAAAAGAAAAAGGAAATATGAAATGAGTCCATGTTTGAAAATAATCTGACAGAAACAATTATCATTAAAAAAGAATGCATTTTAGATACATGAATGAATGTGTACATTACAGTCCACGAATTAAATAAATAAAGTTAGAACACTAAAACAATGCACATTATGGCACCAAATCAGTAAGACATTTTAAAAAAAGTTTTTCTGTCATGAAACCCAAGTGACAAACAGCACCTGTATCCATCCGTCAAAAACAAACAACAAAAAACCAAACAAGCAAAATCTCAGAGTTTCTTTTCAGTCCAACTTCTTCACAAAAACTCCTCGCCCCCCTCCTCCCTCAACGAAAACACGTTTAAAAGTTTTGAAATTGGTCCATTTTTTGGTTATACATGAACAAGTACAGTCGAGAGAAATTGTCGCCACATCTTCCGCGCTTGGTCATATTAGAAAAGCACAACAAATTTAAAGGTTTTTCATACATTTCACGAGTTGGATAGCATAAAAGAATCAACAAGAACAACAAAAGGCTACAACATTTAACATTCAGCATCATTGTTTCCCATCATGTAGGAATTTGTGAAGGTCCAAATCTTCTTTGGGGAAAATACAACAGTTTTGTTTCCAAACAGAATTGTAGAAAAAAAGTCTTGTTGAGTAGACACAATCCAGTCCAAGATTGGAATGGAGAGATACCTGAATATCCCTATCATATAATTATGGCCAATGACTTACAGTAGAATACATGCAACTATAAGTACTCAACGTCATGATTTGTAACATATTTTTTCTTCAAACATATATGGCTAATTATGTGCGCGACAAAGACTTTTACTGAACGTTTAGATTTGCGTAAATTTTTTCAGAGATCCATACAAACCATAGTTTTTGATAATCCTTTTCATTTGGCAAATGCAAACCAGTGACTTTGAGTTTTCAACAAATTTCCTTATGCCGCTATCACGAAATAGCTTTATTACCTAACGTTCTCGTTTGTTAGTAATTTTTCAACAGTAATAAAAACCCTTTTTGTATAAAGCATACTTTGCTCCTTGCAGCTTTCAGACAACAATTATTTCAATAATAAAATTCTAATTTCACGCTACAAATAACACAGAGCTAATTGAACAACAACATGCTTACTTTGTCCAGTACATGTTATCATAATAACAACATAATTATAATCTTTTAGTGAAATCTATTAGGTGACGGGATAGCTCAGTGGTCAGAGCACTCGCTTTCCCCAAGTTAAGGTTAAGCAACATCGAGCGTAGTTACCAATTGGATAGGTGACCATTTGCGCGCCTTGGTTCAGTACAGTGCCCCAGTCCACCCAGCTGTAAATGCATATCTGCCCTCTTTAGGGTCAGGGAAGGTAAAGCAGGAGAGAGAGGAGATGGCACCGCCCTCAATATGCTGGCCCTTAGAGAACAGGTCTCTGATGCCTCGCTCCCCTACGACCACATAGTTATGGACCACATTTACCGTTGACCATTTTAGTGAAATGTCGGTTGGTATCCACACTGGAGAATGTATTGCCATACTGCAGCGCCGATGGTCATTATTTCTGAGTGTTTCTATCTAGCATAGTACTTTTTTTCGTTTCTCGGCTAGAGCTCCAAGGTTCAACAATGGTGAGATTTTGCGTGTGCGACCATTTTTGGCGTCCATGAAGGTAGCCGCATTCCAACGTCAGACAGTGACTGTTTATGTACTTTGCCTGCTGTTGAAAGGAGGCATTTACTTCAAACACTTGCAAAATAACTCTGGGCGATTCATGTTGTCGGCCAGTCTTTTCTCCCCCTTTATCTAATTCATTCCCTGAAGAAAAACACTGAGACACCACACTGAAACTCTCATGCAGTGTGTCTCAGGTTAAGTTGAAAGTAAACGCATCTTGCACAGGGGACCACGGTTTCAGTGTCAGTGCAGCTGCAAGTAAGAAACACACAGACGGCGACATACACTGACCCTACTATGAGACTATGCACTCTCCACAGCCAGCCTTCAGTGCAACCAGCCTAGATATCAGCCAGCCACCGACCTCCAGACAGAAATCCTATCCTTTATGGTCAGCTATTGTACACCTACATAAAACTAGAATAGGGTCAGTCATCTCTCTCTCGTTTTTTTTTTTTTTCCAATAACTCCCCTGGGAATTATTAAGGTACAGATCCCAAAAGCTCTTCAGATTTCCTCCATTCATGCTGCCTGTAGGGTAGGCCATTGTGTGCCGTTGGAAACAGATGACAAACTTTACAAAACTGCATACACACAGGGAATGGGTGTGATAAAAGCACACGAGTGCTTATTCCATTATCCGTGATATAAAACAATAAATAAATAAATAAATAAATAAATAAATAAATATGCCAAAGCTTGGGCCATAGCAATGGGTCTATAAGTGCTACAGTTTGTAGTCACTTTACTTTTTTTTCGTTCCTTAGTAAGTTCTGAGATTCACCAAGGGTGAGTTTATGCATCTTCGACCGTTTGCCCACCATTAATGTAGCTGCATTCCAACTTCAGGGATGATGTCCAAGCATGCATGGTATCAGCGTGTATGCACTTAAGAAAAAAAATGCCATCCATTCCTATCGGCACACAATGGCCTAACTTTTCAAAAAGGTGGAACAGGCTTTTGACATGTGCACAAGATGCTTCTGTGTGCATTCACACGCACACGAGACCTCGGTTTATAGTCTGATCCGAAATATTTTCGGGGCAGTGGAGTTGGTACTGATGTTAACTCTAAGCACTCATGTGCTGTCTACATCTAGCCCCCATGTGTATGCAGTTTTGTAAATTTTGACATCCGTTCCCACTAGTACACAATGGCTTACTCTCCTGAAAAGTGGAACAGGTTTTAACATGCGTGCAAGATGTTCTGTGTGTGTTCTGGCATGTTCCTGTCATCCATACCATCAGCCTCACCTAGACTATTCTATGAAAAGTGGATGAGTTTTTGTTATCTCTTCGTATGATGTTGTATAGGTTCGCACAAGGGATATTGATCTACAGTCAATAACACCTGGGGACAGGATAGCTCAGTGGTCAGGGCACTCGCTTTCCTCCAGCCAATGTTAAGCAGCGTGGAGCGTGGTTACCATTAGGATGGGTGACCGTATACGCGCTTTGGTTTCAGTACAGTCCCCCAGTTCACCCAGCTATCAATGGGTACCTACCCTCTTTAGGGTCAGGAAAGGTAAAGCAGCGAGGGAGAGGAGATGAGCGCTGCCCTCAATAAGCTGGCCCCTAGAGAAGCTGAGTTCTCTGATACCTTGCTCCCCTACGACCACAGAGGTTATGGGACACCTTTACCTTTTTACCTTCACTCTTTCCCAATAACACCGTGCAACAAAATACCCTAGGTTTGTAGTGACACACTTCTAGCAGATAATACTGTTTACATTTAATCAAAATTCCATCAGACTGGAACAACTATCAACAATTTGACGACTAAACAAAGTGAGGTAGGGAGGTGAGAGGAAGTGGGGTGGAGATGGGTGGGTGGGAAAGGGGCACAGATAGGTTAGAGGTGTGTGTATGTATGTATGTATGTATGTATGTATGTATGTATGTATGTATGTATGTATGTATGTATGTATGTATGTATGTATGTATGTATGTATGTATGTATGTATGTATGCATGCATGCATGTATGAATGTATGTATGCATGTGTGTGTGCACGCACGTGTGATTCATTTCTTTTCAATGTTAAGCTCTATCTCATCTTCCTCATACATTAAAACATCTGTACATAACTCGAAAAAAAATATAAGGGATTTTTCCACTTCTTCACATCTATTATGTCAATGTGCGCGCTAATACAAAGTGTATCAGTGTGATTCTAAAGATAAAGTGATTGCAGGATTTTAGTCACAATAGTCCAACACACACACACAATATATATATATATATATATATATATATATATATATATATATATATATATATATATATATACGCACACATACAAACATATAGCATTCATGCAGATAAACATAAATGTATGCACGCACGCACATACCACGCATGCACGCACATACCACGCATGCACGCACACACACACACATACACCCCCCCCCACACACACACACACAAACACAAACACACATGCTACAACTACCTGATTTATGCCTTGCACAGTCTAAACAAACCTACAATTTGCCTGTGCGGTTTAAGAAACAGAACTTATTCATCAAAAACAAGATAATTAACTCTGCCCAAAAATGAGGGCAGACACTTCAAACATAGGACAGGAACGTTGTGGAATTTTTTTTGTCCCCCCCCCCCAATTTCTCCCTGTACTAGATCTCACATATATAATTTCTTTTCACAAAGAAAGGAAGCTTATAGGAATGTATGAATAAGCCCAAACACTTGCTATGGTAAATTTGCTTTTTAGTGTTTGAAAATGATATAAAGAAAAAAAAAGAAAAAGTTGTAAATATACCGTGAAACAACACACATTTTTTTATATTGGCTTCTTCATCCACAAATGTATAGAGTATTTTAGAAAAAATGCCTTGCCTATTGGGGGCACAATTTTTTTTGCCCACTTAAGCAGACAAAAAGTAGCCATGAGCTACTTAATGACAAAGAAAGATTATAATGTGATGGAAGATGTATTATTCTTAAGAGAGAGAGAGAGAGAGAGAGAGAGAGAGAGAGAGAGAGAGAGAGAGAGAGAGAGAGAGAGAGAGAGAGAGAGAGAGAGAGAGAGAGAGAGAGAGAGAGAGAGAGAGAGAGAGAATCGAAGAACAATAATTTTATATCAGACAACATGAGATCCGGTGTTTAAGATAAAGAGGGTAGCACTGCAATGTACATAGTTTTCAGAAACCACAATAAAAATGCTGCTACCACAATCACGTGTTACACAATCTAACATTAGCAAAGTCATCTTTCAAACAGTCTGAGGTTTGTGTGTGGGTAGATTTTCAATTTAGAATCATCCACGTAGACTTTCGGCACCAAAAGCTTAAAAACATTCAGAGTTGTGAATTTCTATCAAATTTT
Source organism: Stramonita haemastoma (assembly GCA_030674155.1). Taxonomy (NCBI): domain Eukaryota; kingdom Metazoa; phylum Mollusca; class Gastropoda; order Neogastropoda; family Muricidae; genus Stramonita; species Stramonita haemastoma. The sequence continues at coordinate 9,575,923 of CM060316.1, read as the reverse complement.
ATGTTTTAACAGGGTTTTTTTTCTTCTTCTCGTTGCACTCATCAATTATTTTCCCAGCGAAATATGATACAGGAAGACACATGCAAAACTGTATTAAACTTTCTTGACATTGACATCCTATCAGAGCAATTTATGTGATTTAACACCAACACATATACAAATCACACCGCACTTTCTCGCCGCTTTCTTATAGAAGGTAGCACACAAAAAAACTCTTTGTCGTTCATGTCTTTGTCCCAAAAAACAAACCCCTCACTCCATGCTTTTTCCTCCAGAACACATTCACTGATTGATTACAGTTTTAAATAAGGAATGCCACTTGTTATTCAAAATCACTTGATGTAAACAAGCACGAACATGAACACCACACACATGTTCTCCCATTTAGCACAGACTGTCCAGTCACATAGCAAAGAAACCGCACAGTCACCAAAAAAACCCAAATCCAACAGGAATAGATAAGTGTAAGGAAACTCCAGAACCTCTGTACTGTGATCACTCACAAGCCACGTAAGCATAGGTGCTGGCTGTCATGCAGGAGGAAGGCTGCTGTTGCCGCGGAAATGTCTGATGCTGCGGCCTCTGCTGATGCTGCAGCAAGAACTCAGGCGCAGGGTGGGACGTCATGTTGGGCAGAGTGGCACGGGAGTAGGGGGAGGGGATGGAGGCGTCGAGGGGGCGGAAGGTGACGGTCTCGGTGACGGGGCTGTGGCCGGAGTACATGGGGTTGTGGTACAGCACCACGGGCTGCAGCCAGCCGCTTGGGGCTGGTGAGCATCTCCCCGGGGATGGGGTTGGGGTAGCCGTGGTAGGAGGAGTGTCCGTGCTCCGCTCCTCCTCGTACACCAGCTCCTCCAAGGGCGGCGGGTCCGGGAAGCTGCCCCCGGACCCCGGACGCTGCAGGTCCCCGGGCTGCTCCGAGGCGGACAGGGTTCTCCTCCGCTGCCGGGAGTGCGGGGCGGGCAGGCCGGGGTCGGAGTGCTGGTACACCAGCTGGCCGGCTTCCGCTCGTTCAGCAGGTGAGCCCTGTGCCCGTCCCTCACCGGACTGCCGTAGTGGGGGGGAGGGGAGAGCGGGGAGGCGAGGAGGTGGGGGGCAGTCCTGGGGGGAGGGAGGCTGTACTGCTCCGAGTAGCTGGCGGAGGGGGGAAGTCTGGAACGAGCAGGGTGGTGGGGTGGTGGTGGTGGTGGTACTCGCTGTAGCTTTGGAGGGCGGCATCCTATAGGGCTGTTGCCGTTGCTCGTGCTGGTGAACTGCTCGTGCAGCTGGCGGCTCCTCCTATCGCGGTCACAGTGCATGTTGTGCGTCCACGTCCTCTCCCGCTCCACTGCAGCGCCCCACGTGTTGGATGCTGCTCCGACATCCGATTCTGCTGCTGCTGCTGCTGCTGTTGTTGTTGCTGTTGCTGGGGATACTGGGGATGCTGCTGCAGCTGCTGCTGGTCCTGACTCCCTCTCTTCTGCAGCCAGTGGGCCCCCTCCCCCCCAGCGCATGTCCTCACTCCACGTGGCGCTCTGCTGCATGCGCCAGTCGTCCCGCATCTGGGGGCTGATGAAGACAGGCGGGTGCTTGGCCTGGTTGTAGACTCCGGCAAAGTGACAGCTCTGCGCGGAAGACTTCCTCCTGGCCGGGGAAGACAGGGGGTCCAGGGCGGGGTAGGAAGCCGGGGAAGACATCTTCCTGAGCGGGGAGGTGGGCAGGGAGCTCATGCCCGGCCTCTGCTGCTTAGGGCTGACCGCGGCGGTGATGGCGGCAATGGCGGCCTGGGAGGGGATGGGGCCGGACACCCGGGGTGTGGCTCTGCCCTGGAACGGCGAGGCCTGAGACTGGGTGGATCCTCTCTGCAAGGACGAGGAGCGGCGCGGGTTGTTGGCCAGGGACTCGTAGCCCTGAGGCTTGGCCGGGGCCCTGGCCGGTGTGGCCTTGACCGGGGAGAGGGAGTGCTGGGAGCAGGCCATCATGATGGAGCCGATCAGCGACACGGCCAGCCCGAAGTCGCACAGCGCGTGGGCCCACGACAGGCGGCTGAAGTTGTTCATGGTCTGGTACTCGTCCACGCTGAAGATGAGCATGCCCGTGATGCCCAGCACCTCTGTGTGACATTGGAAAAGGATGGAAATGAAGGAGTGAAGGAATGAAGGAATGGAGTGTGTGAATGAAGGAGTGTGTGATGAAGGAAGGAAAGGGAAGAAGGAAGGAAGGAATGTGTGTATCTGTGCATTGATTCGCCACTTTATTCATATTCATTTATTTCCTCATTCGTTCACTCATTTGTTCTTCACTCATTGATTTATTTACACATTGATTTATTCAATAATTACACATACATCGTCGTCGTCGTCGTCGTCGTCTGTGATCATGTCATGTCATGATCATCATCATCATCACATCATCACATCATCACCATCACCATCACCATCATCATCATCATCATCACCACCACCACCACCACCACCACCACCACCACCACCACCACCACCACCACCACCACCACCACCACATCATCATCAACAGCAGCAGCCGCAGCAGCAACAACAGCAACAACAACAACAACAATAAAAGCAGCATCACTACCACTCAAACCCTACCACCACCACAACCCCTCCTCCTCCTCCTTCTACAAACTACTACCACAACACAACACCCAGAAACATCCAACTCGGATGACACCCTCAGAACAGACGGTCCTTACCTGCCAGGAAGGCGAAGACCTCGGTTTTCCTGCCGGCCAGACAGCAGGTGTAGAAGTTGGGGGAGCAGCAGTTTTCCCTGAGAGCCATGGTGAAGGAGAAGAGGTACAGCACCAGACACCCGCCCAGCAGTCCCCGCACAGACACCAGCAACACTGAGGAAACACAACACACACACATGCACGTATACACACTGTGGGATGTAAGAAGTGGGGAGTTGGGGATAGGACGTAAGGGAAGTATTATTGTTGTGGTTAGGTATAGAGTCTAGTTGTTGTTGCGTTTGTTTTGTATTGCCATCTGAATCTTGATTGTTGTTGGAGATTTCATTATCATTATCATTATCATTATTATTATTATTATTATCATCATCATCTATCATCATCATCATCATCATCATCATCATCATTATTATTATTTATTATTATTATTATTATTATTATTATTATTATTATTATTATTATTATTATTATTATTATTATTATTATCATATTATTGTGGATGTATACAGAAGAAAAAAAACGGAGAAAGGAAGGAAGAGAAGACAGAAGAAAAGGGAAGGTAAGAAAGAAAAGAACAGATCTTTAAAAGAAAGATATCTAAAGACAGACAGGCACACATACAGACAGGTAAAAGAAGAAGAAGAAGAAGAAGAAGAAGAAGAAGAAGAAGAAGAAGAAGAAGAAGAAAGAAGAAGAAGAAGAAGAAAGAAGAATAGAAGAAGAAATTAACTAGAAAGAAGCGCAGTAAAATCGAAGAAATCCCCCGTTCACATCCTCACTGCAGAAGCCAGAGAACAGCTATAGACATATCCAAAGAAGTCTGTTGATCCATCGAGGCAGACCAGATTTTGTTTTCCCGAGTCAAAGTTGGGAATGTTTTCGTTCAAAGGCCATACGGACAGTAACATGGGAATGGCCAGTTTTATGACGTCTTGGCAGACGAAATTAGCCAGTATTAGCTCCCCCTAGTCATTAAGATCGTCTGCTTCGTTTGCAGTTACGCAAATTCGAATGTGCGCAGAAAATGAGTGTTTCGACCCAGCTGATGTTTTGCTTTGAAAAATCATGTTTCCAAAGGGTTATTTTGTTTGCTTGTTTGAATTTAATGGGATTGTCCGTTTGCTTGCTTTTTTGTATTTTCGTGTGAGACAGAGACAGAGAGACAGAGAAGCAGACATAACATGACCCCTATGGTTTTTTGCCCTCAAAGGTTTAGATTTCAAGTATTTGATCAACGTACAGAAAGCAAAGTAGCAAACATAAATAAATCACTCACTCTTCAAAAAATTAGTACATCTCTAGTCCAAGAACCAGTATACTTTTCAGCCAGTCAATAAAAATCAAGCAATAAAACAATAGGCGAGTACAGAAATGAAAGAATCAGTAGCTAAAGACAAAACGCCATCATTAATGACGTCATAGTTTAAACTGAACATCGACAAGTTTCCCGTTATCACTATAATGCTTTAGTAAATAGTAATGATGGTACTTGTTAATCGGGTTTTATTCTTGTTCCTTGGGTAGAGGTCCAAGTTCACTGATGGTGAGATTTTGCTTATGCGACCATTTTTGCCCACCATAAAGGTAGCTGCATTCCAACTTCGGGGATGTGTGCTGGGTATGTTCGTGTTTCTGTAACCCAAAGAACGCTGACATGAATGACGGGATCTTGAATATGCATATTTAATATTCTGCATGTGTATATACACGAAGGAAGTTAAGGCACTGGATGCACTTTAAGCTGACCTAGGATATCGTAACAATGCCAAACGCCGCCGAGATTCGAACCCACGACTTCATGGAACCTTATGTGACTTAAGTCAAATTGTCTTAACCACTCGGCTATGGCAACCGTCATACGTTTTTCTTTTTTAATACCAAGACTATGTTGTCACGATGTGTATAAGTTTTTAGTTGTGTCACAGTGCCCAAAAATCATGGGATCATCGGCAGACCTGGAATTGTTTTACCTAAATAGACATCATATCCATCGATGTCTGTGAACTACCCATCTGTAAAGATCCGATGAATAAACTAAACATTTTTTTCTTTTTAGCAAGGATCATCTCACTGAATAATCAATTTTTATGATTATTAATTCTTCCACTCTTTTTTCTTCTCCCAAACTCTCAGATGACAGACAAAAAACCGATTGCTTCCACAGAACTCTCAATAGACGGGGAGTGAGTTGACATCAGACGGCACGTCACGTCACGTCACGTCACGTCACGGGGCAGGGCATGAGGTGCGTCTAGACAAGACAATGGCGGCCATGTCTGGTGCTGCCTCACGGCCCCTCATCAGCGTCTGGAGGATGGAACAGGCAGACCATCAGCCCCACAGGGGGCTGGCCACAATCACTGCTGTTCTGGCGTTCTAGTTTTTCCTTTTGTTTGTTGATGGGTCTGGTGTTGTTGTTTTTTCGAATTCTCCTCCTCTCGCTTCTTCTTTTTTTTGTTCTGGTTCTTTTTGTTGTTTGCTTGTTTGTTTGTTTGTTGTTGTTGTTGTTTTCCTTCTTCTTCTTCTTCTTCTTCTTCTTGTTCTTCTTCTTCTTCTTCTTCTTCTTCTTCTTCTTCTTCTTCTTCTTCTTCTTCTTCTTCTCCTTCTTCTTTGCATTCATCTTCTTACATCTTGCACACACGTTAAACCCTGTCTCACCTTTCGAAAAAATAAGACATAGTGTACCAGTGGGAACGAATGAAAAAAAAACACAACTCCATACACAAGGGGACTGAATGTATAAAAGCACATGAGTGCTCATTCCAATATCCTCGATATAAAAGACTAAAAGAATAAATAAAAAAATAAATAATCTATATAGAACTTTAGACGATTCGTTTATTTGTTTTGAGTTTATTGTTTAAGCGAGTGAATCACTGATTTAGTTTTTTAAGGTCATCGACTCCATACTGGTAAAGCTTGACTCTATAATTGTTTTCTAATTTCCTCCAATTTCACTTTATTTTCCGCCCGGCCCCTTTCTTTGTTTTCTTCTTTCTCTGAGCACTCAGATTACAAACCAATTCATCTTCAGAGCTCTCCATAGGGCTGGCAGTTCACAGCGGTAATGGGACATGAGGTCTGTCTAGACAGGACACAGCCACGTCTGCCAACTGTCCCAGAGCCGCTCATCATTGTCTGAGAGATGGAACAGACCCCTCTTCCCACGGGGAGTTACAACCAGTGTTCCCCTCTTGCTCATTTTCTCTCTCTTTCTCGTGGAAATCAAAACGCCAAGTTCTTTTCTTCTCTTTAAGAATTTCGCACGATTTGAAAGTCATTTAGAATAAGAAATGAAAGAAGGTTTTTTTAACGTTTTTTTTCTTCTTTTGTTTGTTATTTTTTCCTTTTCTTTTTTTCCTTTCTTTCTCGTTTTCTTTCTTTCTCTTTTTTTCTCTCTTATTTTGTTTGTTTGTTTGTTGGTTGTTTTTTTTGTTCGTGTCTTTCTTTCTTTAAGTTTGTTTTTCTTCATATCTGTCTTTCTATCTTTTTCTCTCTCGTTTTGTTTCTTTGTTTTGTTGGTTGGTTTCTTTGTTTCTTGCTTTCTGTCTGTCTTTCTTTAAGTTTTTTTTCTTTATATCTGTCTTTCTGTCTTTTCATAGGAGAGAACATATATTTTTACCAAATGACAATTATCTGGCAATGCACTACAAGACTAAACGCATTCCCCTCAGAGACTTGGTTTATCAGAGATTTGGTTTTCAATTAATGCTCTCTCTCTGTGTCTGTGTGTGTGTGGGGGGGGGGGGGGGGGGGGGGGGGAGGGGGGGTTTGCAAAGAGGTGTCCCAGGAATTCAACAGGAGTTTTATCGACTGATTTATCTAACGCACAGATAAAGGCCTGGGTGCATGTGGCGCATTTTGTGTCATCACTATTATTCCCCATTACTAGCTACTTTTCTATAATTATTGTATAAAAAGATGGATTTATACATGTGTGTGAGAGGTGCTTTGTATTCGTTTACATACATGATTTTCTGGTGTAGGGTTTCCTTTTAATTCCATGCAGGGAAAGAGAGTCAAAATGAAATGTAACAGAGTGGTGATCTCTGGTCTCCCATCTCTGCACAGCATCTCGGGTGGGTACAGCTAGACAGTTAGGATGTGACCTCCAAATAGGGGCTGTATAAATTCTACCTTTCACCATGAAGACGAAACGTAAACACAAGAAAGTTTTTGACCACCATCCAAGGAAACAGAGCATCACACAGTTTCGTAGGTGTGTCCCGATTTAGTAACACAATGCCGCGATAGGGCTCTGACTGCATGGGAGGTAATCTACTTACTACCCATCACATAAAAGTAACTCTAAAGCCTCTTTTGTAGCCCCCTTAAAATCCCCCCCCCCCCAACCAGAAAAAAAAGAAAATCCACCCCCTTAAAACAGCAACAACCACTCCCCCCCCAAAAAAAAAAAAAGAAAAAAAAAGAAAGAAAAATAATACAACACAAAATCACATACATCCCCCCCCCCCAAAAAAAAAAAAAAAAAAAAATCCCCCCCAACAAAACAATGACGGCAACAACAATACCAACACACTCTCCTCCCAAACAACCCCCCCCAAAAAAAACCCAAAACAAAAACAACAACAACAACAAAAACAGCAAAAACCCCAACCAAACTCTTGATAGCATAGCCGTAACTTGGGCTCAAACCGCGGCATTTAGATGAAAATGTCTGCGATATAACAACAAAGCAGCTAACCACTAACCACGATATAACAACGAAGATATATTGCACCATACCTACAGGACACCAAGGAGTAGATAGATGGCCGCTACTGTAAGTGGTGGTGGTGCAGTTTTAGGAAGTTTGCTCGCTACATCCTTGACTTGCTCCTCTCCATGCAATAAGAAAAGTTTGGGGAACAAAATGTGATTAGGAGTACAAAAAGTACGCCTGTCTAATGACTATATAACCATCTCCTCCGTCGATACTGCTTATAGTGTCTATGCTTATTGCTCTATCACATTACACAATCTAGACAGGAAAGAGAGAGAGAGAGAGAGAGAGAGAGAGAGAGAGAGAGAGAGAGAGAGAGAGAGAGAGAGAGAGAGAGAGACAGACAGACAGACAGACAGACAGACAGACAGACAGACAGTACAGAGGCAGAGAGAGGGAAATATCCACAAGTGTTGTATATCGTATCTAAAATTGCTTTGTTGTCGATTTCTCCACTGTATAGTATCAAACTGGCATTGTTCTCAACCTATCTCCCAACGTCAGTCTTATTTCATACACTACTCTCCCGCCCCCATTGTATCTATCAGCAAATGTACTCACATGATATTTGAAGTCGAATGCGCTAGGCCTGACTTGCCAGGTGCTTCATGGCAGCGGAGCGCATTTTCGCTCATAATTTAATCACAATAGTTGCTGTCTGAACGCTCGACGACGACGGAGGAACAGAGGAAGAAGAAAGAGAACAAGAACAAGACGATTGTTTTTGGCCGCGCTTTGGTGAAACAATAATGTCCTGCTTGATTGTGCTAGGATTTTGTGTGCAATAGCTTATAAAATCAGACTGGGTATGGTAAAAATATCAACAAACGACCGTGCTAATTTGATTTACCCAAAGATAATTTATTTCACAAGTGTTATGAAAAGACAGTGTGTGTACACACACATGCACACAGAAACACAGACAGACAGGCACAGACAGACACACTAGCACAAGCACACACAAGCACACACAAGCACACACACACACACACACACACAACACACCACACACACACACACACACACACACACACTCACACACACACACCACACACACACACACACACCACACACACACACACACACACACAACACAAAATCTAAAAGATAAACGCCAAATTAAACAGAAAGAAGTAAACATAGCACAAATTATTGTGAGGCTAAACTTTGGTTTCTTTGTAATGATCATATAAGATCTTACATGGAAAAAATTTAATGAAATGAAATGGTGCTGTTACAATGCCCAAAGGGATAAGAATTTCTCAACAAGAAGGCAGAAGCCTTGTAACATTTTAATCACCATGAAGTTCATGTGGCATAGAAATAGACAGAAAGGAAACAAAACAGGTGTTTGACCAATCTTGTAATTGAATATTCACGCCATTTGATGAAGTAAAATTTTTTACTTCAAAAGAAATCTGTCGTTGGACGTTTAATGATTCTGAAACATTACAAATTTTTCGCACAACTTGTAAATTGTTGGTTCGCAATGAGTGAACATCTATTGTTCAGTACATAGCGAAGCAAACAGATAATAGTTACAACTATTCCCTATTAATACTGCAATTATGGACATTTTAACGATTAATGTTACTTTAGAAATAATCCCATCACCAACACTTTCAAACGATGTGCCATGCATTGTAACTTTCAACACCATAAAGCAATTGTCTAAAAACTTCTCAACTTTTTGACATTAAACTTACCAGTTTGCACCTCGATTTGTCAACAACATCTTGTTTCTGGACTATTTATATTTATAATTTTTTTATAATACAATCAGTAACAACTCAACTCAGTTGGTCTCTCCTGGATACCAAGTTTTTTGTCTGTCTTGTTCATATTATCACATCTCCAAAAAGTATCAATGATGTCGTTAGTGCAAATGCAACGACAGTTTGAAATGTAATGAGAACACCAACGGATAAATTACATCAAAATTACAATCCACTTGAACAAATGACTTATTTTTGAACACTTCTTTCTCAAAAAAAACATCATACTTAACAGTATAATCAGAGCTACGTTCAGATTGCATGAACTATCAATAAAAAATATAAATTTGGTGTATTCTAGTCTAGCTTTGAAGCTCATATCGAGTAACTACTAAGCAAATTTGATTTATTAATAAGAAGCATTGGACAAAGCACTTTAATCTAATTAAAATCTCTTATTCGTTCCAACTGTCTTATGACAAAGTATTCTTCATGCACAGTATTTACTAAAGTTACAAGTATGGACTGTAGATACACTTGCCGGTACTTTTATCCGACTTGGACTTACAGTGAAATTGAATGCCCTATAACGACGTGCAGCAAATACTCAAACACAACTACGGAAATTACTTCAACGAGTAAAAAAATCAAAACAATTCTAAGCGAAACAATAACTCGTAAGACAATTGTCGATGTTCAACCTTTGAAATCTGATCATCAACATATCAACACTCAACACATCTACTTCCCTAGGAATAACAAAGCAATTTTATATAAAACCAATTGTAATGAAATCAAAACATGACTTAAGTCGATCGCACATTCATGAGAATATTTCCCACTAATTTTTACAGATGGTTCACACTATATCAAACAGTTACTTTATACATCCTTAAAGTAGAAAATTTATTGGTAACATCGATTCACAGCTGACTAAGCATTTTATGCTCTTAACATATTCTCGATCTTCCTGAATATATTTCAACTTCTTTGGTTGATTCTAATCGTACTCTACGCATTAAATCACAAGTTTAAAAATCTAAAGTTATTAAGATCAATCTGTTAAATGTTAGCTAAGGGGTATTGTGTCACTTGTTGGTCTCTATGTGATCTACAATGATGGGACAGACTGAAAGAATCAAACATGAAGGATTCTTAGAATACCTCATACTTACAAAGGCATCACTTATAAAAGCATCGTGAGCAGGCAAACTATTATCAAAGACGATATCAAGTCTTCATCACGCCTATAAGTCGAGCTCTGAGCAATACATTTTTCGCAGAGTTTATTTCCGATAAAACGAATGCTTATCAAAATATAGCAAAAATATAAATTTGCTGAAAATTACAACAACACATAATTTTGAATTAGCTAAAACCATTCTTACCTCCGGAAAAGGAAAGATTTTAAAACTTTTTGGCTTTGTAAACAAAATCTTTGATGTTCTAGGAATTTGTTATAGTTTTAATCATACTGATGTTATATTACTGTTGTATTTTTACCCAAATTATTCATTACATTTAAGAAAAGACAATTTTACCACACACCACACAACAGACCCCCCCCCTCACGCAACACAGAACAGACAAAACACAACACACACACACACACCACACACACACCACACACACACACACACACCACACACACACCACACACACACACACACACACACAACACACACACACACACACACACACACACACGTACACGAGAAAAATACTAGTAATGTTCCTTCAGGGGATAGTTTACAGCTCTGGCGGGACATTATCGCTGTCTAGACAAGACAACATTGTCTGCTGCCATCACGGGGACGGTCCATCAGCCTCTGGAAGGAAGATGAAACACACGTACCGTCCTCCCAGAATAGAGAAACAGTCCTGGGCAGTTTGGCCAACTGTACCTAGTTACCAGAAAGATAACTCAACAACATACCAGTTGTTGCCAATCAAGGTTGATTTTCCTCGTTGACATGAATGAGATACACACAAGCAATCTGAAACATGGCGGAGAAGCAAAAATAAATATCTTAACTCGCCAGATGTTACTGAAAAATCTGGTTTATGGAAAAGTGGCCCAGTCACAAATCGTTACCAATTCCAAGAGAGAAAATCTGAATCACTGCTACCTCTCCAGATGGTGTTCAGTTTTGCCAGTGCTGTTATTATTGTCTGTGCAATCATGCATACTACTTCTGTCTTGGACCTCTGGTGTGATACAACGGCTCCCGAGTACTTGAAGCTTTGAACCGTTTCCAGCTTCTGGTCATTGACCCTGACATCAGTGCTGATGCCGTTGGCATTATTGGTCATCAGTTTGGTCTTCTCTACACTGATTTCTATGCCGTATGTTTTGGAAGTCTTAATTAGAAGTTCTGTTAGGCTGGCAAGCTCTTGTTCTGATCCTGTTAGTCCATCAATATCATCTGCGAAGCGGAGGTTTGTAATCGTTCTGCCACCAATGCTGACTGATCCTTTATGGTGTTCCAGTGCATCAGCCATGATTCTCTCAAGGAAGATGTTGAAAAGAGCGGGTGAGAGTAGACAGTCCTGCCTTACTCCAACTGTTGTTTGAAACCACTCCCAAATGTTGCTGTTGTAGTACACTGCACTGGTGGCCTTGTTGTACGGCTCTTAGAAGACTCTGATCAGGTTTGCATTGATGCTGTACAACTTCATGGTTGCCCACAAAGCTGCATGATACACCCTGTCAAACGCTTTCTTAAAATCAATAAATACGTGGCAGAGGTCTTGTTGGTGTTTGAAGGTACCGCTGTCAGAGTATTCTGAGGTTGAATATCTGTTCAGTTGTGCTGCGCCCTTCTCGGAAACCTGCTTGTTCCTCAACAATGATGGTCTCTGCTTGTGGCTTCAGTCTGTCCATAATTTTTGCTCATATGACAGACAATTGCTGTCTAAGCATTTGAGAAAGAAGAAGAAAATTAATACTCCCTGCCATACCCTAGTAATAGTCAAAATCGTCCTGAATACATTACATCCGCGAGCAAAGACTATTTTTACAGCAGAAAAAACCTAGGATTTTACAAAATAGTTATGGACACAATTTGCTGAGGCTTAGGTCGTGGCACAAATCCAACACAAATGATGGAGGTTGGTCAATAACTACTCTTCAATGTGGTGCCACAGTGACTCCCTACAGAATAAAGGAAGAGGAAAAGAAAGACAAACAAATAACATGTATTTATTTTTAACACTTACTATGCACAGAGTTGTCTCAGAAAGATAATTATTGCATTCTAGACACTTTCCTGTCTTCCCATAAGAAAGTTTCACAAAAAAATGGCACAGCAATAAATTCAGATGATGACAGTGTCTACCTAACGTAATAATCTTATGCAAATTGCTGCAAAAACTTTCGCCCCGTCTGGCACAAGGAACAAACTGACAGAAGTGTGTATGCAGAGGCTGAATTCTTATTGATTTGTGCTCAGACATATAAGCAGAACAGATCTGTACCTACCCTGCCTGAACAATAGTCTCCTCCACCGTAACATCTCACCCACTCCCACTACCCTCCCATCACCCCACTCAAGAGATTTTCTCAATTCCTGAGCACTCTGGCATAATGGTAGTTAAACAGAAGCGACTGGTTGGTTATGTATTTGCATAGCGTTAGCAACAGTCCCTCTAAGTACAGTGCATGAAATGCAAATAAAGCCCAAAGGCTGTCTGAGTGCGCAAAAAGCAATTTGTCATGGGACTACAC
>CM060316.1:9553066-9555566 GCA_030674155.1 Stramonita haemastoma | reverse complement strand
ATAGTGCAGCGGTTATAACGTTGTGGGTCATGGGATGGCAAGTTGCGGTTTCGAATCCCACAAGAGACATGGGGATTTTTCGGACTATGACTGGCTCCTACCAAGAACGAGTTTGCTAGGAACTCATTGAGAAGACTGGGACCACACAAGTCGAGCTTGATCCACTTTATGGGCGCAATTTTGTGAGAGTTGATCAAATTATCTGACCAACACTGCAGGTGTCTGTATCTCTCCGGCCTAGTTGGTGCAGGGATATTATGGTGGTAGGTATCAAATACAGTCCTGTTAAAGTAGTCTCAAAGCACATGTAATTCCATAGAAGCAGCATTACCTCATCCTCACCACCATCATTTATTCAACAGCACTAGTTTCTGTGGTCTCATGGTGACCTCAGTTTTGGTCACAGCAATTAACAGCTTTGTGTACCTTTCATAAAAACTGCTTTTAATGTTGACTTGTTTTGAACAATGAATATACAGATTTGTTCGTGTTCATGTCCTTTCTTTTGTTTGTTTAAAATATTGAAATACATGCAGATGAGACACAAATGCATGGGAAATACCAGAGCCAGTATGCTTCCTGTGTAAGGCTTCAAAACAGCAGAAGCCATTGTGTGCCAATGGGAATAGATGACACTATTACAAAACTAAGCAAATGAGGACTGGATTTATATAAAAAAGCACACGAGTGCTTATCTCATTATCCTCGAAACAAAAGAACAAATAAAATCAAATAGGGGTGATTAAAAAAAAGGGGGACACTGCTTTGTGAAAAGAGTTTTCTTTCTCCATGGAGAAACATGAAGACCTGAATGGATGAAAAAAAAACATACCCACACACCCCAGAAAGGGAAAAAACAGGGAAAGGAGAGAGGAAACTGAGGGGAAGAGATAGCCATCTCCAATAGCTAAACTTCCCCCCCGGCTGAATTACTCAGTGCTCCAACGCAAATTGCTCCATCAAACCACATCCAGTGCGGGGGGAGTTACTGAGAGAAGAAAGACAAAAAAGAAGAAAAGGAGAGGGGAAAAGATAAAGGAGGGGGAGGGAAGGGGAGGAGGAGGGAGGGGGAGAGAAGGGGTGTCAATACAGCTGTCATTCTCTCTCCATAGGGTTGCTAGTTTATTGATTTCTTCCAGGGATTGAAAACGGAACTTTTTCCGGTTTCAAGTGCGTCCCCACCCCCATCACTCAGATATTAGCATCGTCCACTCTACCCTCTCTCTCTCTCTCTCTTCTTTTTCTCTGTCTCTCTCTGTGTTTCTCTCTGTCTCAGTTTCTCTTTCAGTTTTATGATATATCCTTAAAGGCTGGGACTAGATGTAAAAAAAAAAGCACATGGGTGCTTACTCAGTATCCTCGAAATAAAAGAATTTGAATTGGTTTAATTTGATTCTCTCTCTCTCTCTCTCTCTCTCTCTCTCTCTCTCTCTCTCTCTCTCTCTCTCTCTCTCTCTCTCTCTCTCTCTCTCTCTCTCTCTCTCTCTCTCTCTCTCTCTCTCTCTCTCTCTCTCTTCTCTCTCTCTCTCTCTCTCTCTCTCTCTCTCTCTCCCCTCTCTCAGTGTGTCTTTGTGTGTATCTCTCTGTGTCTCTCTCTGTGTCTCTCTCTGTCTCTGTCTCTGTGTGTGTCTCTCTCTGTCTCTCTGTCCCTGTCTCTGTCTGTTTGTCTGTCTGTTTCCTCTCTCTCTCTCTCTCTCTCTCTCTCTCTCTCTCTCTCTCTCTCTCTCCTCTCTCTCTCTCTCTCTCTCTTCTCTCTCTCTCTCTCCTCTCTCTCTCTCGTTTCTTTCTGTAGGCAGATGATGTCCAGATAGTGATCTGAGTTTTTCAGCTATGCCACATTATTATCACAAATAGAGAAGAGGTTACTCTTCCAGGTCATGTGTGTAAGACAGAGGCTTCTACAGCAGGAGAGTGACATAGTGCCCAGGTGATGGGAGACCATCTACATCAGGAATATAGGTCTGGGGGACTGTAACGGCTGCAAATATCTGTAAAAGCTATCAGGCATTTTGTTGTTTATGCTTATTTCTCTGTCTGTCTCTCTTTGTCTGTCTGTCTGTCTGTCTGTCTGTCTATGTATATATATATATATATATCTATCTATATATATATATATATATCTATATATCTCACTCTCTGTCTGTCTGTCTGTCTGTCTGTCTGTCTCCCTCTCTCTCTATATATGCATATATATATATATATATATATATATATATATATATATATATATATATACATACATACATACATATACAGAGAGTGTGATATCACACACACACACACACACACACACACACACACACACACACACACACACACACACACACACACACACATACACACACAGTAATACATCGTCGGAGCAACAATCTCCCAACATATTCATGAAAAACAGTATAAGAAAAGGATTGCCCACTGCTGGCTTATTCAGTAATGCCTGATCAAAATAACGAGTTAGATATCATTGCATTTGTATTAAAATGCGATAGTCATACCTCAT
>CM060316.1:9543066-9548066 GCA_030674155.1 Stramonita haemastoma | reverse complement strand
ACCAGATGCACAGATGACATTTGTGTGACATTTAAACAAGGTGAACATGATTGAAATTGCTTCTGTGGCATTTGCAGCGCTATGCAGAAATCAATTCAATTAAAGTTTTTTGGCTTCTCGGCTAGAGCTCCGAGGTTTACCAATGGTGAGATGTTGGCGTAAGAGACCGTTTCCCCCTACAATATAGGTAGCTATACTCCAATTTCGAAGATGAATTAAATTGAAATGAATACCACTTTCAGTCACAGCAGATTTCTCTATATGAAAATTGGGGCAGTTCTCCTGGTTGGGGAGAGCGCATCGCCACTAGAGCAGCGCCACCCATATTTTGGAACTTATTTCCCTATGTGCACGTTTATTTTTCCCTAGGGTTGTATATGGCAACGTTCTAGCGGCTTCTGCGACGGTACTGGAACCATTCGTATCGGCGATTGCCTTTCCAATGGATCATTCCAATGACGTGGATAGAGGGGGATATGATGCATGGGTAACAGCTTTCCCTCCATACTTACTTACCCAGGCTTTGCGCTCTAGAGCGCAACTCAATTGGTCTTATGAGACTGACAGAAGCCTACTCTTTACCCTATGAAAGTGTTTTTCTGTGTAATTTTGCGAGAGACAACCCTTTTGTTGCCGTGGGTCTTTTAAGCGCGCTCAATGCGTGTTGTACACTTTAGAGTGTTGCACACGGAACGTCAGTTTCTCGTCTCATCGGAAAGACTGGTTCTGTATTCAGAAGACCACAGAGAGGGTTTGACATCGGAGAATGAGCTCGCTTCTAAAGAAGCCTTTCGACCCTGTCGTGTGTTTACTGAAGAAACTACTCAGTTGATGCCATGGGTAAAAATTGCTGACAAAGAAACTACTTAGCTGCCGCTATAGCTAAAACTAATATTTAAGTATATTCTTTTTTCTTTTTTTAATATTCTTTTATATCGAGGATAATGGAATAAGCACTCATGTGCTTTTTTAACATCCAGTCCCCGTGTGTATGTAGTTTTAGTTTTGTAAATCTTGTCATCTGTTTCCACCGGCACATAATGCCCTACTCTTACGAAAAGCAGAATAGGATTTAACGTGTGCGCAAGATGTTTTGCGTGCGTTGCACACGGGGCCTCGGTTTATAGTCTCATCCAGACTTTTGGGGAGAGTGGAGTCAGCACTGATGTTAACTCCAGGGGAAAATCTCCCTCGAAAGGTTCGATTCCCGTTCGAGGTGGATTTTTCCCCCCCTGGAGTTATTGATTTGCTTAGTTACATGATGCGTGCATGTTGTTAAGATGATTTTGTTTCTTGTTATCATGTAAAATTCTCCTTATGCCTAAAGGGATGACAGGAAATAAAGAATATTTTGAATTTGAATTTGATGAGAGTTGGAGTGTGTGAGTGACCCGAAACAAACAAACAACGTTAATGCACAGCATTTGTAACTGTAGCTGTAGTTGTAAGATTGAAGTCTTTAGAGTCCTCCTTTTAGCGGGATAAGACTCTAATAACCTTTCTGTCTCTGTCTGTATGAGTGTCTGTTGGTTTATTTGCATGCCTCTTCTGTCTGTCTGTCTGTCTGTCTGTCTGTCTGTCTGTCTGTATGTCTGTCTGTCCATCTGTTTCTTTCTCTCCTTGTCACGGTTATTCTTGTTTGTTAGTTGTTGTGTTTCGCGCACGCGTGCGTGCGTGAGTGCATGTGTGTGTGTGTGTGCGCGCGCGCACGCACGCACGTGTGTGTATGTGTGTGTATGTGTGCGAGTGCGCGCACGTGTTTGTGCTTGCATATTGTGTGGAAGCATGTGTGTGTATGTGTGTGTGTAAGTGTGTGCGTGCGCGCACGTGTGTGTCCGCGGTTTTTGTTGGTCTTATAACCCCATGATACTGTTGTATGAGGCTATACCCCCCCCTCCCCCTCTAAAAAAATAACCCGAAAAAATAGAGAACAACAACAACAACAAAATAACAAACAATAAAAAGAAACCAAAGGACTCCAAAACAACAACACCCTAAACAATTAATAATCGATGCGTATAACGTTTATATATTCTTCATTCGTCCATTTAGTGTTTGCCTGCGGCACTGAATATCAAAACACCCCACAGAAAAGGTCTATTTTTCCATTATTCTCAAAGGATCAAGTTTCTTTTGTTTTTCCGTTACGAAACGGAAGTTCTCTCTCTTGCCGGAGGCGAGATTGGCACTGAGTTTGGAATAAACAGCCGACATATCAATAATGGAAGGTTCATATTTATGCTGTTTGTGTTCGTTCGGTCCATGTTATATGTTGTCCATTTGTCTGTGTCTTTTATTTATGTGTTTACTTGTTGAAAATGTGGGCATTTATTGGTCTATCTAGTTCATTTGTTTCCTATTGCATCTTTGCTTAGGTTCAAATTTTGTTTTGTTATTTTCATCTTTAGTTGATTTTTCAAATGTCACGTTTCTGTTTTGGTTTCTTTATCCATCGCTTTCGCTTTCACGTTATCTTTAGAATATATCATATTTAGCCTTTTTTTTTATTATCTTATAAAGTGGCGGGATAGCTCAGTGGTCAGAACGCTCGCTTTCTTTCCCAAGTCAAAGTTAAGCAGCATCGAGCGTGGTTACCAGTTAGATGGGTGACCGTTTGCGCGCTTTGGTTTCAGTACAGTCCCTCGTTTTACCACACGCACATGCACACACACACGTGTGTGTGTGTGTGTGTGTGTGTGTGTGTGTGTGTGTGTGGTGTGTGTGTTCATTCATTCATTCATTTATTCTTTTATAACGAGGATAACAGAATAAGCAATCATGTGCTTTTTTTCATCCGGTCCCCGTGTGTATGCAGTTTTGTAAATATTGTCATCTGTTCCACCGGCACACGATGGCCTACTCTTACGAAAGCGGTACAGGAATTAACGTGTGCGCAAGATGTTCTGCGTGCGTTCGCACACGGGGCCTCGGTTTAAAGTCTCATCCGGAGGACTTTTGGGGAGAGTGGACTTTTGTGTGTGTGTGTGTGTGTGTGTGTGTGTGTGTGTGTGTGTGTGTGGTGTGTGTGTGTGTGTGTGTGTATGTTGTGTGTGTGTGTGTGTGTGTGTGTGTGTGTGTGTAGAGAGAGGAGAGAGAGAGAGAGAGAGGAGGAGGAGAGAGAGAGAGAGAGAGAGAGAGAGAGAGAGGAGAGAGAGAGGAGAGAGAGAGAGAGAGACAGACAGACAGACAGACAGACAGACAGACAGACAGACAGAGACAGAGGCAGAGAGACAGAGGCAGAGAGACAGAGGCAGAGAGACAGAGACTGACAGAGAGGATATTTCAGCGTGTATCTACGTGCACATTCATGCAAAGGTACATCGCCACGTTAAGCAAATGTATACCACAAAGCAAAAGAACAAGTCAGAGAGAGACAACTTTTCTTTCTATAACAATGCTTGACAACTTCAGTTAGTCCTTGACCTGAATAGTTCAATACCCTGCCCCTCCCCCCACCCCCATCTCCCACCCCCTACTTTTCCCTCCTCTCCATCACCCAGGATACTCCTGCTGGCTGACTTCTAACTTCTGTTTTTATTAGGGCATCAGGACAAGCTGTGAGTCACACACACGCACACATACACACGCGCGCGCACGCACACACACACACTTTACACAACACACACCACACACACACAAACACGCACACACACGCACGCACACACGCACACACAAACACACACACACACACACAGCACAATCACATACACATATGCACGCACACACACATACACGCACACGCACACGCACACACACATACACGCACACACACCCACACACCCACACCCACACCCATACACACTCTCTCTCTCTCTCTCTCTCTCTCTCTCTCTCTCTCTCTCTCTCTCTCTCTTCTCTTCTCTCTCTCTCTCTCTCTCTCTCTCTCTCTCTCTCTCTCTCAGGGGATTTCTGGTGAGACAGAATCGAAAATCTGAAAGCATCTACGGAAATCTCCTAACAAGTGCCTACACTATCGCATGCAGTTTCCCAGTCCTTCTCTTTTCCTTTCCCATAACTTGCATCTGTTCTTTGATAAAGGTGATAACAGAAAAAAAGCCAGGATACCATTATTTAAAGTTCATCCAGCCTGTGATGGTGGTGAGGCCTATTTTTTATTTTATAGAATGCTGTTAAAGTTCTGTGTAGTAGGTGAGACATTCAGCCAAATCAATAGTGTCTTTGTGGCTGTTGTGGCCACCCCCAACCCCATCACTACCACCACCATCAGCAGCAGCAGCAGCAGCAGCAGCAGCAGCATTATCACCATCACAACCATCATCATCATCATCAACAACAGCAGCAGCAGCAGCAGCAGCAGTAAATGTAAAACTGAAGAAGAAGAAGAAGAAGAAGAAGAAGAAGAAGAAGAAGAAGAAGAAGAAGAAGAAGAAGAAGAAGAAGAAGAGAAGAAGAAGAAGAAGAAGAAGAAGAACCAGAGCAAGAACAAGAACAAGAACAAGGAGAAAACTTTTACTGTTCTTATTGTTACTAATGGTGTTACTGGTATCATTATTACTGATTTGGGAGATGTTTTTCAGCTTTCAGCTGCTGCTCTTTCCATGTGCCTGTTTTGAACTCATGAATTATTGTGAAACCTTTGACCTGCAGCAGAAGACCATAAAAATGGTAACAGTGAGCAGTATGCATGACGCTGCAGCACAATCCTTCCTCCTTTCCTGTCTTTTCTGGAATCAATGGCTTAATGTCAGTCAGTCTCACTCCACTTCCCACACTGACAGGGCAAGGAGAGACGAATCAGCGGACCAGATCACTGATTTCTGGTCTGAGACATTGCAGAGGATCTTCAGCATCCCTGCAGAACCACTGTCAGTCACAGATGGCATCGCAGCCTGGCTGCACAAGTCCTTCTCTCAGAGAGGCCCTGACATCAGCCACCAAGTACTTAAATAACAGGTGTTTTGGGTTAGAAATGGGCCTCTGATTGTATGGAATGTTATCATCACAGCTTTGCTGAATTAAATTCTATTGCCACAGCCTCT
>CM060316.1:9490566-9533066 GCA_030674155.1 Stramonita haemastoma | reverse complement strand
CAGGGACCCTATTCTTGTCATGCTCGCTCTGCAAGCATTCCCCGGAGTCCACGGGGGGAAAAAAAAAAGAAGAGAGAAAAGCGAAAAAAAACCCCAAACCCTTACCTAGCTGACAACCTGAACATCATGTTGTGAAACACATACTGCGTGACCATACTGTATGAGTATAATATCACCAAGTGTGAATAGACTCCAAATTAAACAACAACAACAACAACAACAACAACACACACACACACACACACACACACACACACACACACACACACACACACACACACACCACACACACACACACACACACACACACACACGCGCGCGCGTAAGCCTACACACCAACAAGCGCGTTTACAGGAACTTGTACCACGCAATAGTATAAGACAGGAAAAGAGAGAGAGAAAAAAAAGCAAAGATACACATTAATTTGACACTTGTGTTGCGCAGTTTTGAAAACTCAACTATTTCCCCCAAATACAGCATACGCTATAAGGCAATCCTGTGTTCTTATGCTTTTGTTTAGCTTGCAAGTCCAAAATGACACGCAGGCACACGTGCAGAATAATATACCCACACAAAGAGAGATCAGCCACATGTTGACATACCCCCTCGTAAACACACACACACACACACACACACACCACACACACACACACACACACACACACACACACACACATATACACACACACATTTCCCCTAGAGTTAAACCCCCTAAAAGTCCGATGAGACTATAAACCGAGGCCCCGTGTGGGAACGCACGCAGAACATCTTGTGCACACGTTAAATTCTGTTTCGCTTTTCAAAACTGTAGGGTGGAAACAGATGACACCATTTACAAAACTGCATACACTCGGGGACTGGGTGTAGAAAAGCACATGAGTGTTTATTCCATTATCCTCTATATAAAAGAATAAAACACGAATAAATAAAGAATAAAAACATACACACACACTCACGTCAGAGCTACAAGACAAAAGAGATCGTTAACGAGATTAAAAATTCTCCCCTCTCCCAAATAAAAACCCAAGCAAAAAATAAAACAGCCCTACAACAGACACACACACACACAACACACACACACACACACACACACACACACACACACACACACACACACACACACACACACACACACACACCAAATAAACTGAAAAATCAACAACAAAAATAACGACACCCCCACACTTTTCATCCACTCCCTCTCCCAACCCCAACAAGGAACAAACCTCCCCCCTCCCCCCCCCCCCCCCAAAAAAAAAAAAGTTTTCTAGTGTTAAAATAAGAGAATGCTTTTGGGAACCCTGGAACGCTAACAAAAACATCATGTTGAAATATGGCTTTTCTTTTTTTTTTTTTAAATTCTTTTTTTGTGTTTTGACTCTTTGACCCGAACGTTTTCATTTTTCCTCAGGGCAGTTGGGATGCTAGTGCAACTAATTCGTCTTTTTCTTTTGCTTTTCCTTTTTCTTTCTTTCTTTCTTTTTTTTTTGGGGGGAGGGGTTTCTCTAACAGATTTCAAGACAAGAGATGAGTCAGGGCACAAGTCAATGCCTCGTCTGTTCTTTTTATCGGTCTGTATGTCTGCCTGCCTGCCTGCCTGCCTGCCTCTCTCTCTCTCTCTCTCTCTCTCTCTCTCTCTCTCTCTCTCTCTCTCTCTCTCTCTCTCTCTCTCTCTCTCTCTCCCCGTCACTCTGTCTCTCTGTGTCTCTGTCTCTGTCTCTGTCTCTCTCTCTCTGTCCTCTCTCTCCCTCTGTCTCAGTTTCTATCTCTCTCTCTCTCTCTCTCTCTCTCTCTCTCTCTCTCTCTCTCTCTCTCTCTCTCTCTCTCTCTCTCTCCTCCCTCTCTCTTCTGTCTGTCGTCTGTCTGTCTGTCTGTCTGTCTGTCTGTCTGTCTGTCTGTCTGTCTGTCTGTCTGTCTCTCTCTCTCTCTCTCTCTCTCTCTCTCTCTCTCTCTCTCTCTCCCCTCTCTCTCTCTCTCTCTCTCTCTCTCGTTAAATGTTGTAAAGAATCCAAAACAATTGTCACACTTGATCTGTTCATCTCTACATAAAGTTTGTTCTCTCTCCTCTCTCTCTCCTCTCTCTCTCTCTCTCTCTCTCTCTCTCTCTCTCTCTCTCTCTCTCTCTCTCTCTCTGTAGTTTTCTTTCTCTAGTGTTAATCCGCCTATCTGCCTACCTCTCTGTCTCTCTGTCTGTGTGTGTGTGTCTGTGTTTCTCTCTGTCTCTCTCTGTCTCTCTCTCCCTCTGTCTCTGTTTCTCTCTCTCTCTGTCTCCTCTCTGTTCTCTCGCTGTCTCTCTCTGTGTCTCTCTGTCTGTCTGTCTGTCTGTCTGTCTGTCTGTCTGTCTGTCTGTCTCGTCTGTCGTCTGTCTGTCGTCTCTCTCTCTCTCTCTCTCTCTCCTCTCTCTCTCTCTCTCTCTCTCTCTCTCTCTCTCTCTCTCTCTCTCTCTCTCTCTCTCTTGTGTTAAATGTTTTAGAGGATTGGATGTAAAAAGAATCCAAAACATTGTCACACTTGATCTGTTCATCTCTACATAAAGTTTGCTCTCTTCCTCTCTCTCTCTCTCTCTCTCTCTCTCTCTCTCTCTCTCTTCTCTCTCTCTCTCCTCTCTCTCTCTCCTCTCTCTCTCTCTCTCTCTCTCTCTCTCCTCTCTGTCTCTGTCTCTGTCTCTGTCTCTGTCTCTCTCTCTCTTTGTTTCTCTCTCTCTGTGTCTCTGTCTGTCTATCTGTGTCTATGTCTGTCTTCGTCTGTCTGTCTGTCTCTGTCTCTCTCTCTTCTCTCTCACCTTCCCTCTCCCCCCCCCCTCCCTCTCTCTCGCTTTTTAAATGTGTTAGAGGATTGGACGTAAAAAGCAACAAAACAATTGTCACACTTAATCTGTTCACCGATCTATTAAGTTTGGTCGTTTGTCGTTTGGCTCTCTGTTCTGCTCTTGTCTCTGTCTCTCTCTTTGTCTTCTCTCTCTTCTGTCTCTCTGTGTCTCTGTGTCTCTCTGTTTCTGTCTCGTCTGTCTGTCTTCTGTCTGTCTTCTTCTTCTTCCTCTCCCTCCTCTCTTCTCTCTCTCTCTCTCTCTCCTCTCTCTCTCTCTCTCTCTCTCTTCCCCCCCCTCCTCTCTCTCTCTCTCTCTCCTCTCTCTCTCTCTCTCTCTCTCTCTCTCTCTCTCTCCCTTCCCCTCCCTCTCTCCTTCTTTCTGTCTCTCCTCTCTTCTCTTTCCTCCCTCCATCTCCTCTCCTCCCTCTCTCTCTCCTCCTCCCCCCCCCCCCCCTCTCTCTCTCTTCCACACCAATCCATTTCGCTTCCGTCTTTCCTCTTTTCTGTCACTCCTTCTCTCATGGGAATGAAGGTCGGACACAGCGCAGACGAACTTCTCAAAACATCTGTGGGGATAACTATTGATTGACGCTGGCAGCATACTCCCCCCCTCCCCCCACCATAAGACTGTGTCCTCCCCCTCCCCCACCACCTCGTGTCTCTCTCCCCTTCTCCTACCACCCCTATTCCTCTTTACATACGTACGTGCTTCTTGGTTCTGTCTCTTCTGCTGAAATCGGCACGCAAAAAAAAAAATCAAGATCAGTTAGATTTGTCTTATACACACTTTTTTGTATGTAATCACACGACTCTTTGCATTATATATTCTCAGGAGAAGGGAAAGGTTTCACTAGAATTAGCCTTGTCCATGACACACTCTGTTTCGAAAAATTCAGTGCAATGCTGTTTGTTGTTGTTGTTGTTTGTTCCTATTGTTGATGTTGTTGATGATGTCGTTGTTGTTGCTGCTATTGTTAATATTGTTTTATGTCTAGTAGAGATTTCCGATGTATTTATTTATTTTCATTTTATCTAATCTTTTAATTCCAGGATAATGGACTAAGCACTCATGTGTCTTTTTTACATCCAGTCCCCAGTGGTATGCATTTTTTGTTGTTAAAGTTTGTCATCTGTTCCCACTGGCACACAGTAGTCTACTCTTTCAAAAAGCGGGAACGGGTTTTAACTTGTGCCCAAGATGTCCTGCGTGCGTTCGCAAACGGACCTCGGCTTATGAGTCCATCGGAAGGACTTTTGGGGTGGAGCTGGAGTCGGCACTGATGTTAATCCAGGGAAAAATATAGGGATGTAGGGACTGTGAGAAGGTGCTTCACTGTCTAGGAAGGAGCAGGAGGGAAACGAAGGTTTTGAGGGGTAGCAGTAGGAGGACGTTAGGGACGAGATAGCTCAGTGGTCAGAGCACTCAGCTTTCCCCCAGCCAAGGTTAAGCAGCATCGAGCGTGGTTACCAATGGATGGGTGACAGTTTGCGCGCCTTGTCTTCAGTACAGTCCCTTGTTTCACCCAGCTGTATGGGTACCTGCCTCTTTAGGTCAGGGAAGGTAAAGCACGAGGAGAGGAGATGGGGCCCCCTCATATGCTGGCCCCAGAGAAGCTGAGGTCTATAAATGCCTTGCTCCCTACGGACCACAGGCTATGGGACACTACCTTGTACCTTAGCAGTAGGATGGTCTGTGGAAGATCGTTTGCGTGTAGGATAGTTCTCTATAAGGTCAGCGGAAGTGCATTGCTCCAAAACTCCTAAGAAGTACCAGGGAAGTCAAATCAAGTCAGTTGGGGGGAGGTGGAATAGCCAGTTGTTAGTCACTGAACTCGGGGTCTGAAATCCTGGGTTCGAGGGAATACTACCAAGCGCCCGTTCGAGGAGATGGTACACTTGGAGAATAACATCAGTACCGATTTCAATACCCCGCAAAGGCCTTCAGATGAGACTAATAAACCAATTCGCGAGTGTGCTAACCTTGCAGAACATTTTACGCACATGTTAAAAACCCGCTCCACGTTTCACAAGTGTAGGCAATTTCGCACCAGAGAGAACCGGTGACGAAACTTTTTCAATAAACAAACAAAAACAAACGCATGCGCATTGATGTCATGTTCAGACACCATCCTCGAAGTCAGAATACAGCTACCTTCATGGTAGACAAAAAATGGTCGCATAGACAGCTGAGAGACGAATAAAAAAAGCGAGTCAAATCATATATTCACAGAAATAGACAGTGACTGGAGAGAGATTTTTGGATAACTAGATAAGACGGCCAAGAGGCGCGGAAGCAGGAGAGAGAAGGAGAGACTGAGCACAAAAATATTACAGAAAAAGGGGATGGAGGGCCACGAAAGCGAGAGTTTGTTTTGTGTGTCTTTTTTATTACTCCGCTCCTCATTCCCCACACGCTTGCATCTGCACGTACACACTTTAAACACTCGTGTTCCTGCACATCCACACCACAGAAAAGGAGTCATGTTAGAGAAGAAGTCGAAAAGCATATGGTAGAGCAAAGTGCAAGACAGTGAGAGAGAAGAAAAGAAGAAGAAGAACATGATACACTGAAATAGACAGACAGAGAAATTTTTAACTGTAATCGCCATAGGCCAACAGAAGAAAGGAGGGTGAGCCATAGAGGGGTGGTGGCAGAAAGCGAAGGTTGTTTTTTCATTTTAATTACTCATCTCATTACTACTGTACGCTGCATCTGCACGTAAATATAACATTTCTAACCGTTTCCGAACAATCCACACTACGTAAAGGAGAGAAAGAGAGAGAGAGAGAGAGAGAGAGAGAGAGAGAGAGAGAGAGAGAGAGAGAGAGAGGAGAGAGAGAGAGAGAGAAAGGCACACAGACAGAGAATCAATCAGTAAAACAACCGAACAAGGACATAATCTGAATATTTTCGGTCTCAGAAAACCAACAAAATCCTGCACTTTCAGTGTTTAATCCAGACAAACACAAACACTTTTTTTTTCTCGTATATTCAAGTCCTTACAGGCTTGCTAAAGAGATCTCCCCCCTTAGGCACTGACACCAGACCACCGACCTTTAGCTTTCTGCCGGCAAAGACACAAAGTCTTTAACTGAAACTCTTCCCCCTCTTTCCCTTCTCTCTAATGGAACCACCGGAGAGAATAGCACCAGCATTTTTTCCAGGCTTTAAAGCAGGAATGCAAAAGGCTTGGAGCAATACAAATAGACCTTTTGTTTACCAGCACCACTTTCAGGAATATATATATATAATAGGTAGAAGGAAGTGTGGAAAAAAATGTTTAAATGTAGTTTTTTGTTGTTGTGTTAGAGTTGTCTTACATTCTCTCTCTTTCATTTAAAAAAAAACAAAATTGTTGATTCTATCTATGTAATTTCACCTAAGTCTTTGTGTCGTGTATATTTATGCACCAACTCCTCCCCCCCCTCTCTCTCTGTCACACACACACACACACACACACACACACACACACACACACACACACACACACACACACACACACAGAACACGCAAACGCATGCATATTCATGCATATATACATGTGCGCACCCGAGCGCAAGTGTGTGCTTATACACACGCACACCGACACATATATACACTTCGAGACACACAGAATATTACACAGACAGACAGACACACAAAACACAGATACAACACACACACACACACACACACACACACACACCACACACACACAACACACACACACACACACACACAAATGCACACACACACACACACACACACACACACACACACACACACACACACACACACACACACACACACACACACCACTGAGGCGCAGGCGAGGCAGCAACTGGCTAACAACACAAATGTTTTATCTCTTGTTATTCAAGAACACGCCGAGTGGCAGGAAACCTTTCAGGGCCTCAACAATCCTCTTCTGCGTTGGAGGAACAAATGTCAACACCGGAACCGGAAGCTATGCGGAGAGAGAGAGATTGACAGAGAGAGAGACACAGAGAGAGAGAGAGAGAGAGAGAGAGGGGGGGGGGGGGGGACGATATTGTTAGGGTTTCGATCGATAACAGTCTGGAAAAAAAAAGTGTCCGTGGAAATCTGGGACTTATTAGGGCTTCAGTATCCTAGGACGTGTAAATCTTAAGAGCACAAAGACTTACAATCTGTAATGTGTGTGTGTGTGTGTGTGTGTGTGTGTGTGTGTGTGTGTGTGTGTGTGTGTGTGTGTGTGTGTGTGTGTGTGTGTGTGTGTGTGGTGCTGCGGTGTGTGCGTGTACGCAGCGCGGTGTTGTGCGAATACGCATTTTCAGGAATGTTATTGAAAAATGATTTTCAAGAAGTTTTTTAGGTTACTGCAGTGGCTATGGCCTTTTAAAAAGAAATGGATTTTTTTTAAGAAGTTAGGAAGTAGGGTGGGCAAGTAAGTATGTGGGGAAATAAGTAAGGCAGGTAAGTAATGATGAGTGAGTGAGTGAGTAAGTAGTAAATAAGTAAGTTGGTAAGTAAGTAATAAGTAAGTACCAGGTAAGTAAATGAGTAGTGAGTAATAAGTATGTAAGGTAGCAAGTTGGTAAGCTTAAGTGAGTAATAAGTAAATATTAAGTAAGTAAATAAGTAAGTAAGGTAGTAAGTGAGTAAGTAAGTAAGTAAGGTAAGTAAGTAGGTACGTAAGTAGTTACGTAAGTAAGTAATAGTAAGAAAGTAAGTGAGGGAGTAGCGAGTGAGTAGTGAGTAAATAAAACTAATAAGTGAGTGAGTTAGTGAGTGAGTGAGTGAATAAAGCAAGTAAGTAAGTAAGGTAGTAAGTGGGTAAGTTAACACGTAAGTACGTAAGGAAATTGGTAGAAAATATATAAGTATGTAGGGGATAAGGAAGTAATCAAAAAGTCATCTAAAAAACAAAACATCACAACACTAAACAAAACTAAATTGAAACTAAAGGGGAAAATAAAAATGATCAATCACTGAACAGAAAAAAACGAATTCACTAAAATATCCCTCCCAACAACAACAACAACAACAACAAAACAACAACCAACAACAAACAAACAAACAAACAAACCAACAAACCAACCAACAACAACAACAAAACAAAACCCCGGCAAGGAAGGAAAGAAAACTGGATATGCTTTCAAAACATTTATCTCCCACGTTCATTCTAAGTGTGTTTGAATTCAATATCCCTCCCACTGACATGAGCAATAAATCATTCATAGTCCTTTTCCCTGTCCTCACTCTCTATCATTCTGAATCATTTACAGATACAAAGAAGAAAATAATACCCTCCCTACAGTGCATGCTAAGTGCAAACACATCCTTTGTACTATCAAAGTAGCGGGGATTATTTTCAGGGAATGAAGGGAATCAGAGCGAAGCGAGCAACTCATTTCATGCTTCCATTTATTTCCTTTTTCGACAGATTGACATTTGAATCTTTTTGTTTGAAAACACACATCGGTTGCTGTTGTCGTGTTTTTGCTGATGGTGGTGGAAATGATTTTTTTCGTCGTTGATGGTGTTTTCCTTGTTGTTGTTTGTTATTGTATAGCAGAAATAGTTGATGTTGCTGTTATTGGTCAGTTTATTATTGATGTTAATGTTGTTGCTGATGGTGGTGGAAATGGAAATGTTTTTGTCTAAAATCACTAAATGTGATTAGACGTTAAACTGAAGAACATACATACATAAAGGAAATGTTTTGGTCGTTGATGGGTGTTTTCCTTGTTGCTACTTCTGTTGCTGTTGCTGCCGTTGTTGTTGTATATACAGTTGTTGGAGTTGTAGAGAAAGAAATAGTTGCTGTACTGTTGTTCACCTTGTCATTGATGACGTTGTCGTTGCTGTTTGTGGTGGTGGTGGAAATTAATAATGTTTCGTCGTTAAAAGTGTTTTACTTGTTGTTGTTCTAGACAGAAACAGTTATTGTTGTTGTTATCGTTTGTTACTGCCGACTGCTTGCGTTTTTATTGCTGATGTTACTATTGCTGCTGTTGCTTCTGCTGCTGCTGCTGCTGCTGCTGCTGCTGCTGCTGCTGCTGCTGCTCTGCTGCTGTCGCTAGATAGATGTGTTCAAGTATTTACCGTACCTCCTTTTAAAAAAAGAGGTTGGGGATAATGTTTACTTCAAATGGCAAAGCAGATTAGGATTCTCGCACTTGTTTCATTATTATTTTTTCCACAGTGAGGGGGGAAGAGAGAAAGGGAGGGAGAGGGAAGAGAGAGAGGGAGAGGGAGACGGAGAGAGAGAGAGACAGACAGACACATAGAGACAGATGAAGAAGACAGACAGACAGACAGACAACAGACGACACAGACACAGACAGACAGACAGACAGCAGAGGAGAGACAGAGACATACATACATAAAGACAGACAGCGGGCAGACAGACAGACAGAAAGAGAGACAGAGACACAGACACACGCAGACAACACAGACAGAATTAAACAGAAACACGAAGACAAAAAGCCACACAAGGACAAAGAAAAACAGAGACAGACATATAGACAAACAGATGGACAGATATACAAACAGAGAGACACATAGACAAACAGATGGACAGATATACATACAGAGAGACAGAAAGAGAGACAGACAGACAAGCAAGGACAAGGAGAAACAGAGACAGACATATAAACAGATGACAGACAGACGAAGCCGACCAGACAGGAACAGAGAAAATATAGACAGACAGACGGGAAGCGACAGACAGAAATACAGACAGACAGACAGACAGACAGACAAACAGACAGACAGACAGACAGAGAGGAAGAGGAACTGGAGAGGCCGACAATGATTATCAGCAATATCGGCCTGTGTGAGGGGCTTCATCTCAGCCAGCATCATAAAACATTGGCATCATCACCCCTCCCCCCTTGTCCCCATATTTTACGATAATTGTACCCCTTTTCCCCTTTCATAATCTCTCTATTTCTTCTCTGTCTCTCTCTTCTCTCTCTCTCTTCTTCTCTCTGTCTCTTCTCTTCTGTCTCTCTCTCTCTCCCCCCCCTCTCTCTCTCTCTCTCTCTCTCTCTCTCTCTCTCTCCTCTCCTCCCCATTTGTATGTTGTATCTCTCTTTCTCTGTCTTTCTCTGTTATTCTCTCGATCTTTGGTATGTTTCTCTGTCTGTATACAACTGTCTCTGTTTCTCTCTGTCTTTCTGTCTCTACTTTGTATTGGTCTCTGTCTGTCTGTTTGTCTGTCTCAGTATCTCAGTCTGTCTGTCTGTCTGTCTGTCTGTCTGTCTGTCTGTCTTCTGTCTCTGTCTGTCTGTCTCTCTCTCTCTCTCTCTCTCCTCTCTCTCTCTCTCTCTCTCTCTCTCTCTCTCTCTCTCTCTCTCTCTCTCTCTCTTGACTTTCCGTCTTTTTTCTGTCTATCTCTATATCTGCCTGTTTTGTCAGTTTGTTTATTAATCCCCTTCACACACACACACACACACACACACACACACACACACACACACACACACCGCACCACACACGCACCACCACACACACACAACACACACACACACACACACACACACACACACACACACACACACACACACTACACACTCACAAAAACACACACACACACATTTTGCAATTCTCAATTACTGCTTTCGTCAGCAATCAAACATAAAGATGGGCATTGGAGGACATTAATCTTTGCGCTATGGCAATCACGCATTTCTATATCTGTCGCAGTGTCAAATAAGCAAACAAACAGGCTACGAAAAAAGAGAGAAACAAAACATCTCACAAACAAACACGAAAAATGGAAGAAAATTATTTTTGTTCCTAGACAGATGGCGGGATGAAAAAGCAAATTATTGCTTATTTAATGTACCATCTGGAAATAAAAATTGACTTATTGACTTTGAGGAACACTCAGATGAACCTACAAATGGACAAGCACACACACACATACACAACAACACAACGCACGCACGCAACACACACGCACGCACGCACAACACCCACGTACGCACACACCCACGAATGCACGCACGCACGCACGCACCGTCGCTCACCCACATACGGAAGTGTAGGCCATTGCGTGCGGGTGGAAAAGATGACAAAATGTACAAAAAACGCATACACACGGGGACTGGATTGAAATAAAGCACGCAAGTACTTAGTCCATTGTCCTCGATAAAAAAGGACTAAATAAAACAGACAAATAAACGCATACACATAAACAATACTCTATGAATTTAGCTCTCTCTCTCTCTCTCTCTCTCTCTCTCTCTCTCTCTCTCTCTCTCTCTCTCTCTCTCTCTCTCTCTCCTCTCTCTCTCTCTCTCTCTCTCTCCTCTCTCTCTCTCTCTTCTTCTATCTCCTGTCTGCTGTCTGTCTGTCTGTCTCTTTCCCTCTCTCTCTCCCCCCCCTCTTTTTCCTCTGTCTCCTCGTCTGCTCTGTCTGTCTCTCTCTTCCTGTCTGTTGTCTGTCTATCTGTCTGTTTCCTCTCTCTCTCCCTCTGTATTCCTAAATAAACCAGTCATGTTCTCTCCATTTACATGTAATGAAAAGGCTCTTCCGCCAATCTGCCTGACAATGACAATGACAGAGGAAAAGACCGCTAACAGTGGACGTGCATGGACTTCACTGCCGCACATGAGTCATCTCTATCATAGGACCATCACAGCTTTTTATCGTCTTTTATATCCACGATAATATAATAACCACTCATGTATGGGGAGTTTTTCATGTCCTGTCACCGTGTGTATGCGGATTTGTAAATTTTGTTATCCGTTCCCACCGGCACGCATAGCCTACTCTTTCGAAAAGCGGAACAGATTTTAACGCATGCACAGAATGTTTTGCGCGCGTTCGTTACATGAGACCTCGGTTTATGTCTCATCCAAAGGACTTTTTGGGGGAGTGGAGTCTGCCCTGATGTTAACTCCAGATGAGAGAAAATCCTCTTGAACGAGATTTGAACCCAGGTTAGCAGACCACGAGCGCAATGTGTAACGTTCTAACTACCAGGCTATCCCTTTCCTCCTTCTGACAAAGAGCACTGTACAGAAACTTTCATGAACTTTCATAAACGCTCTGTGTTACTTTCAGTTCAGGAAATAAGACACTCTAAACCATAAAGCTTCTATGCCCCCCCCCCCCCCCCCCCCCCCCAGCATCAGACTATAACCCATGCAAATAGTCTAGTGCTCCCATCTCCACACCCCCAGACACATACTTTATACAAGGAACACAGTCCTGTCACTGCTCATCACCAGTATCATAGCTGTGTACGTGCAACCTGACTCCCCTCTAGCTGTTTTTAGTAACCCAGCTTGCAAATGCCACCCATCCAGTGGGCCATACTCTCAAGGGATTACTTCCCCTGGCCGGGAGAGATAATAATTATTATGATCACCATTTTGAGACCCAGCCATGGAGAAAACCGTATTAAAACCTGCCCTTCCTCATTCAGTGCAAACCCATTAAGTGAAATCAATGAC
Organism: Stramonita haemastoma; assembly: GCA_030674155.1. NCBI lineage: Eukaryota > Metazoa > Mollusca > Gastropoda > Neogastropoda > Muricidae > Stramonita > Stramonita haemastoma. The sequence continues at coordinate 9,520,829 of CM060316.1, read as the reverse complement.
TGCAGTCGGAATTAGTGACCTTTCACCTTCTCTGTCGTCACTTGACATTATTTATTGTCTGTCTCCGAAGTCGAAGCACGGCTACCTTAATGGTGGGCATAAAGGATAGCATACGCAAAATCTTGCCATTGGTGAACTTCAGAGTTCTAGCCGAGAAACGAGAAAAAATACAGTTTAAAAACATTCCCAGGAAGAAAAATAAAATTGAATATCACACAGAAAAATGAACGATTTTCAATCAAAACAACACTGACTACATTAAGTGACAAAGTGCGACCACAGGAGATTCCACAGACTGTTGTCTTTAGGCTTAGTCAACATGGCTGGCGGGAGAACTGGTCTTGGAATAATACACTAAGAATGATATTTCCAGGCGGTGAATGATTATGGTGTAGAGAGAGAGAGAGAGAGAGAGAGAGAGAGAGAGAGAGAGAGAGAGAGAGAGAGAGAGAGAGAGAGAGAGAGAGAGGGAGGGAGGGAGGGGGGGGGACACGTGGATGTAAGCTGAATATAACGATCAGCTAGGATAAATTACACGGAAAGATGCTTTGTTAGATCAGACAATCATATGTCTTTTCTTCAGGTTTTAATTAGTTAAAGTTCTTGACTTATCAATAACAAGATGTTTTATACAACATAAGATTAAGAGATAAAATTCCTAATCTACTTAGTCGTGTAGAATTATTTTATCACTGGCTAAAGAATTGAAAAGATATCCATGACTGCCATAGTAGTTCATAAAACTGACTGATGTTTGTGCAACTTTGGCCTTTAGTGTCTTCAGGTGTACTGCTGGGCTTTAAACATTGAATATCTATTAAAATTAAAGTTAATAGTTATATGCAAACAATGTTTAAAACAAACTGAATTTGAGGAACTTTGTTGGTATCGTTAATTTTCTTCAAAAACTTTTTTATTCAGAATTTTTGGGGCATACAACACCCCACCCCCACCCCTCCACATGCATACACATAGCCACTCACCCACAAAGCAACATTTTAAATACAGTTTTCAACAGGAATCGTTACTAGAAACCATAATCATAAATCCCTCTCGCAAGCACAATTGTCACCAAATTTAACCAATCAGAAGCTAAATCACGTAAGGGAAACGCACAGGAATGTATTAAAACTAGCAGATGAAAGAGTTCAGTACCAGAATACAATAGCCATAAAGCCTGTAAGCCATGCTTCCTTTCTTTGGAAAAAAACGGGGGGAAAAGAAGATACCAAAACAGCGAAAGTCCCTGGGTGGCTTGATGCCAGCCAGTGTCATGGCTGAGTAACCTAAAAGCCCCCCACGTCTGCCTGTCTGTTTGCTTAACCTATCTTGCAAATGTCGCCCTCTGCCGGATCGTGTCCCCTGGAGATTACTTCCCTTGCCGGAAGATATGATCTCCGGTTGAAAACAGCCATTGAACAAGCGGTACAGTGGAATTTGCCGATGACTTGTGGACTGGAATTATCTCTGGTGAGTTTGTCTCTGTCTTTGGGTGTATTTTCATTCTACTTGCAAATTATAATGTGAAGTTTACAACTATACCCTCAAATGCAAATACCGCATTGAACACAGTCGATAAAAAACACAGTCAATAAAACGCATTCCTGTAGAATATGTCACAGGGTTTGAACTAATAAACTATAGCTTTCATATCCTCCAAAGCCTGTGTAGTTATTTTCAGTTTTTTTCCACAATAATGTCACATCAGAACGCTTAACCTGGCTTCTCCCGTATCTCATTGAAAAGTCGTTGGGACACTACAAGGCCAATTTCATGCAAGGTCTTTGGCCAAGTTGAGCCTGGATGAACCAATCTCTCCTCAGCTAGAATTTCGCATGATGAGTATGTTTTTATATGACACATACCATTGTCCACAGCTGACCCGATCTTCTACGTAAGGTGAATGTCTTTTTAGCATGCATGCAAGATGATAAGTGAGTATTTCTACATGGACCTCGGCTTATAGTCTCATCTTTAGATTTTTAGAGGAATAGAACAAAGAATCATGCGTTAACTCGGAGAAAACCTTTTCAAACATTCCACCTCAGCTGTGAGTCACGCCTGCATCTTCAGTTACTTACAGCTTACAAACTGGAAGGCTGATTCCCCCCCCCCCTCCCCCACATCAAAATACAAGCCATGCAAATAGTGCTCCCATCTCCAGACCGCAGACACATACATTATACAAGGATCACAGTCCTCTCACTGCTCTCCACCAATATCAGCTATGTACTTGCGACCCGAATCCTCTCTAGCCGTTTTGGTAACCTAGCTTGCAAATGCCACCAGCCATCCAGTGGGCCATGGCCCCAGAGACTATTTTCCACGGCTGGGAAATATGATCTCCATTTGAGATCCAGCCACAGAGAAAACCGTTATGAAATCTGACCTCTTTCAGGGCAAACCCATTATGTGGAATTTATTGTTGGAGTGATTCTTGGTGTTATTGTTACAGCCGAATCTTTTTTCTGTGTGTTTTATTGGACATGATTTGATAGGATGGAAAGAGCACCCTAACCAAAATAGCAGATAAAAACATCATACTGAAGACAATGGCAGTAAAAAGTTAATCAAGAACAGTACAGAACTCATTGTTGATTAAACAAAATTGATTAAAATAGATTCTATAGGAAGCTGTCTTTGATTTTTTTTTGCGTGTGTATTGTTGTTGATAAGCTACGGAAGAGCTCTTGGAGAGGTTTTCATTTTAGAATGAATGCACAAAGTATAACGTTTTTAAGCCCGCTGCTTTATCTGCAATTTGAAATGGATATAAAAATAGTAGTCCTTTTTGCTATGTTGCATGTTGGAAAAATGAACATAAGAACTGTAACCTACGATAAAGGAAAATGCGATAAAATTTTCATTATGGACCCTGTTACTGAAAATTGAAAACACATACCCCCCAAAAAAAAAAAAAACACAACAAAAAAACACCAAAGACACCAAAAACACTTTCCCCTAAAAAACAAAACAATAACAACAAAAGTAACCACAAAGACCACGCACAAACACTGGCACATGTGGAACAAAATGTCAAGAAGATTATTGAAGATGGTCCCTTTTTAACAACACATACTCAAGTTCTTTTCTGCTGGTTTCGGGAATTCGAAGGCTTGATTCACAAATATTGGGCTTTCTACGCAAGAGTCCATAAATATCCATCAAAAGATACAACATGCTAGTTCGTGTGTTATCTCCTACTCATTCTATATACAACATAAGGTGAATACATATTCATAACTCCAACAGGTAAAAGACACTCAATCAACTGTTTCATCACACCATGCTTATACTTAAAGAGATTTTGTTTTCTTTTTTTGTTTTGTCTTTTACAAAAACATAATTGGTATGATTTTCAAAGATTGGCAATTTCATACAAACAGTTTCAAAACAAAAGACAAATCGCATATGTTTTCCTGAGTATGTATTACAAAACATATTGAAAACTACTCTTCAAAATAAAATATGTAAAAAACGAACCAACTAAAAGCTGAAATTACACGCAGAACAGCTAGGAGCAACCAACATGAAATCACTGCCTTCAGACTGGCTCCAAAGAGCTCAAACCCAGCACGCTAATGCCTGCAACATAGGCTTCCTTCTCCATGCAAAAGTCCTAACAAAACCTCGGATGTCCCCTGGCATCATGGCTGACTAACTTAAAAGCCGTCAACCTCCCGCTGTTTGTTTTTGTCAGCCATCTTGCAAATGTCGCCTTCTGTCGGATCCTTTCCTTTAGGGATTACTTCCCGTGCCGGGAGATATGATCTCCGGTTGAAGGCAGCCATGAAACGAGCGGGCGGTGGAATTTGCCATTAGCTTGTGGACTGGAATTATCTCCCGTGGTTTTTGTTTTCAGTCTGTGGTATTTGGGGGTTTTTTGTTCATACTAGAACATTATTCCAAATTCACGAGCAACGCCTTTAAACATGGAAATATGATTCTGAGCATAGTGGATGTTTAAAAATTGTTCCCATGGAACACAACACAAAATCAATTGAGCTGCAGGTTACTAACCACAGATTTTTGTATTCTTTAAGATGTGTGTGGCTGCCATCAGTCTGTTACAAAGGCTTTAGCAGAAAAACAAATGTAAAATAATGTGCTGCCTTTCCTATCCCTTCACCTCAAATTCGAAGCAATGGACAATCAGAAAATAAAAGAAAGATTTTTTTTATCCCAAACAAATCAAATCCCATTGCCGGATGCCATAGCCGTGTGGTTAAGGGTCGTTTGACTTTAATACCAAAGGCCCATGAAGTCGTGGGTTTAAATCTCAGCAGCGTCTGGTGAACTACGGGTGAGGACTTTTACAAACTCCCAGGTTCACTTCAAATACAGATCTGCCGTACCTTAATTCTCTTCGTGTATATACACATGCAGAGATCAAATATGCACGTTAGAGATCCCATATTTCATGTCAGCATTAGGTGGATTACCCAGTATACACCCCCGAAGTCGAAATGTGGCTACCTTCATGGTGGGAAAAACGTTCGCATACGCAAACCCTCACAGTTGGTAAACCTCGGAGCTGTAGCCGAGGAACGGGCAAAAAAAAAGAAATCCCAAACCAGCGGACCAGTCTTGATGGTAAAAGATAAAAGAGAATTCGTTAGGTATGAATGTCTGATCATTTATCATTTTGGCTTCAAACGTTATTAAGCTAATTGGTGCTGAATATCAATATAACCTTTTAAATGGTCGTTAAATCAGAACCACTCAGTAGCTAGTTATTAGTTTCTGTCAGAGATAATTGACATCGTTGGCCTGTCCTCATGGGTGTAGTTTTGATGAGATATTGCTACAGGTTAGCTTATGTTACAAAACTATTGATTAGAATGGCGCCATGTTAATGGGTCATGATTTGCAAAGAGAGAGAGAGAGAGAGAGAGAGAGAGAGAGAGGAGAGAGAGAGAGAGAGAGAGAGAGAGAGAGAGAGAGAGAGAGAGAGAGGGAGAGAGGAGAAGACAGAAGAAGAGGAGAGACAGATAGAAAGACAGATAGAGAAAGACAGACAGACAGACAGACAGAACAGATAGTTCCCTTTAAAAGACTATTGTAGGGGCATTGAAACTATTAGTTTTGTACGGGAAAGTAGCACGAGCGCATAGCTATCAAAAAAATGAACATTGAAAAAATCAACCAACACATAGAATTCATTTCTGAGCCATCAAGACTATCTGAAATACACAAAAGCCTTTTAATACTGCAACAGGTTTCAATGCCCATGTTCAGGAGCTAGATTCTTACAACTTTCTACAAACAACCGTGCTTTGCTTCAGAGCACCCCATTTGATCTGAAGTCATTACTGATGTTCACCCCGAGGTAAAATCCCATACAATGGGCGTAAACCTTGAGGTCAATCCGGACCGTCAGATCATGAGTGCTACAGCTCTAACCTACCAAGCTACCTCACCCCATATTATATGTTCTTTTAGAAACACTAAGCTGGAGGTAGTCTTATTAAAACTACAAGCGAAGACAATCCTACTCTACCATAATCCTTTTTTGTTGCTTGATATCACAGAAAAAGGCCCAAACAAACAAACTAACAAAATCCTCCCAAAACAAAAAGTAAACCAAAAAAAAATCAGCAGCAACAAGCGACAAAAAATTTATAGCAAAATATCCCCTGACATTCTCATCATCTTCTTCTGAATCAAAGCATCTACCTAGATGAACAAATCTATCGCATTAATGACGAGGCGTCCTTATATCGACAAGATTTCTTTGCGACTGCTGGGCCTATAAGAGGAGAGAGAGAGGAGAGGGGAGAGAGAGAGAGGAGAGGAAGAGAGAGAGAGAGAGAGAAGAAGAGACAGACAGACAGACAGGACAGACAGAGACAGAGAAAGAAGACAGAGAAAGTCAGAGAAAGACAGAGAGATAGAGAATGAAGAGAAGACAGAGACAAGAAACAGACAGAAAACAGAGAGACAGAGACTGAGACAGAAACAGAGACAGAGACAGAGAGAGAGGGGGAGTCATAAAGATGAATACTAATGTCAAAGGTTGACTGGTTGCAGTTCTGTACGATGACTGGACAAGGGTCAAAGTAGGTGTCCGTGTTTGATGGCGTTTTGGTATACACTTCCATCGCTCCTATTTGGGGGGCACAAGAACTGGGGCGTCTGGGCTGTAAGGGTTAGGAAGTAGAGAGAACTTTTTCGCCTTCTTTGATTGATAGATGTTGGTATCATTGGATTCTTTAGTCGGTAGTTTGTTTGATTTGTCAGTCTGTGTGCATCTATTGGTTGTGATTTCGCTTTTCTGTTTGTCTGGGTTTTTTGGTGCTTATCTTTGTCTGATTGGTTGTTGTGTGTTGTGTGTTGGTGGTGTGGTGTGTGTGTTGTGTGTGTTTGTGTGTGTGGTGTTGTGTGTGTGTGTCGTGTGTGTGTTGTGTGTGTGTGTCTGTGTTGGTGTGTGTGTGTGTGTGTGTGTGTGTGTGTGTGTGGTGTGTGTGTGTGTGTGTGTGTGTGTGTGTGTGTGTGTGTGTTTCCGCATGCATGTGTGTCCGTGCGTGTGCATGTATGTGCGTGTGTGCCCATGCGCGCGCGTGTGTGTGTATGTGTGTGGATGCTCAATGGATGAATAATCTGTAAACTTTTTTTATTAGTTTGTTCCACTTTTAAGGCAGAAGGGCAGTGTGTTCCCTTTGGGCGAAGGAGGACATTGACACCCTGGTATAGGCCTCCAAGTTATCAGAGCCACAAGACTTTATAACTGAGTGATTGAAGAGGGTAGGGGCATTCCTTGTACTGCTATGGCCTCCATGACCATACATGATAGGCAGACATACACTTCAATGGCTGCAGGCCTGTTTTGTTGCCTGCCACAGGGATTAGCATCTCTCTCTCTCTCTCTCTCTTTCCCCTCTCTCTCTCTCTCTCTCTCTCTCTCTCTCTCTCTCTTCTCTCTCTCTCTCTCTCTCTTCGCAGAACATCTTGCGCACACGTTAAATCCTGTTCTGCTTTTCGTAAGAGTAGGCCATCGTGTGCCGGTGGGAACAGATGACATATATTTACAAAACTGCATACACACGGGGACGGATGAAAAAAAGCACATGATTGCTTATTCTGTTATCCTCGATATAAAAGAATAAATAAAAATAAATAAATAAATATCTCCCTCTCTCCTCCCTCTCCCCCCCCCTCTCTCTCTCTCTCTCCCTCTCTCTCTGTGTCTCTATCTGTCTCTGTCCTCTCACCCCCCTCTCTCTCTCTCCTGTCTCTCTCTCACCCCCCCCTCTCCTCTCTCTCTCCCTCTATCTCCCTCTCTCCCTCCCCTCCCCCCCTCCTCTCTCCCCCCCCTCTCTCTCTCCCCCCCCCTCTCTCTCTGTTCTCTATCTGTCTCTGTCTCTCTCTCACCCCCCCCTCTCTCTCTTCTTACTCCTATGACAGATTGCTCTTCCATGGTCTCTCTGTCTGACCAACAGCCAGTTCAGAAAAAAAAGTAACAGCCAGATCAGTAGTGATAGGCGTAGTGCTGCAGACAAAGAGGGGGCTGTTTCTCAGGAGACTTAAGTATCTTTATCAAAGCCAATGTGGCTCTAATCAGGGTTGACACGCTTAGTCATGCGTGATGACCTCTTACACTCTTGTCTGTGAGTCTGCCTGTCTGTCTATCTGTGTGTTTGTCTGTATATATTATGTTTGAACTTCCATCAGAAAACCTCTGTCTGTCTTTTTTAAATGTACCAACTGTGTGTGTGATATGTAATACATACACACATACACGCATGCACACACGAACGTACACACACACACACAAGCACACACACATACACACACACATACATACATACACACATGGATGCAAGAGAGAGAGAGAGAGAGAGAGAGAGAGAGAGAGAGAGAGAGAGAGAGAGAGAGAGAGAGAGAGAGAGAGAGAGAGAGAGAGAGGAGAGACAGACAGACAGACAGACAGACAGACAGACAGACAGACAGACAGACAGTCAGACAGACAGACAGACAGACAGCGCAGACAGGTACAGGTAGACAGACAGAAAGACTGAGAGCAACACCTGCTCAACTTAAGTCAAATCAAGTCAAAATAACTTTAATCCTCCCATGAAGGGCTCTTCATGATATTGCCACTGTGGTTATAGCTGTTATTATTTTGTTGTAGTTCCTGTAATTATTACTGTTATTGTATGGTTTTAGCTGTTATAGTTTTGTTGTTATTCCTTTCAGTACCATTGTTATTGTATGGTTTTAGCTGTTTCAGTGTTGTTGTTGTTCCTGTTAGCATCAATGTTACCGTAGCCTTTACGGGTCTCTTGTTAGTTTCCCCATTGTCAGTCAGCTCCTGAAAAGGCCCATAGTCTCACTCCATCGATCCCCAATGCCTATGCGGGAGCAGACCAATTACAGGCTCTGGGAGTTTCCCTTTCACATGGAACAAACTGGCATCTTCCTAATCACAGCTTCAAGAATCTGATCTCCTGGCCAAGAACTCAGATCACTGACCCCTTCTCTTGATGACAACAGGATGCTGGGTCTCTCCTCGCCTTCTTTAGTGATGCAGCTGCAAATGGCGGTAATACTGTCTACCACTTTGTCACAGGCACGTACGTATCTTTGTGTGAAGTTAGGGTGGCTCTCACAAGATAGTCTACAAGGTTATATAATGCTTATACTCAGCAATACAACCTGCTTGTATATTGTTACTTGGAATATGAATTTTTTGACAGTTGTATATTTCTAATTTGGAGTATGGTTTCTTTAAAGGTTGTACGATTGAATACTCTAATGATCATATCATCGCTGACTGATAAAAGTCCTTTTGTGTTGCGGAAACATTATCTTGGACCGAACACACTGGATCAAGTAATGGTCGTGTTACACTCGTTTTTAATTTATTCGATTGACATAGTTATCATATTGACTTAGGAAGTTAAATTTTAGTTGCATAATATCACATACAGAAGAAAAAGAATATAATGCAGTGACCAGTGTCTCATTCTTGAATAAAGACATCGAGCTTGTGTGGTTATCAATTTATCCCTAATTAAACTGTATTTGAATAGTACACATAGCATCCTTGACTTTTTAAATGAATTTTGTTCAGCAAACATATTATTTTTGGCTGCTCGACAAAAACTGTGATGTGGAAACATCATTTGTTTCAAGTCATACCGTTCTCAAATACAACCAATGAATCATTTAGAACAAATACAAAGAAATTGAGTTTGAGGTCAACTTGTCTACCAACAGGAAAAATTCAATTGGAGAGGCAGACATTCCTAATCTCTGTTTCTGGGTGTTGCAGTCATCAATTTGTTGGTTTTCCCTTAGAGTCTTTATGACTCAGAATCTTCAATCTTCAAACTAGGCTTCCTTCTTTCAGCCCTCTTCCATTAACCTTGTCTTCTCGGTTTTCTGCTCTGTCATTCTCTGTTAGCTTCAGTGTGCTGTTCTCTCTGTTCGTGTATCTGTGTGAAAATCTGTCGGCCTGCTTGTCTGCATCTGTCAGCTTGTTGCTTTTGCAGATGATTAAAAAGGTGAATATAAAGGTGGTCCCATAACCTATGCCCTCGAAGAGGACCCAAGCGTCAGATATCTCAACTCCCCCCCCCCCCCCCCAGCCAGCATAATTAGGACAGCACCTATATCATCTCCATGGCTGCATTACCTTCCCTGACCCTAAAGATGGCAGGCACCCATTGACAGCTGGGTGAAGTGGGTGTCTGTACAGAAGCTAAGTTCGCAAACAGTCATTCATCCACTTGGCAACTACGCTCAATACTGCTTAACCTTAGCTTGGGGAAAGTGAGTGCCCTGACCTCTGCATTGTTCCGTTGCCTTTTCCAGATGATGCTGACTGATAAAGCATCTTTGATGATATCACAACTCATACTGCTTATACTCCCCACTCTTCAGTCTCCTTTAAATCATTTTCCAGTCCTGAATGTTCCGACATCTTGTCTTATGCTTTGGTTTTGAGGTGGTCTGAGTATCTGTACATCTGTCAGTCAGTCAGAATCTGCATGCAAACAAATGTGTCCCATTCCATGTGTGCTATATTGTCCACCAGACTGCTAGTCAAAGCCTACATTACCAAACTTGCTTAATGAAATAGAGACATTTCAAATGCATACAATAGAACTACTACGACAATAACACTGAGAACCACAACAAAATGAAGACCACACTTTATGGAGTGATTGCAAGGCTAACAAATATGACGAACAGCTCCTGTCCACCCAATTCACACACACGCGCACACCATCCACACACACACACACACACACACACACACACACACACACGCACGCCACGCACGCACGCACGCACGCACGCACGCAAAACACACTCACACACATATCTCTATCTATCTATCATCAAAAAAGAAAAAAAAAGAAAAGAAACAATGTGGGAAGAAAGCTTAAAGTCATGTCAAACCATCTGACTCACAGAAACCTAGCAACAACAACACCCTCACCAATAACACCAAAAACACGTCATCCTTTGTGCAGGAAGCTAAACCTCAGCTCCTGACGGGCCTCTGAAGCCCGCCATTATTGAAACGACCAATCAGAATGCTCCTCTACAGCTTCCTCCTCTGCACGTGCCCAGTTTCAAAAGAAAATCATTTCCAGTAAAAAGCGACCTTTGCTGTGAGCAACACTGGGGCTAACATCGATCAAACAATCTCCTTTCATCTTTTTTCTTCTCTCTTCTTTACTTTTCTTTTCTTTTGTTTTTATCTCTCCTCCAGTCTGTCTTCCTTCTCTCTGGTAGTAGCAATTTTTTCTGTCATGTCTGAAGCTGTGATTGTGTATTTTTTTCTTATTATGGTCTAAAGAAAGGAATTTATTAAAAATCATGTAAAGAATAAAGGTATCGAAGTTGGATTCCTCAAGGAAAAACAGAAAGCAGGTGAAATTTATTCTTTTTCATTTTTTCAACATTAAAATTTTGTGATAAAGTATTGAAGCTATTCAAGGAAAATCAGAAAGCAGATGAAACTTATCCAGGTTCATATTTTCAATATTACAATTTTGTGTCACTTCTTTGAAGCCTAAACATTCAACTCCAGAGGACCGGAAGAAAATAAGTGGTAGATTATGAATGGTTCTGTTCTGTTTAAAATGTGCAAGAAATAGTCTTTAAAAAATCTTAGGTCAACTTTTTGTATCCTTTCTTTATTTTTTCTAAGTCGAGAAATTCCTTTTAAAATTGGGAAGCAGATAGTTCTTACTGATAGTTAAATATATTTAAAAAACTCAATATTCATATAAGTGAAATCATCTACATGTTTGTTTTATTTTAAGCACTGGATGACTTAGAGCTAGACATCGCTGTATTGTTTTAATTTGTAACAATAGTAAGCTGGCTTAGACAGCAGTGACTGGATTATGTCAGAGATAATGAACATTGTCTGTCTCCAGAGCATAGTCTGGCTGAATGACTACTCCATGCTTTCCTGTTACACAATTATCGATCAGAACAGCACCTTCCTACGTCTATGTATGACTAGGCAATGAGAGAGGGGAGAGAGAGAGAGAGGAGGAGAGAGAGAGAGAGAAGAGAGAGAGAGAGAAGAGAAGAGAGAGAAGAGACAGAGAAGAGACAGACAGACAGACAGACAGACAGACAGAACAGACAGACAGACAGACAGACAGACAGACCAGAGCCAGAGCCAGAGCAGACACACAGACAGATAGAGACAGAGACAGACAGTCAAAGACAGGGAGATAGAATAGAAAAGTATCTTTTTTGGAGGCCAAGTATCTGTATGATTGAGTGTGTGGTGTGTGTGTGTGTGTGTGTGTGTGTGTGTGTGTGTGTGTGTGTGTGTGTGTGTGTGTGTGTGTGTGTGTGTGTGTGTGTGTGTGTGTGTGTGTGTCCCTGCGTGCATGTGTGTCTGCAAGTGCGCATGTATGTGCGTACTTCTCATGACCAGGTAACTACTAAACAGACACACGTTCTTTTTTCTAAAAAATATATCAATAAAATTTAGCAATAGCAAAAATCCCCACTGAAACAGTTCAATGTTGCTCCTTCGTTCTTCATAAAGCAGAAAATTAAGGTGGACACTTTATAAAAATGAAAGACTGTATAGAAACACACTAACCATCCCACCATTTTCTCTCTTGTCACTTGACGACGCAATTTTATCTCAGTTAATTTCGTATCACCCTTTTAGCTCTTGAAGCTTAATGTATCTAGCTCGATTAGCAAGACTGTCTAAATGAGCAAACGAACTACGTTGGCGGATCTTTTTTAACGTCTTGTTTTGACCCAAGAGAGAGAAGGAGGAGAGGAGAGGCCTCGTAAAAAGATGCTGTATCAAATGTCAAGGGTTGGGTACAGGCTATTCACAGACTGACCTGCTGTGCCAGAGTATGGGTGTGTGTGTTTGATCAGGTTGGGTGTACGTTTTGATTGCCACTATTTTGGGTGTACAGGGAAAGGGGGGCATTGGGGCTGTAAAATGTTGGAGTCAGAGAGAGATATAAGTAGATAGATAGGTAGATAGGTAGAGACAGAGACAAAGGCAGAGAGAAAAAGAGAGAGTGAGAGACAGAGAGAAAGACAGAGATAGAGAGAGAGAGACAGAGATAGAGAGAGACAGAGACAGAGACAGAGAGAGAGAGCTTCTATGTTCTCTGGTACATGGCTTACTTGATCATTCTATTCATTGAGCTATGACTGATTTGTCTGCCTGTATATCTAGCCACACAGGATCGTGAGCATGGAAAAAGATCTCTGTTGCGTCTTCTCTCATGTCCCCCTACGTCCTTTGGGACATGGGACTGAGTGAGTGAGTGAGTGATATCTGCCTGCACGTCTCTTTCTGGATCTCTGTATTTGTATTTTAGCGACTGTCTGTCACAGTTTTTCTTGGTCCCTGGTGCATGTTTGTGAATGTGTGCATACGTGCATGGTGTGTGCATGCACATGCGCACATGTGAGTATGTGTGTGTGTTAGAGAGAGAGACAGAGACACAGAGAGAGAGGGAGAAAAAGAGATAGTTACAGAGACAAGACAGAGACATACAGACATAGAGATACAGAGAGACAGAGCCAAAAAGGGATACAATGACAAAGACAGTTTATTGTGTGAGGTTTTTCTACCCATTTACAATAGGTGTTTGGGGTTGGGACTGAAATCGAAAAAAAAATAATATACAAACAAAATTAAACATTTTACAAACAGAGACAGACAGAGAGAACAACAAAGGCAGAGAGAGACAGACAGACAGACACAGAGGCAGAGTGAATAGACAAGATGAATTGTCTGGCTCTTCATTTTTTAAAAAATAAATTGTTTGTCTTGGATTGGAAAAGGGGAAGACATCACTGAAAAAAATGTTAATACTCTCCACAGTCTGTAGGCCTGACTGTATCATAACTGATTGACACAGGGGGCTAGTTTTCATGGCATGTGGCTTTCATAATATTCATGACAGGCAGACACCTAGCCTGGTGGCAACTCTCTTTCTTGCTGGCCAAAGAATGGGGCATCCCTGTTTTGCCTGTATGAGTTGCTCTCTCTCTCTCTCTCTCTCTCTCTCTCTCTCTCTCCTCTCTCTCTCTCTCTCTCTCTCTCTCCTCTCTCTCGTTCTCTCTCTCTGATAAGGGTGGGGACTAATGTAAAAAAAAGCACACGAGTGCTTTATTCATTATCCTCGAAATAAAAGAATTTGCCTTGCCTTCTCTCTCTCTCTCTCTCTCTCTCCTCTCTCTCTCTCTCTCTCTCTCTCTCTCTCTCTCTCTCTCTCTCTCTCTCTCTCTCTCTCTCTCTCTCTTATCCCTGATAAGGGCGGGGACTGGATGTAAAAAAGCACACTAGTGCTTATTCATTTTCCTCGAAATGAAAGAATTTGCCTTCTCTCTCTCTGTCTCTGTCTCTCTGTCTCTTATCTCTGTTCTCTCTCTCTTCCTCTCTCTCTCTCTCTCTCTCCCTTTCAAGGCGGGATGGATGTAAAAAAAGCCCGAGTGCTTATCATTTTCCTCGAAATGAAGAATTGCATCTCTCTCTCCCTCTCTACTCTGCCATCTCTCCCTCTCCTCTCCTCTCCTCCCCTCTCTCCTCCTCCTCTCTCTCTCTCCTCTCCCTCTCTCTCTCTCTCTCCTCCCTCCCTCCCCTCCTCTCTCTCTCTCTCCCCTCTCTCTCTCTCTCTCTCTTCTCTCTCCTCTCTCTCTCTCTCTCTCTCTCTTCTCTCTCTCTCTCTCTCTCTCTCTCTCTCTCCTCTCTCTCCCTTCCAGGCAAAACAACCAGCTCAGATGGAAAGTGATAGGCGTAGTGCTGGAAAAGAGAGGGATGCTCTCAGGAGAGCTTGTGTCTCTGATCATTTTTATGGGCTCTCTAATCAGCATTGCTATGCTCACTCATGCACACCCACCTAACCCTGCACCCCCATCCCCCCCCCCCCCCCCACACACACACACACACCAAACCCACTCTTGCTTTTTTGCCAGGATGTCTGTCTCTGTCTTTGTTGATCTGCTTTGTCTGTTGTCTGACTTGAGTGTGTGTGTGTGTGTGTGTGTGTGTGTGTGTGTGTGTGTGTGTGTGTGGGTGGGGTGTGTGTGTGTGTGTCTGTAGTGGGGATGTGTTTGGTGTGTGTGTGTGTGTGTGTGTGTTATGTGTTGGTGTGAGAGAGAGAGAAAAGAAAGACAGAGACAGACAGACAGACAGACAGAGAACAAAAGGGGAATGATAGAGACAATGTGTGTATGTAGTGAGTATTCATACTCATTCATAAGGAAATTTTATACCAGAGTTTATATCTGCTTTCCAATAAGAAGCTACATAATACCTGATGCTTGCGATGCTTTGAAAACGAATTCGATAATCGAAACAACGACAAAAATGTAAATAACAATGTCGATGTAAATAATGTTTTTATGATCTGGTGGCAGTTGTAAATGACGATAATGTGGCTGTTGGTGTAGCTATCGGTGTTGTTTTGGTCTTGTAACTATTGTTTTTTGCTACTTTTTTAACGCCTAAAGCACGCTAAAAGTGTCAACTGTATTGACTAGAAACGTTTTTTGTTTACAAGCAGCAAACCAATCACATGCTCTGGTTATTTCCCTTTCACACGAGACGAAGCCAGCCTCTTCCTGTTCAGCGTGTTCAATGATGTGATGCCTTGGCGATAACACCGTTCGCTGACCCCTTTCACAGACCTTCACAGGAAACTGTCTTCATGGCCTTGTGAGGATGCAAAAAAATTACTGTGTTTTCTGGATTTCAGTTGTTATTTAGTATGTCCCTTTGTCTGTCTTGTTTTGTTTTCAGGCTTCCTGCTTCCTGTAAGTTGTTTGGCATTTGGTATGTGTTCGATACTGTCTACCCTTTCCTTCACCTACCCATAGTCTAGTAGACCGTTCCAGGCACCACAGAAGATTTTGCAACCATTTTTTTTTCCTCTTTAACAGATTTCAGATTTCTGTAGTAGGTTTACATTGTCAGTGAAAACTGTATTGCCAAACGTTTTGACTGGAAAAAAGGAGATGATTGCAAGATCCACTGTAACCAATATAACAAAAATCAGGATAACACCAATCGATAAATGACGATCATGTTGTCAAGGGCTACCACAATGCAAACATATAATGAAATCACTTCCCGCCCTCCACACTGTGGAAGAAAAACAAAAAAGAATGGTAAAAGAAAAGACAGCAGAACAAAGCTACAATCAATCTGGACTGTTCTCCTTGTTGAAATACTGGCCTAAAAGAAACGTCATCCACTGTGACTGGACCCTGAGTGTTTGCCTCTGGCTGACCTCTGAATCCTGCCATCACCAAATGACCAATCAGAATGCTTGTCCACTGCTTCTTCCTGAGTGCGTGCCCTGTTTCCAAAGAAGCTAATTTGCAGTGGAGTGCCCTTCATGGCAAACAAAGCCCTGGCTAACATTGATCAAACATCCTCCCTCTTTTGCCTGCTTTCTTCTTCTCCCTGCTCTGTTCTTTGCTTTTCCAGTTTTCTCTTTTCTCTTTCACGCTGATGTCAAATTTCTATATGGCATGCCTGCAGGCTGTTCTTGAGCTCTGATCAATTGTTTGTTCTCATTCATATACTCCAAGAAGGGATTGCATTTGGAAGCATATTATCAGACTGCTATTGGATATGGTGAAAACTCATGAAAATTTTCCTATTCCATTTCGTCCGGTAACGCTTCTTTTTCTGAGAATTATGGAAAAAATAAGCCATATACAGAAAAAGTAATTTGGGGAATACATTTTGAGGCCCAAAACAAAATGTGCCTCAGAGAAATTTTGAAGCTTACGATATTCTGGAAAAAAAGGAAAAACTAGAACAAAATCAGCACGTCGTCCTAATATTGTCACTGATTCGGATTTATTTGCATAAATAAGGTGAATTTGTGGCTGATCAGTTTGCCAGTGTGTTTAGCCGACATAATTATTGTCTCTGACTGGCTACGTCGAAACGGAGAAGACCTGCATGGTTCCAGCGGCTCAACATATGGAATCTGTGTTGCAGGCATGCTGTACAAGACAAGACAGATTGAATTTATGTGAAGGACACATGGCACTTAGTTTGTAAATGGTCACCTTGCCCCTTAACTGAGAAAATGGAATTGATCAAGGCAGACATCACGAACAGCCGTTATTCGTACTGCAATCACCAACATTTTTGATTTCCCTAATGACCCCTGTCTGTAAAGAATGTCAAATCATGTTATACCTGTTCCTCATGCCGTCCCTTTCTTGACTTTCCGATCTTTTATTCTATATTCTGTTCTTGATTTAGCTTTGATCTCTCACTAGTATGTCTCTGTTTCAGTTTGTCTGCCTGCTTGACACCTCTACCACGATGACCACAAAAACAAAGAATTCGATTATTACAATGACAATATTGTTAACAATACTTAAAATAAGGACGACTAACCCTAACAACCAGTCTTCCTCCCCCCCCCCCACCAATAAAAAAAACTTGCAAAGAGAGCTAAAAATCGGTTTGAACAGTTTGACTCACAGAGATGTCAGCATTGAAGGAACGCCAACCACAGAGACAGGGGCTTTCACGCCAGTTCGTGACCAGCCAATGAAGCTGCTTTTCATCAGAAAGTGGCCAATCAGAAAGCTTTCCTGCCCTTTCCTCCTGACTGCCCCCGCCCTGTGTCACAGGAAAGTGGTTTGCGGTGAAGCGCTCTTAATGGCGGACAAAACTCGGGCTAACATCGATCAAAATTAGTATAACTTCTGCTTTCTAATTTCTTTTCTCTTCTCTTTCCCGTCCCTTTTTTTACCTTCACTTTCGATGATTTTTTTTAATCAATCCTGCAGGTTTCTACAGTGTTGGACGACTGAATGTACTTATTCTGATCATCTGAGGTAGGTAGGTAGGTCCATGCATTTATTATGTCCTCATGAGAGAGATATAGGGAAATGGCAATTAAAAACGAAAACTCATTAACCTTTTTCTGTTCCATTATCATTTCTTATCTACTTATAATTTCTTTCCCTGGGAGTCTCATTTGGAGAAAAAGAATCATTGCTACTGGTTTGGGGCTGAAAAGTTCAATACATTTCAGGAAAAATTCAAAACTCAAAATGTTCACGGTAAAAATGAAAGCAATAACTTTTTTCTTAAACTGGCACTTAAACTGATTCACTTACCTCGCTAACTAGGGACAACTAATCAAAAGTTTATCCCGATCTAACAAAATGGAGTTTCTGGGAACATTTTCGAAAAGGAAGCTTAGGAAACACATCTGCACACAGAAAATAGTCTTTGAAATAGGAATGGTGCTGTGTAGTGACAGCACATGTCTCCAGCAGGAAAGGCAGTTCAAATGTTTGGTAGAAAAATCTGCCATGTCTATGTGTAGCTTGGAGATGAGGAAAAAGGAAGTAGCATTCTAGAGGTCAAAAGATGTATCAAAATTAAGAGTGTTGCATTAGATTTTGTGGATAAAGTGTTAAACGTGAAGCAAATTCTGAAAGAAAGACTCATGATTTTAACCCATCACTTGCTTACGCTAGTCACCAGGCGAACGCTACGTATGCGGATATAGGTAGAAACGTTTCATCAATAAGGGAAATATTGTTGATGTTGTTGTGGTTCCCCAGCTTAACACTCTGGGGGTCACCCAGAATGTGCACTCTTACTCATCCCACCTGCAAATTACTGTGAGATTGAAATTGCACACTGAATGAGAGGTTTGCGTGTGTGACTGTTTTTAAGTACCCCGCCATATAGGCAGCCATACTCCGACTACAGATAAAGATAGATATCAAGCAAAAGTTAAAATACGGATTTCTTTGTAATGTAGATAATTTCGAAAGAAAAAAGTAAAACTAGGAATACAAGATACCTCCCAGTCTTCAAATAACGATCTGCATCAATCCATGTCTTTCTGATTGTGGTTCCGCTCTCTCAGTATCTTTGATAACTGTTTCTTTGTAAACGAAAGATGTGATACAACAGGAAGAAAAACAGGTCTTTCAATTTCAAATAATGCATTTTCTGTTCTTGCACAAGAATCTCTGTCCTATTGAATCTTACGTTTAATCTTTTCCATTTCCAGAATATCGTTCTTTCACTCATGACATTCTTTTAGGCCTACGAAAATGTATTCACACAAAAATCGTCCAGAAAAGAGAAGATGCCGTCTTTGTCATCCTTTTAAGTTTTGCATGACAAAAATAATGGAAAAAGAAAAAAAGAGCGATAGATGAATATTGATTATGAAACATGTTTGAGAATTGAATGTTCCTAAGAGAGTATTCATCTGCAGCCTTCAGGTTGAAGAAAGGAATAAATGATGCTGGATATCAAGGAGTAAATAGAGCAGAATTAATCAGAAGCTCATTATGAGTTATGTCAGAGATAAGAAGTGTCGTCTGTATGTCCCTTGGTAATAGCCTAATTGAGATATCATTTCATGCTTTCATATTATAACATTTGCTGTCAGAATTGCACATACGTTGGCGTATATGCATATGATAAGAGGAACAAACAGACTGATAAAATTTAATAGACAGAGACGCAGACACACAGAGAGATAATGACAAACGGAGACAGAGTGAGGCAGGCAGACAGGCAGGCAGGCAGGCAGGCAGGCAGGCAGGCAGGCGGTAGACTAATAGACGAATAATCTGGCACACATACAGACAGCACGAAAGATTCCTTTATTATACAGTCTTCACCCTAGAAACTATAGAACTTTATTTTCGTTTGAGGACGGGATAGCTCAGTGGTCAGAGCACTCGCTTTCCCCAAGCTAAGGTTAATCAGCATCGAGCGTGATTACCAAGTGGATCGGTGACCATTTGCGCGCCTTGGCTTCAGTACAGTTTCCCAGTTCACCCAGCAGTAAATGGGTACCTGCCCTCTTTAGCGTCAGGGAAGGTAAAGCAGCGAGGGAGAGGAGATGGGCATCGCCCTCAATATGCTGGCGTTTAGAGAAACTGAGGTTTCTAATGCCTCACTCCCCTACAAGCGCATAGGTTGTCAGTATAAGTAGTATCCCCACCTTTTGCAAATTCTGTCCTAGAAATTCCCTGCTTTCTTTCCCTATCTTTTTTCTGCCTTGTTCCTTGCAGTGTTCGTTTTCAGATGGCTATAAACTAAGCTGTCCTCAACATCATTGACAAAACAAGATTTGATCTGCTTAGTTATGTAGATCATGTTGATATCTTTTAAAAATTAGCAATATCTTCATGCTTAATATCTTACATATAGTGTTTTACATCTGCATGAAAAATGCTTAGAATATTTTTTTTCAGAAACTGCAGAATTTATTACATTGATGAAGCCTTGGATCATTGCTGGTATTGAGTATTTTCAAAACTTTTTTGCACTAAGCATACTTTTATCCTACATGTACATCTTGCACAACAGACACACAAGAGTAAGTCACTGGCAGGTCTGCATATTATAATTTCACTGGAGAACTTGTAAAATCGAGCTGTCCAGAATGTTTCTCTTTGTTTAATTTACCATCACACAGATTCTTATCTGTTGTTTTGTTTTGTTTTTTGTTTTTTAGTAAAACAGTACAATAGGTTGCACAGTACTCATCTACATAGCTTTGACCGGTTGACTAAAACAACTCTGAAACTTTGTTTGGGTTCTTTCTGAAACAGAACAATGTCTGTAAAAGGGTAAAAGGTAAAGGTGTCCTATAACCGATGTGGTCGTAGGGAACGGGGCGTAAGGGACCTCAGCTTCTCTAGGGGACAGCATGTTGAGGGCGGCGCCCATCTCCTCTCCCTCGCTGCTTTACCTTCCCTGACCCTAAATAGAGCAGGTACCCATTTACAGCTGGGGGAACTGGGGGACTGAACTGAAGCCAAGGCGCGCAAACGGTCACCAATCCACTTGGCAACCTCCTCGATCCTGCTAACCTTTGCTTGGGGAAAGCGAGCGCTCTGACCGTTGTGCTACCCAGTACAAAATGTCAGTGGATACACTAAATGAACTTAAGAGAAAGATCACACAACGCCAGCACATCTCATGATGCTGAATTTCCTACATAACAACAAAGCAAAACAAAGAAAAACAAATCACCCTGTTGGCTCAACCAGCTAAAAATAGCGAGCTGCATTAACAAAACTGTTTGTTAGTAAGGAAGCATATTGATATTGGCAAGCCTTGTACGTCTTTTGTTGTTTTTTTTACTAAACAAAGAGAATGAGAGGGAGTTATAAAAACACGTTGTATGAAATGTCAAGGGGCGAATGACTACCTGGTCTTTAGCAAATCCTCCGACGAGGTAAAAAAGAAAAAAAAGGTATCGGTGTGTGATCGTATTCTGTATACACTTGGATTGCTAGTACTTTTGTGTATAGGAAATAGAGATTTTTTTTTAGTTGTAAAGGTCAAGAGGTAGAGATAAGCTTTTTCCTTCTATAATTGATGGACTGCTTGATCTTTTTATGTACTAACCGTTGATTGATCTATCCGTTGGGCCATTGTCTGTCTGTATATCTCTCAGTCTGTGCGTCATTCTGTTGGTATTTTTCTTATTGGGTATTTTTATGTATCTCAGAATATGTTTCGATATGTTTTACCTCTGTGTGTGGTGGTGGTGTGTTGTGTGTGTGTGTGTGTGTGTGTGTGTGTGTGTGTGTGTGTGTGTGTGTGTGTGTGTGTGTGTGTATGTGTGTGTGTGTGCGCGTGCGTTGTGTGTTGGTGGTGTTGTGTGGTGGCGCGTGCGCGCTGCGAGTGTGTGTGTTGTTGTGCGTGCCTACGTGCGTGCGTGTGTGCGTGCCTGCTTGTGTCCTAAGCTAACTGAAAAGCTGCCGACGGTATTTTGGAAGAAGAAAACAGAGGAGTGTACAATAACACCAGTACGGCTTCTGTAGTCAGCAGGGCCATAATATCACTACTCACTGATGGACGAAGCGGACAAAGCAATATCTCTCTGATGGACGCCATAGCCGAGTGGTTAAGACCGTTCGACTTCAATCCCATGGGTCCACAAAGCCGTGGGTTCGAATCTTGGTGGCGTCTGGTGATTTAAAGGTGGTGGTTTTTACCATCTCCCAGGTCAACTTCAAGTGCACACCTGCCAGTACCTTAATTCCCTTCATGCAGCAGATCATGCAATACTCAAAGAAACTTTAATATGAAAAAAAAATCACCCGTTTTAACAGAAGCTTTAAGGTCAGGCTGTGACCAACCTATGAAGCCAGTCAACACAGAAATGGCCGATCACAATGCTTTTCTTAGTTTTCTCCTAAGTGACTGCCCTGTTTCAAAAGAAACTCTTTTTTCCGGTAAAACGCCGTTATCATGAGGAAAACTCTGGCTCACATCATAAAAAAAAAACTCTTTCTTTTTCCTCACTTTTTCTTCCCTAACCTTTATTTTCCCTGCTTCTTTCATGCTGATTCACATTTCCTTATGTCGTGCCTGCAGGCGTTTCGAAGAGCTCGGTAAAAAGTTGGCACCGGTGTTCGTGTATTCCTAAAACAAAATCGATTTGAAGTCATGTCATCAAGGGATTTTGTGAAGGCTGGAAAGCTGAAAACTCATTTCATATTTCCTGTTCCACTTCATTCCATTACAGTTTTTGTTTCTTCAAAGATGATATTTACAAACAAAATCTGTCTTGAAAAAAATATTATCAAGTGAAATGTTTAAAGCTCATATTGGAAAGGAAAGAAAGCAGCTCCGATGTTTTAAATCTATGACTGGCTCTGATTCCCTCAAATGAATTATCCATGATTTCATAATTGAATTTGTCTGGCACATACAATTTTGACGGGCAATTGCTGGCTCCCTTCTTGGCAGACATATCGTCTTTGGCTGGTTTTTTCTTCCGAAAACAGCGAGGAAAGCACATCATTCCAGTGGTTCAACAAAGTGAGTATATGTGTTGATATGAATTGAATTGTATGACACTTACAGTAATGGCAGATTTCTCTCCCAAAAACATGACCCACCCTCACCTGGGAGAGCGCGTCGCCACAAGAGCGACGCACCTATTTTTCTTTACAAAAATTCTTTTTCGAGCGTATTTTTTTCCCTATCATTGTGGCTTTTTTCTACAGGATTATGCCCGGTACAACTCTCTTATTGCCGTGGTTCTTTTTCGTGCGCTGAACGTGTATTGCACTCAAAACCTCAGTTCATCGTCTCATCTAAAAGACTGGCACCCAGACCACCACTCAAGGTCTAGTGAGTGAGGGAACATCTTTGAGCACGAGACAGGTGATTCACAGCAAGGCGACCTGAATATCGATTTGTAGTAGGCGTATAGAAATTGAATTTGGGAGAGGTCACTTTGCCCTTAAACTAAGGAAACTAGATTGGTTAATCAGACATTGGGCAGACATCATTAACATTGTCCATTTGTACTGCAGTCACTCCTTAACTTTCTTATGGCTTCTGCTGATGACAACACTTGAATTCAATTATAGACCATCCTGCTCTGTCCTATTTCTATCTGTCCCTTCGACTTTTGATTGTCTCTTCTTTACTTGCTTTAGTATTGGTGTTACTTTTGCTTGTTAGTGTTTGAGTGTGTATGTGAATTGAAGTGTGTGTGTGTGTGTTGTGTATGTTGTTGTTTGTTGTGTGTTTTTTTGTTGTGTTGATGTGTGTTAGTATTATTTTTTATAATTCTGTGTTATGTATTTTTATATTCTTTTATTTCGAGGATAATGGAATAAGCACTAATGTGTTATTTACTTCAGTACCCGTGTGAATTTCAGTTTGGTAAATTTTGTCATTGATCCCCATCGGAGCACAATCGCTACTCTTGTGTATGTTGCGATGTGTTGTGTGTTTGTGCGCGTGCGTGCGTGCTTGGTGAACTTGTTTGTTGGCATCAAGCGTGCAACAAAGCTTTACCAGATGTTGCTGATGACCAGCACCTTTGATGACATTATTTCTTCCACTCTTGCTTTGTGCTTCCCAGTCTATCCCTCTTTTATAGTCCATTTCAGCTTTTCTGTCCGTTGTTTGGGTTGGTTTTCTTTTCTACTTTTTTTCTTTTTGCTTGACAGTTCGCTGTGTATTTGTCTATCAGTCATTCTGCATGTCAGTGTATTGATTGGTGGAGATTTTTATATACTCAATATTGTTTTTGACTATTAGCCCATCAATTGTACAAAAAACTACCCAATAAAAAAAAAATCTTTAAAATCGACAATAATCACTGTGATGGTAATATGACCATTTCAGAAACATGATCAATATTTCTAAAAAAAATGATATAACAACAAATATAACAGGACACGTTTCATACATGCCCCTTGTTCCCTTCAAACCCCTTCCCCCCCCTCCCCCCCCCCCCCCCCCCCCAAGCCTGGAAAGAAACAGAAAATACGAATAACAAAAAAAAATCTGAAAAAGCCAGGACTATTCTGAAGTGTTGGACTCTCAGAGAACTCAGCATGAAAGAAATGTCATCCATTGTAATGGGGGCTTTAATATCAGTTCGTGACCAGCCTTATAAGGTTTGCCATCACTGAAATGACCAATCAGAATGCTTCCTTACAGTTTCCTCCTCTGCGCGTGCGCTGTTTCAAAGGAAGCTCATTTCCTGTGAAGCGCCTTTTCTTGTGAGCTCAATTCTTGGCTAACATTAATTAAAACATCCCACTTCCTTCCTTTCTCCTTCTTCCTGTCTTCTTCTTCCTTCTTCTTCTTCTTCCTTCTTCTTCTTCTTCCTTTCTTCTCTTCTCTCTCTCCGTCCTTTCTTCCAGTTCTGGTGGCAACTTTCTTTTCTACCGTGATGCTTGAAAGCTCCTGCAGTACTGCAGTACTTAAGCTTTGCTATTACTTCTTAGAATTCGAGAAAGAGAAACTGGAAACGTGTGATTAGAAAGATTTTCGAATAAGCCAATTAAACGCCGGAGATTCATTAAACTTTACCAGTTTAATTTAATTCAGCGGAACGCATTTTCGCTCATATGATAGACAAAAACAGTTGCTGTCTATGCCTTTGACGATGAAAAAAATGATTTAATTAGAGTTTTCCGAGTATTCGTTTCAGAAAGGATTTAAATCTGTTTTCCGAAAAGTGCCTGGGTTGAGAGGTGAGACATACACATATTTTTATTACAGCTTATTGTTTTGGGGGAGGCGGGGATGCTTTTATTTTAAAAGAAATTGCAGCATCTGGTAGGTGTATCTAACATACTGGATTTTGAAAACAATAAACTTGCACCAGTTTGTGAACCGCCATGCGTTTGATTATGACTTTCAGTTTCCCAGAAAAAGAGGAGGACTTCTTTTCATGTTAGGAATCTTCCATTGTGTACGCTTCATGTCCACTGGGAGCAATTATTGACTGGAGGGATACAAATCACTCCTCATCACGTACAGGGGTGTATGACGTGTGGGGATAGCCAGGGCAGGGACAACTTAAGCCTGCGTAGGGATAGTTTTAGCCTGCTAGTCAGGGTGGGATAGCTTAAGCCTGCATAATCAAGGTGGGGAAAGTTTAAGCCTGCATAGTCAGTGGGAGGGGATATGAAGCCTGCATAGTCAGCGGATAGCTAATAAGCTGCATGTCGGCGGGGATAGTTAAAAGTTAAATTAAGCCTGCATAGTCAGGGTGGGGATTAACTTAAGCCTGCATAGTCAGGGGAGGGATAATTAAATAAGCCTGCATAGTCAGGGGCAGGGATAGTTTAAGCCTGCATAGTCAGGGGGGATAGCTTAAGCCTGCAAAAGTCAGGGGGGGATAAGTCAGTTAAGCCTGCATAGTCAGGGCGGGGATAGCTTAAGCCTGCATAGTCAGGGCGGGATAGCAATTAAGCCTGCATAGTCAGGGGGGGATACTTATAGCCTGATAGTCAGGGAGGGATAGTTAAGCCTGCATAGTCAGGGAGGGGATAGCTTAAGCCTGCATAGTCAGGGCGGGTGGATAGCTTAAGCCTGCAGACGTGAGGAGACGACAGATGGCCAGAACGGATTCATCCCCCTCCTGTTCTTGTGCGTGCTGGGTCTCCTCGACAAGGATCTGTGCAGAGACACTTTACTGCCGCTTCCTTAGTGATTTTAATAGAGTTTTCTTGCTTTTCCAGCAGAAAGTGGCTGTCCTACTCGGAGCGTCTCCATTCAACACGCACGTAGCCAAGCGGCGCAGACGTGCACACATACAAAAACTTGAGGGCTGTTTGTTCTCTCGGTATAACTGTCTGTAAAGTCAGACAGAATCACAACGAAGGGTGGAACTTGAAGATCTGAAGATGAGCTTTTCCTAAACTTGCATGCAACAAGCTGTTTTTGGCAAAGTTTACGGGTTTGTATTTTTCTTTCAGCTCAAATAGCACGAAATGATGATGGTGACTTGTGCTATGTTCGTAGTACTTACATTGGTTAAAAGAATTGATATCAAATAATATATGATGCTGCCGATAGTTTGACTACAGGTGATACCATATCTCACAATCATTATTCATATCCATATCCCATTGTCTTTTCACACTACAAGGTTATGGAGACTCGACAACCAGCCTCTCCATCTTTTTACCATCATGCAGTACGGGTGATGCATAATTTTGGCGAGATGCTGCCAAAGCAGTTTTCTCATGCCAGAATCTGTACACATATCATTTATTTATTTATTATTATTATTATTATTTATTTTTCATACTTATTTTTATTCTTTTATTTTGAGGATAATCATTAAGCACTCTGTGCTTTTTTTTTTTCACCCATGTCATGTCCCGTGTTTGTAATCGCAGTGTTTTTGTCTATTGTTGTCATCCGTTCCCACCGACATCTTTCTTTTGCAGGCTACCTTCCATTTTCTGAAGCCATGATCAAAACAAGGAATCCCCAAGTCGAAATGCGGCTACCTTTCATGGTGGGTAAAAACGGTTGCACACAATCTCACCATCGGTGCCTCGGAGCTCTAGGAGAGAAACAAAAAATAAGGTGGTTCATCCAGATGTCCAAACTTCTGAGTTATTTCTTGCAGAACTACTGGTTCTCCCCGCAAAGTACTGCAAAGACTGTTTTGTTAGTTGATTTTATTGTAGTTGTAGTTGCTGTTATTGCTTCAAACTCATTTCTCCTCATACCAATTATTGCTTTAAACCCATTTCTCCTCATACCAATATTGCTTTAAAATCCAACCAATTTTCCTTCTCATCTCGCCAATCTCCATTACGGAATTGAACTAGCTCAGTGGTAGTTTTTCCAATAATACATCACGTAATGTTAATCGTGCTTCTTCTTTTTCTTTTTTTTCTTTTTTTTACACAAATATGTTATTATATCTGATGCGTTTCCTATACAGATTTGGTATTGTATTTACAGTAATTTTTCTAAAACATCAATGACGTTAGTATGTCTGAAGCACATTTTCCATACCAATATGGTATTACGTCTGCGGGCTTTTTCAATACATATAATGTTAATTCAGTGGCGTTGGCTATCTCTGGGCAGAAGAGAGAGAGAGAGGAGAGAGAGGAGAGAGAGAGAGAGAGAGAGAGAGAGAGAGAGAGAGAGAGAGAGAGAGAGAGAAGAGAGACGCACGCAGAACATCTTGCGCACGAACGTTAAAACGTGAAGAGAAGAGAGAGAGAGAGGAGAGAGAGAGAGAGAGAGAGAGAGAGAGAGAGAGAGAGAGAGAGAGAGAGAGAGAAGAGGAGAGAGGACAGAGAGACAAAGACAGACAGAAAACGTACGAGAAAGAAGCAGACAGGCAGATACAGAGAGACAGACAGACAGACAGACAGACGACGGACAGACGACAGACGGACGGACGACGGACGGACAGACGACAGACAGACAGACAGACAGACAGAGTAGTCATTCTATCTTTGGTACCTTACAGATATAGTATGACTTCCCATCATTATCTTATTACTTCTGTGGTTACTTTCTGTTCGGACACTGTCCTGCCTGTGTGTCATCTGTATAGTGTCTGTACAGAGCTGGCATCCGCCTTGTCATCTACATAGTATTTTCCTCTACAGAGGCAGTAGCATTATCTCTGTCATTTACATAGTCATTTCACAGAGGTGGTATTGTCTTGGTCATCTGCGTAGTATCTTTACGTTACACAGAAGCAAGACTGAGTTTTTGTTGCCAGACGCACAAATTAGGGACCAAAAAAAGAACTAAGCCTATTTTCTCGTACGAAGGGCAAGTCGAAGAAAAAACCCTGAATAATTATTTTGTAGTCTGTTAGGGTTTTTTGTATGTCTGTCTGTTATGTACAAGGGCCATTTCTGTCTTTTTTGGGGTTTTGTTTCTTTGTTTGCTTGGGGTTTTTTGTTTTTGTTTTTTGGTGGGGTTTTTTGTTTTGATAGTCCCGGGCCAGCTGAGGGCCGGATGAAAAAAAGTACGTGAATGATTACCTGTAACTCTTAAAAATAAAGATTATTTGTTCATTCATCATTATTCTCTCTCTCTCTCTCTCTCTCTCTCTCTCTCTCTCTCTCTCTCTCTCTCTCTCTCTCTCTCTCTCCCTTCTCTCTCTCTCTCTCTCTCTCTCTCTCTCTCTCTCTCTTTCTCCTGCTTGTTTGCTTGGTTTTCATCACTGCTATTTTTTCTTTCTTTCTTCATTTTTTCTTTCTGTCTTCTCCATTTTGGGGGCTTCCTTCACTTTTCTTTCTTTCTTTCTTTTAATTCCTTTCTTTTCTTTTATTCTTTTTTTTTCTTTGTCGATCTCTTCCTGTTCCTTTTCTTTTTTCAGCTGGAGATTCTGGTGTCAAATTTGTGTGACTATTTTGCCAGTTAGCAAAATAACTAACACAAAAGACACGTGTGTGCGTGTGCCGGCACAAAAGCATGCGTGCTTGTGCGCCCACGCTCACAAACGCACACATTCCCGCCTACACAACACACACACACACACCACGCACGCACGCACGCACGTACGAACACACACACATCCATCATATTATCTCGATATCAAAGAATAAATTAAAATAATTTAAAAAACACACGCACACACACACATACACACACGCACGCACGCGCGCACACACACACACACCACAATTCCCGCCCACATACACACAACTAACCCACCCACCACACCCACACACACACCCACACCCACACCCACACTAACACACACACACACACTAACACACACACACACACACACACACACACACCACACACACACACACACACACACACACAACACACACACACACACACACCACCACACACACACACACACACACACACACACACACACACACACACACACACACACACTAAAGCATCCTTAAGCACCCAGAAAGAAAACAAAAACAGACAGCCCCAAGTAGCGTATGAGACAGGATCATACAACTTGTCTCCCCTCTCCAGTGCCTGGGTAATCAGAGTTGTTCGCCCCTGGGGTGACAGCCAATCAGTTTAAAGATGACAAGCCTGTACACTAAAAGCTTGCACACACAGAACGGCCAGGGTAAAATGGAGAGAATGAAATGGGACGGTTATACGATCGTTTAATTAACCTGCTTTTGAAATGAGCTTTCTTGTCGTAGATGTCTTAAGAAACAGATGTTCTGAGTTTGTAGGCTTTTCTATCTGAGTTGAGTTTATTTCTACAGCTCATCCCGATGTCGGAATGCGGCTACCTTTCTGGTGGACTAAAAAGAAATCAAAACAAAAAACCAAAACAAAAAAACTGGTCGCATACGCCAAAATCTCACCATTGGAAAACCTCGGAGTTCTAGCCAAGGAACAAAAAAATCATAATTCCACAGATTTATGTTATCTATTTCGTCCATGCCTTTTATGTTTATTTGATTTTCAAACTAAATTTATTTCATTTTTTATTTCATTTCTATTTTTAACCACACGGAGACTGGATGTCAAAAACGCAAGAGTGGGTATTCAGTAACCACGAAATAAAAGAGTTACTCTGAGAAAATTTGATGTTTGCTAACACTTAAAGACATGACACATAGTAAACTTCATCTTCTTGTCAAACTTTCACACACAAAAATTACAAAGCAAGTTCAAGTAGAATAACGGGGAGGGGGGGGGGGGGGGGGGCGGGAGAGGGAGGATCAGCTTCTCTTAGTTTTTGAACCACAAAACTCTTGCGTCAGAGAAAGTTCTTTTTTTTTACTTTTTTTTTCGAGGATAGTAGAATAACCAGATATGTGCTCTTTTACATCCAGTCCCAATGTGTATGCAGTATTGGATTTTTTTTTTCATCCATTCCCACCAGCACACTATGGCCTATTCCTCCAAATAATGGAACGGGTTTTAACGTGTGCGCAAGATATTCTGCGAGTGTTCGCACACGGTACCTCAGTTTAGAGCCTCATCCGAAAGACTTTTGGGGGTAGTGGAGTAAGCATTGATGTTAACTCCAAAGGAAAAAATCCTCTTGAACGAGATTCGAACCCGATTCAACAGACCACGAGCGCATCACTCTGACCACCAGGGTTATCCTGTCCCCCCCTCCCCCTTAACCACTAGGCTACAAAGACACAAACAACGCAGACGGACACTTGTGACCATTGAGTGGAGCGGATTGGGGCATGAACTGAACAAGCTAGGCTCATGTAGGGAGGAGGAGGAGAGATGCTGTATTGATTCTGGGAGCGACATTCACAAACTCCCAAAGATTGGATGGCAGCAGGCAGCGGGCAAGGAAGAGAGTGGAGTGCAGTGCAATTCAACACACTGACTCAGTGCAATCCACTTATTGATCTCAGCTTCGTCTTAAAAAATAAACATACGCACACACGCACATATACACGCACGCAGGCACGCACACACAAACACACACACATACACACGCACGCACGCATATGCACGCACACACACAGAGGCTACCACTTTGTTTATAGCTTACATACGTACATGGCTTGCGTGCATGCACGAG
>CM060316.1:9473066-9488066 GCA_030674155.1 Stramonita haemastoma | reverse complement strand
AGAAGCAGGAGACTCTACCACCAGTTCAAGTAGTGAAAGAACAAAGCAGGACTTTGATTCCCCTATGTCCCTCCTTCACGAGGAGATAGCTGGGGTGAACAACGCTGTAATCAGAATGGGTAACGTGAACCAACGCCAAGGAGAGTTAATCCAGGAGACTCTGATCACAGTTGAAAACAAGATCGATCGACGACTGCAGCGGATAGAGGAGAGCCAGAGGCAACTGGTTGACAATGTGCAGGACATACAAAAGCAGTGTCATGAGTTGCAAAATGAAAATCTGGAACTGAAGGGTTCAGTACGTCAACTCCAGAATAAATGCGACTATTTAGAGAACCAAAGTAGGCGCAATAACCTCATCTTCTTCGGTCTCCCACACGAAACATCATGGGAAAAATGCGAAATGTTGGTAAAAAAGGTCATAGAGGAGGGGTTGGGCATTGACCAGGAAATCTTTGTGGAGCGTGCCCACAGCACTGGTAAGGCCATTGTGGTGAGATTTCTGTCCTTCAAGCAAAGGTCTCTTGTCCTGTCCCAAGCACATAAACTGAAGAAATCGAAAGCATATGGCAAAGTCTTCATCAAGGAGGATGTATCGGCAGTTGTCCAACAGAAGCAGAGGTCATTACGTACTGTTCAGCGGGATCTTCAAGAAAAGGGACAAGCTGCAAAACTGCGCTTTGACAAACTCATCACAGACAATGCAGTGTATGAGTTTGATGTTGACACCCAGCAAGTGGTGACAACGGACAGAAATGGAAAAGAAAAGACGGGAAAGAACAAGTCAGGACAACACAGCCACTTATCGCAACGTGGAGACAGGCCAGCAGATTTCCTGCTTCCTGTGGATGACTTCCCTCCTCTAGTTCCATCAAGAGACAAGCCAGTCAACACTGCCAGAATGCAACATCAAACTGGCAGGGACCGGCAGACCCAGAGACGGGACAGAGGAGGCGGGACCAGTGACTGCAGGAAGCAACAACCAGGGTCAGCTGACGTGCCATCTGCTCAGGGAGGCACTGGCACTGGCACTGGCTACAGCAACAGGGCCAGCCGGCCACACCGCAAGTACAACCTGCGCACACGAGGGATGTCGGAGGATGGGGAAGCGGCCAGGAAGGACAACACCCAAGCAGAGGCAGACTCCTCCAAGCAGTTGGGGAAGAAGAAACCCCTTCCCTTTCCAGCTCCGGTACTCCCCGAAGCTTCGGAAGAGGACGAGGCAGGACACCTCCAGCCCAGACCCGAATCGACGCAATGTTCCGTCCTCCTCAGCCTGCCCCTGCTGCAGTGACAGATGCTGATCACCATCCAGAGGTGGCAGGTCAGGCAGAGGATGCCTTTCTCTCAGCCTCAGGCACCGATGATGAGGAGGTCAATGAAGATACCAGCTAGGAGACTGGCCGGCCCCAGGCAGCACCCCATGTATCCTTTTTGGTTTATAACATAGCTGGGCTGATAAATAAGCTGAGTGAAAACGACTGGGTTGAATATATTAATAAATTTGATGTTGTAACATTAACAGAAACTTTTATTGATGAAAATTTTGATTTGTCTAATGTATTTAATGGATTCATAAAGTTTGTATGTCCAGCAGTAAAGTTGTCACAGCATGGAAGACGATCAGGTGGAATTCTGGTCATGGTTAGAAAGTCCTTAGAAAAATTTGTGTGTGAAATCAAAATTGACTGCAAAAATATCCTTGTATTAAAATTATCAAAAGATCTGTTTGGCTGTGATAAAGATGTTCTGTACTTATCCACTTATGTACCTCCACCTGGTAGTCCCTTCTATAACGAGACCCAGGGCAGTTGTCATATTGAAGAGGTGGACAGATGTCTATATGACTTGATGGACAGACACCGTGATGTACATGTCATATGCAGTGGTGACTTTAATGCACGGACTGCTAATCACCAAGTCAACATGGACTTTCCTTTGTCCAGTGATGATGGTGAAACAGATCATTTCCACAGTGTTCCCTTGTGGGAACTAAGCAGAAAGTCTCAGGACAAAGAAATAAACAACTTTGGTTGGAAACTGCTGGAGCTGTGTATTTGTCATGAGCTTGTAATGATGAATGGTTTTGTTGCAGGTGACGAGGAGGGGCAGTTTACATATCTGTCAGACCATGGGTATAGCGTGGTGGATTATTTTCTAACTGATGTTGATTTTGCTGTTTTGGTTGACAATGTGACTGTGAGGGATAGAATAGAATCTGACCACATGCCGGTGGAGATGTGTTGTAAGTGTCAAAAGCATAATAAGGTAGATACAAATCTAAGCAAACAAACAATTGAAAAATTTGTATGGCAAGCAAACAAAGCAGACATTTTTAGAAATAGGATTGTGTCACAAACATTTAAAGATGAAATTTCGCATGCAAGTAGTCTTGTAGATGTAGATATAGATGACTCACTTAAAGTATTTAACACTGCACTCCAGGAGGCTGCTGACTGTATGAAGAAATCTTTTGTTGTTAATACAACAGCCTGCAGCCGGAAGGCAGTATGGTTTGATAAAGAATGCTATCTGAAGAAAAAAGACGTGAGGAGGTACTTGAGACAATTCAATAGAACCAAAAAGAAAGAAGCCTTTAATTCATATTCATTGGCGAGGAAAGAGTACAAGACTATGATAGAGAGCAAGAAAAGAGAACATAGAAAAACGTCAGTGGCAGCACTGCTACAGTCTGTCAATGATTCCAAAGAATTCTGGAAAGAGATTAAGAAACACAGGAGAAATAGAATGATTGTTAATAACATAAGTGAAAATGAATGGGTTTCTCACTTTAATAAGGTGCTAAATGAAAATGTTAATCTTGATCATGAAAATATTGACATAGAGAGCGACGCTGACGATGTTAGCAATAATATGAACTCAGAAATTAGTGAATCAGAGATAAGAAAAGCTATCAAACAACTAAAGAATAAAAAAGCGGCAGGGCCTGACTGTATCATGGGTGAAATGCTTAAAGCATCAGAACCCGAAATAATTAATTATTTAAGACTCTATTTCAACAAGCTATTTTCTGATGGGGTATTTCCTGAGGAATGGACTAGATCAATTATTGTGCCATTGCACAAAAAAGGTGATATAAGCAACCCCGACAACTACAGGGGCATATCATTATTAAGTGTTTTAAGTAAAGTATTCACAAAGGTCATAAATAACAGGCTGTATATCTGGGCTGAGGAAAATTTTCTGTTAAACGATGCACAGGCAGGCTTCCGAAGAGGCCGGTCAACAATTGACCACATTTTCACCCTGCATGCTGGCATTGAAAAACACTTTGCCAGAAACTCTAAATTGTATGTCGCCTTTATTGATTTTAGAAAAGCATATGATACAGTAAATAGGCAGATTCTATTAGCTGTATTAAAGAAATCTGGAATTAGTGGAAGATTGCTAAGGATGATTCAAGCCATTTATAAAACAGTCCAGTCATGTGTAATGAGCAAACACGGACTGTCTGAATACTTTAGTTGTGTGCAAGGCCTAAAGCAAGGATGCATTATGAGTCCTACACTTTTTTCCCTATTGATTAACGAGCTGGCAAATGATATAACTGTCAAGGGAAGGCATGGTGTGTCTTTTGGCTCCTCAGAGACTGATATATTTCTGTTACTGTTTGCTGATGATCTCACTCTTTTGTCAACAACAGTGATAGGGTTACAGAATCAATTAAACATTCTTCAAGAATCAGCACATAAGCTAGGCTTAACAGTTAACATGGACAAATCTAAGGTGGTAGTGTTTAGGAAGGGTGGGTTTCTAGGTCCAAGGGAAAGATGGGAATTAAATGGAAAGCCGTTAGAAATTGTCAATTCATATAAATATTTGGGACTGATTTTCTCCACCAGACTTAGTTTCACATCAGCAATGGAAGACATCACAGTTAGAGCTAAGAAAAGTACTATAGAAATTCTAAAAACCTTAACTAGAATTAACTGTAATTCAGCTGAAGTATTTTTCAAACTGTTCGACACTCAGGTAGTTCCAGCTTTATTATATGGGGCAGAAATTTGGGGGTTTCAGAAGTTAGAGCAGGTAGAACGAGTCCATCTTTATGCTTGTAAACGTTTACTTCATGTAACTGATAAAACTCCGAATGACATGATCTATGGCGAGCTAGGCAGGTACCCTCTGTGGATTAGTTCTGTTTCAAAATGTGTTAAATACTGGTTTAGATTATTGAAACAACCTGAACATTTCTTTTCAAAGAAAGCGTACACAATGTTGTTAAAGCTTCATGAACGTGGAACTGTTACCTGGGTAACCAGGCTGCACACTTTCTTATGTGAGAATGGGTTTGAGCAAGTGTGGCTGTTTGGGTGTGGTGAAGAACGATTGTTTTTCAGAGAACTTAGAGAAAGACTGCAGAGTTCGTTCTGTTTTAGGTGGCTCGACCATGTAGAAAACAGCAGTAGGTTTTCAGTATATAGACAGTATAAGACCTGTTTTGGAAAAGAAAAGTATATAGACATTTTGTGGATGAACATGTATCGTAATGCATTTGCTCAGTTTCGGATGGGTGTGTCACAGATTAATGTTCATAAATATCGGTACTCTAAGAATGAAGAACATTTGGAATGTCCATTCTGCAGCAAGACTTTGGAAACAGAGACTCACTTTATTTTTGAATGTCCAAAGTACAAAGATGTAAGAGCAAAATATTTCATAAATGCTTTAAACCCTGGAAATCATAATCTTTTCATGGTTCTCCAAGAAGAACAAATTTTTGATTGTGCTAGATTTTTATTTCATGCTTTCAAACTCCGATCTCATGCTTTAAATGAAAACTAAGGAATACTTAACAAATGAGAGCGTGCAAGCATGTGTGATCATTACAAATATAATTCAGTTTTGAAAATCACAGACATTTGGATTGTATGGGTTGTTGTGTGTTTTTTGTTTGTTTGTTTGTTTGTTTGTTTTTCAAAATAACTGGGAAGTGTTTTTGATGTTAGTTTCCCCCATTGAAAGGGGCTGTGGCCTATTCAATAAATATGTGTCAGTGTCAGTGTCAGTGTCAGTGTCAGTATGTCCTCCCCTCCCAGGAAGGAAATCTCCGTGGTGTTAATTCAGGGGATAGGGTCATTCAGGGTCATGACACCGTCCCTCATAAATGTGCCACAGACCCTCATGAACTGTATGGTAATCCCCCCACCCATCCACCCATCCATACCCCCCCCCCCCCCCCCCCCCCCCCCCCACCCCCCATCTATCCATCAGCGCTCGTAAGCAAACACGTCTGTCTCTCCTGACACCAAATGGCACAACGCAGTGATCATGATCAGAGCATCAGCACTGGCTTGCTTGCACAAACGGTCTTCAGCTGGACTAATTATTGATATGTATGCGCCCTTTTCGCCCCCAGCTACCAACCCCCACCCCCCTCCCTGCCCCTCACCCTAGCCCCCACCCTCCCTCACTGCCCCCCTATCTCTGTCATCCACTCCACCCCCTTGCCCCCCTTCTCTAAGGGTTGGCGTGGGCGGTATGTGGAGGCCATTTTGGGAAGGGAAGGGAGCGATGTGGAAAGTAGTGATGATGAGATGCTGCCAGCTAGCCTAGTTGTTATTTGTCAGAGAGAGAGAGAGAGAGAGGGGGCAACGCTTTCTGTGGCTGATGTTTGGTTTTTGTTTGTTTTTTTTACACAGAATCTTATTCCACTTTTTCTCCTAGTCGACACATCTTACCACTTTGGTAAAACAACACGTGATCTTATTCAAAGCCTGTCTCGTTGTATGCACACACACACACAGAATGTGATGGATGGTTTCACAAAGTTTGATAGACATACAGTAACGCAATTGTTTGAACAAAAGCAGAACACAATTATTGATGTACATAAATATTTAAGATAGACAAGACTAAGTAAGCTGTCAATTAGTCATTGGAATCGAGATCAAATAGAGAGTGTCGTATCAAATAAAGAATTCAATCCACGGAAACAGAATAAAGTGGGAAATACAAATGTGATGGAGTCAGAAAGCTATTTTGGGGATTGTTGCTGTAAGAAAAAACTTTACACGGGGAAGGGGGTGGGGATAAGGGGGGGGGGGGGGGTGTTATCTTAACTGTATTTACATCCCAGCGGAGATTTCTGATTTACGGATTGCGAGAAGGTGGCTTAATGTCTAGAAGGAACACAAAAATAAAAAAGATAAAGGTAAAGGTGTTCCATATCCTATGTGGTCGTAGGGCAGCGAGGAATCAGAGACCTCAGCTTCTCCAGGGGCCAACGTGTTTAGGGCGGCACCAATCTCCTCTCCCTCGCTGCTTTACCTTCCTTGACCCTAAAGAGGGCAGGTACCCATTTACAGCTGGTGAATTGGGGGACTATACTGAAACCAAGGCGTGCAAACGGCCATCCATCCAACTGGTAACAACACACAATGCTGCATAACCTTAGCTTGGGGAAAGCGAGTGCTCTGACCACTGAGCTATCGCGTCCCCAACAGGGAAATAAAGAAAGAGAAAAGGTTCTGAGGAGAGAGCAGTAGGATGGTCTGCGGGATGGGACAGGGTTGGGGATGAGGGAACTCTTGTATGTGTATGTTGAAGAGAACGGTAGGTGCACTCTAAATTCAGCGGCTGTGTGTCGGTAATCTTTGATTACAAAACATAAGTAAATGACATAATCAGTTGGCACTGATAACCTTTCAAAAATGACGCAATCAGTTGGCATCGATACACTTATAAAAAAAAAATGATACAATGAGTTGGGTTCGATATCCTTTCAAAGATGACACAGTCAGTATGATATCCTTATAAAAATGACACAATCAGTTGGGTTCGATATCCTTTCAAAGATAACACAGTCAGTATACTATCCTTTTAAATTTGACACAATCAGTTGGCATCAATGTCCTTTCAAAGCTTTCCCGTCTTCATTTCCCATTCCTCATGCCCATGAACACGCCCTGTCTTGTATTGTCGCATCAAGGTTTTGTCCTTATGCCCTGTCCTCTCTCGCTCCATGCTTTTCTGTTCTGATTCTGATTTGCCTTGTCTTCGCTTGGTTTGAATTAAGTTTTCCCTGTCAAATCATTATTTTTTTATCATGTTTTGAGCAGGGAGGGGGGGGGGTGCGTGGTGAGGGGTAACAGAATTATGGTACCCCCCCAAAAAAAAATGTAAAGACGTCACTTGACAAGAAAACAATAAGTTGAAAAGTTTATAATGGTAACAATATTGGACATACATAATATAAGAAATTCACTCCTATCAATCATAAAAAACACAAAAGCTCTGACGCATGAATAATTCTGCGTGAAATAGAAGTGGACAGCCGCTGACAGGCATAACTTAACATTTGCCATGTTGATAAACCGAAAGGTTATACACTCCCTCCCACCTTAACTAGATCTGATAACAGGCCTTTTATGATGGTTTTTGCTGCTTGGTTGTTGTGGGCGATTTATTTGAGGGGGCGTATTTTGTTGTGTGTTTTGTTTGTTTGTTGCAAAGTTGGTGGTGATGGGTTGTGGTGTGTGTGGTGGTGGTGGTGGTGGGTGGTGTGGTGGTGGTGGTGGTGGTGGTGGTGGTGGTGGTGGTGTGGTGGTGTGTGTGTGTGTTGTGTGTGGTGTTGTGGGTGTGTTGTGTGGTGGTGTGTGTTTGTGTGTGTAGTGGTGCGCGAGTGCGTGCGTGCGTGCATGCGCGCGCGTATGTGTATGCGTGTGTGTGTATGCAACATATACATACACGCACATACGCATATATACGTGTATGACGTGCACACAATGAGAGCACAAGTACATACATGCAAATAGTATAATATGTACCCACTTGCATGTGTACACTGTCTGTCTGTTGTTTGTGTGTTTGTTGTTTGTGTGTGTATGTGTGACCATCACATGCTTGTGGACGTGCATACCGCGCGTGCATGTCATAATAATCAGTCCCCCTGCTATGCTGTGTAGCGCACTGCCCATACATGCCCATCATCCCCTGGACATCAGCAATGCCTCAGTGAAGTCATCACAAAGCCCAGGACAGCTCTAGCTGCATATACATCAGCAGTTTGGGGTCTCTCTACCTTTTCTGCTCCACTGGTCCCAGGAGACAACTGCCTTGTCTGACTATTACCATATACTCTGTGTGTGTGTGTGTTTTGTTGTGTTTGAGTGTGTGTGTGTTGTTGTGTTGTGTGTGTGTGTGTGTGTGTTGTGTGTGTGTGTGTTTGTTTGTTTGTGTGTGTTGTGTTTTTATTTTTGTGTGTGTGTTGTGGTGTATGTGTTTGTGTGTGTGTGTGATTTTAGTGTGTGTGTGTGTGTGTGTGTGTGTGTGTGTGTGTGTGTGTGTGTGTGTGTGTGTGTGTGTGTGTGTGTTTGTTTGTTTGTTTGTTTGTTTGTTGTGTGTGTGTGTGTGTGTGTGTGTGTGTGTGTGTGTGTGTGTGTGTATGTGTGAGTGGGTGCTTGAGTGTGATTACGTGTGAGTGTGCGTGTATATGTGTGTACAGCTTTTTTCTAAAGAGTAAATTCTATTACTTCCTGTTGTATATGGCTTGTAGCCCACATGAATCTTTCTGTTAATTTGAAAAATAAAGTATCTGTATTTCTTACTTTTATTTGATTTCGCTGTGGGTTTGTTATATTCAGTTTCCTTCTTTGTTCGATGTCTGGTCAGTTTCTATTTTTTTCTTCCTTGACCTGTCTAGCTAATGTTTGTTCTTTCCTATGTATTTGTCAGACTGTCTTCTTTATTGATTTTGGGGATGTAGACTATTAACTTTCCTTTTATTGTTTTCTTTCTTTTTCCTATTTATCCATTTACTCAGCCATTTTGGCTGCATCTTCGACGCTTTGCATTACAATTTTATTAGTTGATGATTTTAGTGTTGCTTTGATAGTAGCATTTTTTTGTTGTGTTTATGATACTGCTTATACACAACTTGTACAAACAACTAAGGACTTAAACTACTATCGTACTATAACTGGCCTTCACATCCAGTTGGAGGTCTGCTGCATGGGTAACACCTTGCCCTCAATACTGACTTACCCAGGCTTTACGCTCTAGAGCTTGCACAACTCCATAGTCTTGCGAGACTGAGTATACCTACAGAACATCGGTTGATGTTCAAGTGAGTGATTCGCTATATTTTGACACGTCTCTCTAACTATACTTTTTCAAGCTGTCATACTGAACCAGATTTCCATTTTGAAGGTCTCTAAAGAGAAATTGCTCAAAATCCCAAACCTGAAGTTAAAGTCTCTCGGGCAGTTTTGCCGTATCAACTGTCTAGAATTCTCTACCCAGTGCCTTTGGGGAGAATCTCAGACTTTAACTTAATTTAAACTTTTTCAAAAAGTAAATTTTAGGTATAAAGTTTCGAGAATTTCTGATAAGACAAGCCTCTCTCTTTCAGTCTCAGAGGACAATGTCTTAGAATAATCTATATGTGCTGTCGGTAAAAGCTTTGTGAAAACTGTAAGGAAAGTGGAAGTGCACATGTGCATACAGGGCCAATTTTGGTGGGTCTGATTGTATTAGAAATCCCAGCAGAGCTATCCGATTTAAGGGCTGTGCCATCAGCCAGCCATTATGTACACACAGGGCTGAGTGAAAGTGTCTGGACTGCCTGCAGTTTCAAGAGAAGGGGAATGGGATAGCTCAGTGGTCAAGCACTCGCTTTCCCCAAGTTTAGTTTAAGCAGCATCGAGCGTGGTTACCAAGTGGATGGGTGGCCGTTTGCACGCCTTGGCTTCAGTGCAGTCCCCCAGTTCACCCAGCTGTAAATGAGTACTTGCAGCCCTTTAGGGTCAGGGGCAGGTAAAGCAGCGAGGGAGAGGAGATGGGCGCTGCCCTACGATCACATAGGTTATGGAAACCTTTACCTTTTTACCTATACTAATTTATGTACATTATTCCTCTGTGTTGATATCGATACTTGGCCTCAGCTTGGATAGGTTCCCTAGGCTTTTATTATGGGATGGCAGCACAGCTGCGATTGTAGAGCATTCTAGAGCTCCTCGGATGTCTGTCATTCCTGACTGACCTGTCTTCATTCTTGAGTTTTGCTGTGTTGTCCGCTCATAAAAACTCAAACAGTTGTCTTTAATCTGTGCGAAAACACTGGAATAAATTATTGTATTTATGACGAAAAGTAGTTTATCAGTGTGGACGGTGCATTGGCTAAACTGAGGGCGGTTCTATTTTGGTGAAAAAGGAATGCAGTGTAGTATTAATTGTACAGTTTTCAGTTAAAAAGCAGGATAAAAACCTTGGTAACACATTGAAGACCGAAAATGTGTTTAGCTTAAAAAATGTTAACGAAGTAACATGACTATGTTATAATATTTCAGTAAACTTCAGTATAATCATTACTGATTAATATAAAAAACTACGGCTCCCATTCCGGAGTATTTTTCAGACACAAACGATTAACAAAAACCTGAAGTCCGCACACAAAGCTGAGCTCTGAAGAGAAAAACTTCTTCAACCAGTCCAGGCAGCTACAAGCGAGATTCGAACCTGTGACGCTTTGACCACTCAATATCCTACGCATTCTGCTCAGCCAACCAGGCCCTGGTATTAATTTGTCTTCAAACGACTTTAAATTACTGTTGGTGTTTAAACCGCTCTTCTTTCATTCCCGTAGTGTTCTGCATCTATCCCAACAACTGTTGGCTGGCCTCCAAAAGCCAGAAGCGAGAATGAGCCAACTCCTCTCTCCAAGGACGGACATCATGCTTACATCCAGGCACCTCAGGTGTCCTAAAGAGGGAAGGGGTCCGCTAAGTTTACTGGTGATACCTCATTGGACGAAAATCGCGTTGCTCACCTTTGACCTCTCTGTGGATTTCAACGTGCCGATCGGTATTTACTGCTTGAAATCTCATATTGTGGTGCCCTACCTTCATGGTAGTTCTAGCATTTTTGACTTGATACACATCTACCCCTAAAAACGCTGTATTGTTTGCATCATACTTCCATTGAATTCATTTTTTTTTTATTGTCGTTTGGTGTGGTATTGTGTGTAGTAGCGTTTATTCACACAACTAACAATCCTCTCCCATTTAAAAAGAGTCCAAAACTTTCTTCCCCCATCCACTTAGACTTTGAGTGGTTGTCTGAGTGCTGCTAGTCATTTAGATGAGA
Source organism: Stramonita haemastoma (assembly GCA_030674155.1). NCBI lineage: Eukaryota > Metazoa > Mollusca > Gastropoda > Neogastropoda > Muricidae > Stramonita > Stramonita haemastoma. Next base: position 9,476,960 of record CM060316.1, on the reverse strand, counting down.
TGTTAAATCAAGGTCCTGTATGTAACATGCATTCAGTGCACGTAAAGGAACCCTTGGCAAGAAGACAGTTTTTTTCCCTGTCAAAATTCTGCTGAAAAAGTCCCTCTGGTAGAGAGAAATAAATACTTAATACAGACTTACTTTCCTTGCTTACTTATTCATTTGTCTATCTATCCTATTCATTCATTTGTTTAACTATTATCACTTTGTATTACTGGCCTCCACAGGTCATGTCTTGCATTATCCATTTTTTCCTGAAAAAATTCCAGAATTTCAAAAGTATGTTTTTGTTGTTGCTGCTACTGCTGCTGCTGCTGCTGATGATGATGCTGTTGCTGCTGCTGCTGCTGTTGCTGTTGCTGTTGTTGTTTTTGTTGTTGTTTTATCGTGGTTGACAGCTCGTCTTTTTTTTTTTTTCGGGGGGGGAGGGGGGGAGGGGGGAGGAGGGAATCCAAGAGACAAACAAGCCAACGCACACAGCCTTTCCATCTTGTCCAGCCATAAAGCAGACAGCTCCACTGCTCTCCTGTGCATCATTTGGGGTAAGTGCCACACACACAGGGCTCTTTAGGTCTGTACAGAGAGAGAGAGAGAGAGAGAGAGAGAGAGAGAGAGAAGGGGAGAGAGAGAGAGAGAGAGAGAGAGAGAGAGAGAGAGAGAGAGAGAGAGAGAGAGAGAGAGAGAGAGAGAGAGAGAGAGGAGGAGAGGAGGGAGGGAGGAGAGAGAGAGAGAGAGAGAGAGAGAGAGAGAGAGACAGAGAAGAGACAGAAGACAGAGAGCAGAGAGACAGAGAGAGACAGAGAGCAGAGAGACAGACAGACAGACAGACAGACAGACAGAGACAGACAACAGAGAGAGGGGGATGGATAGCCTAGTGGTCAGAACATTGCGCTGGCAATTTGACGACCCGGGTTCGAGTCCGGTCGAGGAATTTTTCTCCTGGAGTTAACATCAGTGCCGACTCCACTCTCCCCAAAATCCTTCGGATGAGACTTTAAACCGAGGCCCCGTGTGCGAACGCACGCAGAACATCTTGCCACACGTTAAATCCTGTTCCGCTTTTCGTAAGAATAGGCCATTGTGTGCCGGTTGGAACAGATGACAATATTTACAAAAACTGCATACACGCGGGGACCGGATGAGAAAAAGCACATGGTTGCTTATTCTGTTATCCTCGATATAAAAGAATAAATGAAAAGAATCAATGAATGAATGAATGATGGAGGAAGGACAGACAGACAGAGGAAGGAGGAAGAGAGAGAGAGAGAGAGAGAGAGAGAGAGAGAGAGAGAGAGAGAGAGAGAGAGAGAGAGAGAGAGAGAGAGAGAGAGAGACAGACAGACAGACAGACAGACAGACAGATAGACAGACAGACAGACAGACAGACAAGACAGACAGACAGAAGACACACAGAAGACAGACAGAAACAGAGAAACAGAGAAACGAGAAAAAACAGAGACAAAGACAGACAGACATATAAATAGAAAGAGGGGGGAAGAGAGGGGGAGAGGGAGAAAGAGGAGAGGAGGAGGAAAGAGAGAGACAGACACACAGATGCACAGACACACAGAGAGAAACAGGGAGAAAGAGACGTGGAGTGTGTCAGGTTACTGAGACAGAGGCAGAAACAGATGAAGACTGAAACTGACACAGAGACTAACTCAGACAAACACACAGACAGACAGACAGACGCACAGCCACACAAAGACAGACTCACAGGCAGACACAGTGACAGACACAAACTGACAGACAGACAGACAGACAGACAGACAGACAGACGACGAGTAGGAACAGGAAGAAGCAGGAGAAAATGTGAGGTCTGGTATGATAAATGACTTTATTGTCAGCGCAATAACGGATGTGTAACGCGCGCGCGCACGCGCACGCACACACGCACACACACATATACACTCACGCACACATGTACATACACACACATTCACTACATTCACACACATTCACATACAGCACACACACCCACGCACCACACACAACACCACCACACACACAACACACACACACACACACACACACACACACACACACACACACACACACACACACACGAAAATCAGCCCGCCTGCCACACGAACACACGAACACACGGACACACGAACGGACAACACACACAGACGAGACACGCAGACAGAAGAAGGGACTAAGAGAAACACAAGGAAGTGTGAGTCCTGGCGATGACAAATGCTTTATTCCCTGTGCAAATGATGGACTCACAGACGCACAGACACGCAAACTGAAAAACAGGCAGACAGACAGACAGACAGACAGACAGCAGACAGGCAGGCAGGCAGGCAGACAGAAGCAGGCAGCAGGCAGGCAGGCAGGCAGGCAGACAGAAGACAGGCAGAGCAGACAGGCAGGCAGCAGGCATGCAGGCAGACAGAAGACAGAGCAGACAGACAGACAGACAGTGCAGCAGGCAGGCAGATCAGACAGGCAGCAGATAGACAGATAGACATGCAGGCAGACAGAACAATGGGAAACTGAAAGCAGTAGCAGCAGCAGCAGAAATAACAGCAGCAGAAGCAACAGGAAATTTCAGGGCCCACACGAGTGATTTCGGACTACACTCACTGCGAAAGGACAGTACAGGCAGACAAACGCGTAGAGGCAGGTAGGCAGACAAGCAGACAGACATACAGTGGGTCCAATAGGCAAAGGATACCCTAGTGGTTAAAACATTAATCTCACAATCTGACGACCCAGGTTTAAATCCCGTTCAAGGCGATTTTCCCCCCCTAGATTTAACATCAGTGCAGACCCACTCTCCCCACATGTCCTAGGATGAGATTATAAATCGAGGCCGGCCCCGTTTTGCGACGCAAGCAGAACATATTGAGCACACGTTAAATCCTGTTCCACTTTTCGAAAGAGTAGGCTATTATATGCCAGCGGGAACAGATGAGAAAATTGACAAAACTGCATACACATGGAGACTGGATGTAAAAAAGTACATGAGTGCTTATTCCATTATTCTCGATAAACAAGAATGAATAAATAAGATGTGATGGGGCGGTAAGTATATATTACCTCCCATTCGATCACGGCCCTACCGCAGCCTCGTGTTTCTAAATCGAGACACACCTGCGCATTGTGCGACGTTCTATTTCCTTGGGTGGTGGTCGAAAACGCTCCGTTGCATATTCTTCGACATCACGGTGACATGTAGAATTAATACAACCTGTTTTTAGAGGTCACTTCCTTCTTGTCAAGCTGTGCTCAACCTCTGTCTGTGCCCAACCAATGTATTTCGCAGATATGGGACATCATATATGTCCACTCGGGTACAAATAATAATGCGTGCAATAGGCAGACACACAATGGTGAGGATGGAAGAACCATCAGGAAATGTAGAATCCGGTGATGATAAATGACAAGATTTTTAACACTAGTGACAGGCAGGCAAGCAGAAAGATAAACACACAAAGTAGAGGTATTAGAGGAAGCAGCACCAGAGATGAAATAAAGCCTGATGATGGTGGATGACTCCATTGTTGGTATATTCCCGAATGGAGAGAGAGAGAGAGAGAGAGAGAGAGAGGAGAGAGAGAGAGAAGAGAGAGAGAGGAGAGAGAGAGAGAGAGAGAGAGAAACAAATAGACAGACAGACAGAGAAGAGGGGGACTGAAGGAACAGCAGCAGAATATGATCATAAAGGCTGGTGATGATTGATGACTTCATTTTTTACACAGAGACAGACAGACTAAAGTAGAGGGAATGGAGAAAGCAGCAGTAAAAACATATGAGACATGTTGATAATTGCTGGCTTTTTTGTTTGCACATTCACGAACCGATAACCATACACACACAAAAAAACAGAAATACAAAAACACACACACGCCCGCGCGCCTACGCACAGAGACAAACAAAGAGCAG
>CM060316.1:9453066-9460566 GCA_030674155.1 Stramonita haemastoma | reverse complement strand
AGAGAGGGACGGGGGGGGGGGGGGGGGGGGAGAGAAGGAGAGAGAGAGGGGGGAGAGAGAGAAGAGAGAGGGGGGATAGAGAGAGAGAGAAGAGAGACAGAGACAGAGGTTTCACAGGCAGAAAGACATACACACATAAAGACAGACTGAGATATAGGTTCACCAACGGTGAGTTTTTACGTATGCGACCTTCTTGCCCACCTTGAAGGTAGCCACGTTTCGACTTCGGGAATATGTTCGGGTTCATACGGGGGACCGAACTCACGACTCTTCGCATCCTAGACGGGTGCGTTGCCTCTAGATCACCAAGCCATCAGCTGGTCTCCTCTCCACTTGATCGGTGAAGTGGGGACTGGGGGTGACATGATGGGGTGTGAATGGAATAGAAAGAGGGACCCTAAAGGGGGGGAAAGGGAACGTGGAGTTGGGGGTGGGGGCAGAAAGGGGGGGGGAGCAGAAAGGGGGGGGGGGGGGTATTGATGTCATGAAGGAGAAAATAGTGTAGCAGGTAGGGGTGGAGGATGTGACTGAAAGGGGTGTGGGGGTGTGGTGTGGAGGGAGTGCGGATGGGGGTGAGGGAGGAGGTAAGGAGAAAAAAAAAGCTGGAACGTGATCTGGGAGAAATCTATCCTTGATGAGAGGAGATGTCTATTTTTTTGCCTGCTTGCTCTGTCTGTCTGTCTGTCTGTCTGTTTGTCTGGCTGGCTGGCTGGCTGTCTGGCTGTGCGTTTGTCTCTTGAATTGTGGGTAGATTTTAACAATCTAGCCATTCTTTCATGTATGTCTTTTCCCACTTTTGTGTCCAGATGGTGGTTTAATGTTTGTTTTTTTCAGTTTGTTTATAGTTGTCTTTTTATAAAAACTAGACTGTCTTAACGCCTGCGTTATTTTATAATCATAGAATCTTGTTTTTACATTGTTCCTGATCATGTACCGTCCTCTTCGTCTAAGGCTAAAGCTGCAGGTGACCAGTCTACAAATTCTGCTGTTTAATCCTTATTCTGCTCACAGCTTCCTGGGGTTTCAATCCTGTCATCTGTCTTGTGTAAGAAAACAAAGGTAAAGATGTCCCATAAACTATGAGGTCGTAGGGGAGCGAGGCATCAGAGACCTCAGATTCTCTTGGGGCCAGCCTATTGAGGGCGGCGCCCATCTCCTCTCCCTCGCTGCTTCACCGTCCTTGACCCTAAAGAGGGCAGGTACCCATTTACAGCTGAGTGAACTGGGGGAACTGTACTGAAGCCAAGGTGCACAAACGGCCATCCATCCAACTCGTACCCACGCTCGATGCTGCTTAACTTTTACTTGGGGAAAGCGAGTGCTGTGATCACTTAGCTATCCCTTCCCCGGTCTTGTGTAGGTCATGCTCTTTATTCTGCTTGGGGTTGATTTTGTTTGGGGGTTATTTTTGTTTTTTTTATTATTACTTGCGTGAGTATTCCCCTCAACAGCCTGTAGAGTCATCTGGACACTGCGTGGACACTTTCAGGCAATGTGTCTTGGACAAGAAGACTCTGGCAGAGCCCAGTCCTCTGCAAGTCAAAGTTTGCATGCTGGGTATGCTCTGTGTCATTCATGCCACAAGCCATAGCTGACCTACCCTTCCAACAAAAATTAATGGGGGTTTTAACATGTGTGCAAGATGTTCACAGTGCGTCTACGCGCGGAACCTCGTTTCAGTCTCATCCTACAGACTTCAAAGACAATGGAGTTAGACCTTTGTTTACTCCAGAGCACAAGTCTCCTCAAACAAACAGTTCATCAACAACTCAAAACTTACAATTCACATTTTTTTTGCAAACTTTGAGTTCAGTGCTCTCACCACCCTCTTGTTGTTCCATCCCCAGTGGTGTCGTTATCGATTTTCAGCCTAAAACTGAATTCATATTCCTTTCAATTATTTTCCCATTGTCCTTACTGAATGCTCATGTAAATTCATAAAGCCTGTTTTTTTTCTTACTGTGCATTTCGGAGACAGAAAGCTGTACATACACTGAAGTCAGCAATCAAGCCAGATGTTGAATTGCATACAGTTCACATCTTGTAGGACACAAAGTGTTTTTTTTTATTTTGATTCTTCAGTGAGAGCGATGGAGGGAAGATAAGGGGGAGGGGAGGGAGGAATGAAGGGAGGGGGACAGAGGAGAGAGAGAGAGAGAGAGAGAGAGAGAGAGAGAGAGAGAAGAGAGGAGAGAGAGAGAGAGAGGGGAGAGAGAGAGAGACAGACAGACAGACAGACAGACAGACAGACAGAGACAGACAGACACAGAGACAGAGACAGAGACAGAGAGACAAAGAGACAGAGAGACAGAGAGAAACACAGAGAGAAACACAGAGACAGAGAGCCTGGGAAATAAGGAGGGAAAGAAAAATGTTATTGTTATGATTAAAATAAAAAAAAAAAACAGCACGCAGTTTGATTGTGTTGCTTTCGTTGTCAAAATGTTGTTCTTCTTTTCAAAACAACATTTCGACACAGAGGGCTCAAAGGCTGAATTGTTCGATTTGTCAATGCGTAGACTTGTTTATTCAACCTTCCACGTTGACCTTCCCTCTCTGGTATCTACGCGTTCGACAGTCTGTCTGTTCTGTCTGTCTGTCTGTCTGTCTGTCTGACTGACTCTCTCTCTCTCTCTCTCTCTCTCTCTTCTCTCTCTCTCTCTCTCTCTCTCTCTCTCTCTCTCTCTCTCTCTCTCTTCTCTCTCTCTCCCCAGACGTACTTATGTAAATGTCTCAATAACTGCACAAGTCCTTCTGATGAGTAAAATGAAAGAAACGGACTGTCTGTCTTCTCTAGTTCCTTAAGGACTTGATGGGGCATTGCACTTGCGTCTTCAGCCTGCATATTGTGAGCAATTTGAAGCTAGCTGGCAGAGTCAATCCATCTCCAGGTAGCATAATGCATGCTGGGTATGTGCAAATCTTTCATCTCACCAGCTTTCAATGGCATACTCTTCGAAAGGTGGAATGGTCTTTTTACCTAGGTTTATAGTGTCAGGCCATATGAAGAGCTCCTGACTTCAGTGGAAAAAAACACAAACTGAAATGGAAGGGGCATGTCACACGAACATTTTGACGACTCGGGTTCGATTCCCGCTCGAGGGGATTTTTCCCCTGGAGTTGTCATCAGTTCTGACACCACTCTCCCCAAAAGTCCTTCGGATGAGACTATAAACCGAGGCCCCGTGTGAGAACACACGCATAACATCCTGCGCACAGGTTAAATCCTGTTCCGCTTTTCGTAAGAGTAGGTCATTGTGTACCGGTGGGAACAGATGACAAGATTGATAAAGCTGCATATATATACGGGTGCTGGATGTAAAAAGCACATGCGTGCTTATTCCATTATCCTCGATATCAAAGAATAAATAAATAATGAATAAATGAAAAAAATCTGGACTGCCCAACACTGTTGTTCTACAGAGAACAAAAGTACAGGGAGAGAAACGAAGAGGCAGACAGAGACAACGATATGAAGCCAACGTCAGAGAGTGATTGACTGGAAAGACTTGCTACTTTCCGTAGCTTCAAACTGCGAGAAGTAGAGGAAGCTGGTTAGCAAAATCTTCAGTGGTGCTCCGACAGTCTGCGAGACAGACAACAAGACAGGCGAAGGTGAAGGTAACTGAGATAGGACGAAGCTTTAAAAGCTTAACACAGATAAGCTCTGATAGAGAAAAGAGCTGCACAATCAAGGCTATGTGAAAGAACAGCGATTGTATTGGGGGGATGAAGAAAAGAGAGCATTGTTTGGAGACAGCTTCTGGTGAAGTAGAGAGTGTTGTAGGGATAAGTAGTGCTGTTGTGAAACTGGACGGAGGAGGTGAGGGTGGGGGTGGGGTGGGGGATGCAGAAGAAGGGACGAAGGGGAGGTGGGGGTGTGGAGGGTGTGGAGAAGACGGGAAGATGGGAGAGGTGGACGGGAGAGGAGAGGGAGAGGGGGAGAGGGTGTGATGTTGTGGGGCACTGGAGAAAGAACGTGACTGGGAAATTACTCTTCCTGGTGTTTTTAATCGAACTCTTGTGTCAGTCTGTCTGTCTGTCTTGTCTCGCTGTCTTTCTGTCTGTCTGTTTGTTGTCTGACTGTCTGTGTGTCTCTCTATCTATCTATCTCTATAAACACCTTTTAAAAAGCCTTTCTCTATTTTCTCAATCTTTTTCTTTATCATTCATCTATCAGTTTCTTTATATTGACTCAGTAATTTAGTTTAGATCTTGTAATTCTTCATTCTTTAATTCTGTTTTAGGTTTTTAGTCTTTTAAGTTCTTGTCTGTTCAGTCGGGTTTTTTTTCCATTTCTTACTCTTTTTCTGCATTTACTTTCAACTCCTCTCTTTATTGACTTTCCCTCTTTAACTGTCTTTGGTTTTGTTTTTCGTCCTTCTTGTCTACTTTCATTTCTTTTTCTTTCCCTTGTCCTAATATTTTCCACTCTGGTGTGTATGTGAATATCGATTTAGCTGGTATCAGTTGCTCATGTCTCTTCTATTGGGATAAGAGTGGGTGGGGGGGGGGGGGTAGAGGAAAGTTTTAAACCCCTTTCGCTATTCTCTCCCTTCCCCCCTCCCTCCCCACTCCACCCCCACCACCACCCACCAGTGTCTTTTTCTCTGTCTTTTTTTTCTCAAGGATCTTTTTCTCATCTTCATTCTTTTTTTCATCCACCCTCACTACTTCATTCTTCCCTTTGATTGCCCCTTTCTCCTACTGAGGGGGGAAAGTGAAATTCTGTGTTGCTGAGTATGCATGCTATTATTGTTTTCCCTGGTTAAGTTGTCTTCAGGGATTGGGGGGGGGGGGGGTGAGAGAGAAAGAAAGGAGTGAGGGTGAAAATGAAAGAACTGTTCTTCCGTCCTGATCTATGAAAACACCCAAACAACCTATTTCATCCCTCACCCCTCACCCCCCCCCCCCCCCCCACCCCCCCCATTATGCCTATTATTTTATGGAGGGACATGTAGATCTATACATAGGAAGGAGAGCAAAGACATCCATGTGCTTGTTTCTGGTATATTTGTTTTCTCTCTGTGTCTCTGTCTCTGTCTGTCTATCCTCTGTCTCTGTCTATCTGTCTCTGTCTCTCTCTCTGTCTCTCTCTCTGTCTCTCTCTTCTGTGTGTGTGTATGTGTGTGTGTCTGTGTGTCTGTGTGTGTCTGTGTGTCTGTGTCTAAATGTGCCTATATATGTGTGTGTGTGTGTGTGTGTGTCTGTGTGTGTGAGCGCGCGCTGTGCGTGCGTGTGTGTGTGTGTTGTGTGTGTGTTATTCCCTGTATCTAATTCAAGCCACTGTAGCAGGGGACTACCATTCTAGAGTAGGCCTGCACAGCCACAAGAGGCGCTGGCCCAGTGCCCACTGCTGGTCATTCTTTGGCACTGGCCCATAGCCATTCATGGCCACTGATGGACAGGGAGGGAGGGAAAGGTCTGAGGTCAGAATACAGAACTCCTACCCCTCATTCATGCCACTACCCAACCCCCAAATCTTCCCCTAACCCCCGACACCCACACCCACACCCACACCCACACACACACACACCACACACACACACACACCACACACACCACCACCACCACCTCTCCAAATCTACATTAATGGTGGAAGATACATTCATTATTTCCTTTGATGACTTTCATTGAGGGTTGGGGAAGAAAAGAGGTATCTTTTTCTCGTGCCTCAGATAGACCTTTGACATAATTATACTAATAGTGAGATTTTTGCGTGTGCGACCGTTTTTTGTGCTTATCATTTCTGATTACTGCGTTCCGACTTCGAGTGCGATGTCTAAGCACAAAACTGGTGTGCATGATATTTTTGAAGATATGTTTTTGTCATCCATTCTTTACTGGCATGAACAGCCTTCTTTTTCAAAAGACAGAACGAGCTTCAACGTGTGCACAGGATTTTTTGCGTGCGTTTGCACACGGGACCTCCATTGATAGGTTTATTCGAAAGGATTTACGGGCGTGGAATCAGAACTGATGTTATCTCCAGGAGAAAATACCATTGAACAGGCGTCCTGGTGGTGGCTCGATCTCAGGCCAACAAATGATAAGCATAACGCTCTAACCACTAAGGTGCCATGCCCGCCTGAAAAGGAGTCTGAGTGGGAAAAGGAACTCTTCTACCTCCATCAATGCTCTATCTTCCTCCAACATCCACATCACCCTCTTTAAAAATGGGTATGAGAAGGTACGTATGTACCTCTATTTTAAAAAAAGTAAAGGTAAAGGTGTCCCAAAAACCGTGTGGTCATAGGAGAGCAAGGCACCAAAACCCAGCTTCCTAGGGGCCGGCATATTGAGGGCAGCAACCACTTCTCCCCCCTCGCTGCTTGACCTTCTCTGCCCCTAAAGAGGGCAGGTGCCCTTTACAACTTGAACTATACTGAAGCCAAGGCGGCAAACGGCCACCTATCACTTGGAAACCCACGCTCACTCTGTTAAACCTTAGTTTGGGGGAAACCCAAAGCTCTGCCCCGGCTCCCCCATCCTCTATCCCCCGTACTCTATCTCCTTTTTCATTCACCAGTTTGACCCCGAGAGCCTGGGGCAGGAATGTATTGTCTTTCCCTCATGGGCCCTCACAACCACAACACCACTGTCCCGGTGCTAGTTTTGATCCGACTCTTTCCCAAGATCCCTTGGCATTCCGAAGAAGACATCAAAAAAGACGTACAGCGCTACCCACACAACACAGAGGTCGGTTTTCCCCGGGTGAGTTATATTGTATCTTTTTAAAACCCCCACCACCTCCCTCCCCTCCTTTGCTCTGACCCATCAAAAATACTTTTATAATTTTTCTTGAGGTACAAGAGTCAATTTGTCCTCGTAAATTTTGTGAGTGTTAGAAAGGGGGGGGGGGGGGGGGGGGGGGGGGGGGGGGAAGGTGGGTTGGGGATGGGGAAGTTTGGGATTGGGGTGGGGGGGGGTGCTGGAGGCGGAGGAGTTTAATTTTGAAGGGGGGAAAAAATGCCAGGCTTTTGGGAGGTCTGGACAGGGACTATTTCTTCTTCATGATCGCTCAAAAGCAACTATTGTTGTTGGCATATGACAAAAGCTTGCGCTGGGGCCTTAACCCGAAAGTCAGGCCCAGCGCATCCCATTCGGAGGGGAGAGAATTGTTTTTTTTTTAAATCTCTTTTTTGAAAAAAAAAGGAGGGGAATGGACCAAGACGGAAAACATAGCCCCAAAAAGGTGACAGGGTAAAGTAGCAAGGCAAAGGAAAGAGAGAGAAGGAAAAAGAAAAGAATTCCCAAACCCGAACCCCGAAGGTGGGGTCTATTTATAAAGCACCCCAACGGGGGGGGGGGGGGGGGGGGGGGGGGGGGGGTTAGTAGGTAGGCTGAAAAAAGAAAAAGTTTTTTAGATTCAGGGGTGGGGGGGGGGGTGTATGGATGAGGAATGAATTGACTTTGGATGGAATAATATGCCAGCTTTTCCTAGCAGGTTGGGACGGGGGCTATTTTTTGTAGTTCCAAAAAAAATGGAAGGTTTTCTGC
>CM060316.1:9445473-9447973 GCA_030674155.1 Stramonita haemastoma | reverse complement strand
AGAAGCGAAAATTTGCTGTTAAATAAAGAGATGAAGCTGAACACAGTCGTGTTTTTATCATTATTTCTCTCTCTCTCTCTCTCTCTCTCTCTCTCTCTCTCTCTCTCTCTCTCTCTCTCTCTCTCCTCTCTCTCTCTCTCTGTGTGTGTGTGTGTGTGTGTGTGTGTGTGTGCAGGCATACCTAAACTGACGTCAAGACCTAGTTTCTAGCTGTCAATGCCCGGGTCGTGGCGTGCCTTGTCATGCCGTGACGTGCCATGCCCCAAATTCGGGCGTTTAGTTGTGCTACCACAGGGAAGTGAATGGCCTTGAGCTTCTGCCTACATAACAACAGAGTATTCTGTCATTGCTTTGTTGTTTTGTTATATTGTTGTTGACAGATGACGTGTCTCATATAAAAAAACAAACAAAAACTCAAACAAAAATAAACCCCAAAAACAAGAAAGACATGTCTCATGTCCATATAAATAGCATCCCCGGTCCCACCTTCTGGAAATTGTGTGCTAGGAATTCCCTCTTTTCTATCCCTCTCTTTATTTTTGTCTTCATCTTCTCTTCTTCCTGTGAGTTCATTTTTGTCTTTTTTGTCCTTTGGTCCATTCTTCTGCCTTTTTTCTGGAAAGTTTTAGAATATACCAATTTTCTCTTACTCTTTTAAGGTCGGATGCGCTAGGCCGGATTTACCAGGCGCTTAACGGCAGCGCAACGCATTTTTGCTCATTATGGCAGACAACAATAGTTGCTGTCTGAGCGTTCGACAAAGAAGAATGTGTTCTGGGTTGGGTTTTTGTTTTCGTTTTTCTGATTTCTTTCTATTTTTTCTCCAGTTTTCTTGCGTATTTCTCCCCCTTCCCTTCCGTCTTTGCTTCCTCTTCCTTCCCTTCCTTTTTGCTTCCTCTGTCTTCCCCTTTTCCATCTTCTCTATCTGCTAATTAGCTTGAAGTTGGGGGATGAGGGGTAGGAAGTGCCTTTTTCTTTCCTCTTAGATGGGCTTTTTTCTCAAAATGATGTAAGGCATTTTTCACATCATTGGTGTCCAATCTGCATATCTCCCTTCAGATGATTTACGAGTCCCGGGAGAAATTTGGAAACGTGAAGTGGGTAACGAGTTATGACAATGCGGATATGAGGTGTAGGGGTGGAGGGGTGGGGTACGTGAGGGGGTAACAGAGAGAGAGAGAGAAAGAGAGAGAGAGAGAGAGAGGGGGGGGGAGAGGAGAGGGGAGGGGACAGGGAGAGAGACCTGTACTTCTGTGTTAGTCCTTTGGAATATCTGAATGTGGAGCAGTTTTTATTTTTTCTATTTTTCTTTCAATCTATCATTCTTTTTTATACATTCATTCAGTATTGCCTCCCCCCCCCCCTTTCTTTTTCTTTTTTTTCTCTGTTTTTTTTTTACCTTTTATTTTATTTGGTGTTTTTTTTTCTTTTGCCACTCTAAGACCTAAACCTCTGTGTTAGTCTTTTGGAATTTCTGAATGTGGAGCATTTTTATTCTTCTATTATTCTTTTGATTTTGTTTTCTCATAAATTCATATGGTATTGCCTTTTTTCCCTCTTTCTTCTTCTGTTTTTTTCTCTGTTTTTCTTTTTATCTTTTATTTGTTTGGGGGGGGGGGGGGGGGAAGGTGTCACTCTGAGACCTGTTAGTAATTAGAAATGTCTGAATGTGAATCATTTTTTTCTTTCACTCTATTGTTCTTTTATACAATCATTTCGTATGGCATTTTCTCCCCTTTTTTCTCTTTTTTCTCTCTGGTTTTTCTTTTTCTTTTTTGTTTTGGGGTTGTTGTTTTTTTTTCTTTTGCCACTCTGAGAGTGTACTTTTGTGTTAGTGGTTTTGGGAATTTCTGAATATGGAGTATTTATATATTTTTTTAAACATTTCTTTCAATCTATCATTTTATACATTCATTTCGAAATGCCTTTTCCCCTTTCTTCTTCTCTTTTTTCTCGCTGATTTTTTTTGTTTTGGTTTTAGTTTTTTTCCCTCTTTGGGCTCTCTGAGACCCATACCTTATTTCTCGTTATTTTTCTCTCTTTTTCTCTTTTTGGTTTTTCTTATTCTTTATTAGCTTTTTTGCTGTTGTTGTTTTTCTTTTGCCACTCTGAGACCTATATTTTTGTGTTCGTCCTTCGGAATTTCTGGATCTGGAGCACAGCTGTAAAGAAAATCAAATGTGCATCAACCATGTGTGTGTGTCTTGATTTATTGTCCGTTTACCCTTCACATGACAGACACTAAGGGTGTGTGTGTCTGTTTGCGTTCGTGCATGCCCTCATTTCTGTGTGTGAGTGTGTGTGTGTGTGTGTGTGTGTGTGTGTGTGTGTGTGTGTGTGTGTGTGTGTGTATGTGTGTATGTGTGTGGTGTATTGTGGTGTGTTGTGTGTGTGTGTGTGTGTGTGTGTGTGTGTGTGTGTGTGTGTGTGTTTATGTGTGTGTGAGTGTGTGTGTGTATGTGTGATGTTTGTTTGTGTGCACTAATGCTTTTCCCATTCC
>CM060316.1:9435473-9440473 GCA_030674155.1 Stramonita haemastoma | reverse complement strand
ACCCCTTTTCTCTCGTTTTATCTATGTCTATCATCCCTCTCTTTGCTTTTACCTATGAATTTTTTTTTAAAATTACATCTGCTACTTTAAAAGATCTTCTCTTCTTCTTCTTCTTCTTCTTCTTCTTCTTCTCTGTAGCTGTTGTCATGGGTAATTAAAAGGTAAGGAAGGAAGAGAAAGAAGCAATTTTGACCTGTAAATTTGGATGCAATCCACAAGTGTATCAACACTCGCTGCGAAAAAGTGCAAGAATCTAGGGGGGTTAAGACCTTGTGTATAAGTCGTCTGCTTTTGTCATACTGTTTTAGAATGCACCATAAATACAAACAACAAAATAAGCTTCAGCGCTGTATGATGTATGACGTAGACAGGGCACTCTTGCGTGCTGTGTTTTATACTTTTCTTCATGACTTCATACGAGATGAGACTAATGTATGAGAAACGCATTACTTCTTCTTCATCATCTTCGAACACTCAGACAGCAACTATTGTTATCCTTTATATGAGCGAAAACTTGTTTCACTGCCATTAAGTGCCTAACAAGTCAGTGAATTCCGATTTCGGCTTGGGAGATCATTGTTTTAAGTCTTTCTGGAAAAAAAACGGGGAGGATAATAGACCGAGATGGCAGAATAATGGGCAAAACTAAGGTGACAGAATGAAAAGGAACAAGGCAGAAACAAAAAGAGGGACAGAAAATGGATAATTCCTAGAAGTTCTGTCACGGCGGCGATTTCCAATTTGGAGACAAGAATTTCCAGAAGATGGAATGCTGTACATATCAACAGGCCCACGGCATCCCCAGGGAGCTGATAAACATATTACCAAACTATCACCACTAACAGGACCTCTTTCAATGATAACTACAAGTACCACTTCTAAAAATATAAAGGTAAAGGTGTTCCATAACCTGAGTGGTCGTAGGGGAGCTTGGCATCGGAGACCTCAGCTTCTCTAGAGGCCAGCATAATGAGGGCGGTGCCCATCTCTTCTCCCTTGCTGCTTACCTTCCCTGACTCTAAATATGGCAGGTACCCATTTAAAGCTGTGTGAACTGGAAGGGGAAGGGGAGATGGGACTGTACTAAAGCCAAGACGCCCAAACGGTCCCCCATCCAACTGATAACCACGCTGGATGCTGCTTAACTTTGACTTGGAGAAAGCGAGCGCTCTGACCACTTAGCTATCCCGCCCCCTAGTACCACTTCTGCTATTTACAATAAAGACCTGAACATGGGAGGAAGTTATTATTGTGGTAGATTTCTCTCTGAGCTACCACGTTGCTGTCATTCTGTGCAACTTCACGGGAGAAAAAAAAACACAAACAGACATGCTGTGTGCATGTGTTGTTTATGTCCCAATTATGCCGCTGTCTCTCACACATGCAAGTGCAGATTTGATTGATGGCGCAAGAGATGTGAGGGAACAGAGGTCAGTGCCTTCTTCATTTATTTATTTCCTCTGAAAGTGATGCTGAAAGCTTTCGTCACTGCTGTCAGTTGTGTCAGGATGTGGATGGGAAGCAGAGAACAGAACAGCAGGGGAGGAAGAGATGAGATGGGAAAGAAGGAGAAGGGAGTAGCCTGAGAAAGATGGTATTTTAGCAGAGTTTTTTTTCTGTTCCTAGGCCAGAGCTCTAAGGTTCACCACTGGTGAGATTTTGTGTATGCAACTGTTTTTGCCCACCATATCATGAAGGTAGCTGCATACCGGACTCGAGGATGGTAGAGCATGAAACAGGCTATTTTTCCCCTTTAAAAATGTACTGCTATTTTGTATTGCTTTTTGTTACGTTTACATTACCTCTAGACCACCGAGAGAGACATCACACTATCATGCCACCATGCTATCACCAGTAGTGTGACGGCCTTAGATGATATCTATAACAGTTACCACTTCTAAAACAAACAGCATAAACCTGAAAGCAGGTACCCAGTAGGGGGGGTAATGATTATGGATGGGCTATCTGCTTTGAGTTAGCCTGTCACTGTTCATCTCTGCAACTCCACAGGAGCAAACAGTTCCGCCGTGTTTGCATTTATATCCCAATTTTACCGCTGTCACTCACAAAAAGCATGTGTAATATGACTGATGGCACGAGGGATGTCAGGGAACAGAGGTCAGTGCCTTCTTCATTTACTTCTCTTCTCTGAAAGTGATGCTGTCAGCTTTTGTTTCTGCTGTCACTTGTTGTGCCAAGAGATGGATAGGAAGGGGGTAACAGGGTAGTAGAGGGGAGGGAGGCAGATAAGAGGAAAGAGAAAGAGAGATGAGAAGCCTGGGTAAATTGACATTTTGACACAGCAATAATTGTGCTTTTCGTTCCTTTCTAAAATGTTCTTGATCTTTTACAGTTTATGCTGTTGTGTTTATTTTGCATGTATTTTTGTACTGTCGTTCTGTTCTCTTGCTCTGAAACCTCCTGTGACTGAGCAGTTAAAATGAAAACAACAGTCTCTCTTTACCTCAGAAGTCGTTTCTGTTAGCTGAAACAGCCACGCTAACGTCAACACTGGAGAAAGAAAGAAGAGACTAGAGCGGAAAAAGAAGAGCAAGAACAACAACAAGAAGAAAAACAAACACGCCCTGGAATAACAAGAAGAAGAAGAAGGTAAGCACCCATAACCTATGCAGTCGTTTGGGGAAAAAGTGTGAGAAACCTCAGCTTCCCTGTGGGCCGGCATCTTAAGGGTGGTACCCATCTCCTCTCCCTCCCTGCTTTAACTTCATTGTTCTTAAAGAGCGCAAGTATCCTTTTACAGCTAGTGGCACACTGATTCCAAGGTGTCCGAACAGTCACTCATCCGCTAGGCAACTATGCTCAATGCTGCTTAACCTTAGCTTGGGGAGAACAAGTGCTCTGACCATTGACTATAAAAATACTGAAAACAAACAAACAAACACAAATAAAGACAAAAGAAGAAAAGAAAGTTTGTTCGCACATATTTACATGTTCTCACCCATTTCTTGAAATGTTTCTAATCTCCTACAAAATCTTTAATACATGACTGGATATTTGACTGATTCGAACTAGAAGCTTGAAAAGGTCCTCATTTAGATATTGTTATGTTTCTTGTATCTGTGAAATTGTGCTAATTTGTGAAAATAAAATCTGGTAGTACCTAGGAGTGCATGATAAACAGTGCTGGCCTCAGCTCCGATTCCTGAAGCAAACCACAGACAAGTAAACTTGGAGCAGTTTCTGAATGACTCCTAGGCACTGACACAAATCCCAAATTATGATATGAACTGTTTTAAAACACTACCATATGTTCGGATACAATGGACCTGTTTCTTTATGAATACGGGTAAGATCGAGTGTTTCAAAATGCTACTTTGAGGTCTAGCACCTTTCTTCATGCTTTCCTTTTGTTGTTTTTAGTTCCTCTGCTGTTTCTTTTGCTTTTCTTACGTTTATGGTGTTTTTCTTTTTATCTTTCTTTTTCTTCCTTCTTTTACTTTTGTTTTTCTCTTTTTATGTCTTTCTTCATCTTCATCTCTTCTTTTCTTTCATTCATTTTTTCTTGTTTTCTTATGTTCCCAACTGCAGATCTGCATTATGTATTTGGATTCTTGGATTTGGGGGCACAGCTGCAAAGAAAATCAAATGTGCATCAGCCATGTGGGTGTTATGATTTACTGTCCATTCACTGTGAAGATGTTAAACAGTGTATGGGTGTGTCTGCTTGCACTCAGGCATAGAAGCTCTTTTGTGCGTGTGCGTGTGCGTGTGTGGGTGTGTGTGCATGTGTGTGTGTGTGTCTGTGTGTGTGTGTGTGTGTGTGTGTGTGTGTGTGTGTGTGTGTGTGTGTGTGTGTGTGTGTGTGTGCCAATGTCTTTGCCATTTCCCATAAAACCTGCACTTTTCTTCTCCTATGCTGTTATCCTCTCCCATCGTTCACGTGGCGGAGCTTTTTTGCAGGATGGTTTGCACTGGGAATTGTGTTGCAGTGATTGCAAGTATCTCTCTCTCTCTCTCTCTCTCCTCTTCTCTCTCTCTCTCTCTCTCTCTCTCTCTCTCTCTCTCTCTCTCTCTCTCTCTCTCTTGATCTGTTTGTTCCAGTTCTGTTCACTTCCCTTTCTGTCTTTCCCCCTTCTCCTCTGTAGTCTTCTCATCTTTTCTTTTTCGTAGGTTTTTCAGTTTATTTTTCTTTATTATGTTCTATTTCGCCTGGTAATCTGGTTACCTGCACTTGTTTTTCTCCACTAAATATAAAATATTGTTTGTCAAAGATTAAAAATAAAAATTAAAAAAACATTGTAAGAGAAAAATCTTTGAAGGCAGCATTTGGGGAATTATTGACTAAGGACCATGCTTTGGGCCTGACCTGACTCGAGTTTCGGCTCCTGGTTGAGCACTTTTCAGAGGTCCCGGCAGTGAGTGCAACCTCACTCACCCTCTGTGGTAAGAGCAAGACACTTTTTAGAATTCAGAAGTGTCTATTGCAGCCCTAAGAATAGGTAGATATTTTTGTGGCCTACTACTGCTGCCAGTAAAAGATGAAAATAGAAAGAGAAAGAAAATATGTTTGAAAAAATATTACGCTTTTACGAGGTTTTGCACTTGTGTTTGTTTGTTTTTTTAATATTGATATTGAGTGTTTGTTTTCTTGTCATTTCGCTCTTAAATTTTCCTCCCCGTATTTTTGTTTCTGTTTGTCACCTTCTTACCCTCCATTGGTTGCCCTTATACCCTCTTCTTCCTTTCGGTTTGAAAAGTTTGATGTGATTATACCTTGAAGTGTTTTTTCCCTCCGTTTCTTCAGTTTTTACTTTCTGTCATTTTCTTGTTCTTTTTTTGTTTTTGTTTTTTACAATTCTTCTTCATGTCCTTTTCTTCCTTGTTTATCCTTTTCCTTTCTTTCTTTTTTGCAGATCCTTTTAAGGTAAAAACATAAAGATGTTCCATAACCTATGTGGTCGTTGGGGAGCGAGGCGTCAGAGACCACAGCTTCTCAAGGAGCCTGCATACTGAGGGCCACATCCATCTCCTCTCCCTCG
>CM060316.1:9422973-9430473 GCA_030674155.1 Stramonita haemastoma | reverse complement strand
TGTTAAAACTGTAAATAGTTGTTGATTGTGTGTTGTGTAGGTCGAATGAAAGCGCTTTGATTTGTTTTTACAAGAGATAGCGCTATACAAATTCCATGTATTATTATTATTATGATGATGATGACGATGACGATGACGATGATGATGATGATGATGACGACGACGACGATGATGATGCACAGTACAATATCAAACCATGCTCTGAAATGACCAAAAAATAACTAGGGTCACTTTAATAATAGTTTATACCAAGTACTACTTCTACCATAAACACCAAATTGCAAAGAAGGCAGACAGAAGAGGATATAGGTAGTAGATTGGCACTGAGTTACCCCGCCACTAAAACTGTGCAACTCTTTTCGAACAACAACAACAAAAACAGGTTTGCTCAGTGTGTTATTTATTTATGCCCTAGTTCTGCCACTGTCACTCACAAACGCACTTGTGTGACGTAACGCTTTCTCTGGCATGAGAGAAGTGAAGGAAGTATTGCGTCAGAGCCTTCTTTACTTGTTTTCCTTTCGGTAAGAGTGATGTCCTCAGCTTTTGTGACAGCTGTCAGTACAATTCAGGGGTGACTGGGACTCGAATACGAACTCTTCAATATCTTAAAAGCACGAAAAAGTCATGTGGGTTACATGCAAGCATATCTAAAACCAATCAACAAGTAAACATAGACTAGCACAAATCAATATCGCAGACCTAGGCAACCATTTCCTACGCCTTATGTTTTATCAGCGGCATATGGACACTCGTGCATGAAAATACGCAAGCATGGATGCGTAGTCGCGCGCGCACACGTACGCGCACACACACACGCACACACACACACACACACACACACACACACACACACACACACACACACACACACACACACACACACACACACGTGTGTGCGCGCACCCACACACATACACCAAAATTATCATTACGTGCTAAATCATAGACATTAAAAAATGTAAACAAATCAGGAAGATGTATGCATTATGAATAAATAAAGAGAAATTGTTCATTGCACGTGAAATTCTCTTGTTAGCAAAAGAAGAGAGAAAAGCCAGAAACAGAAAATACGACAACAGAAAACTTAAAAGAGATTACAACAAATATCAGAAGAGACAAAACTTTATGGTTCGAAAATGAAGGCTAAGAAAATGACATTTACAAATATTCTGATAAAGACAAAATAGCTTTTCCGGCAAATCTAAATAGTAAAAGACAGTAGCTAGTCAATTCAAACTCAAAGCCTTGATGTGAAAGATGAAAAAACTTTTACCGAGATGACTCGAATATTAGACAGGTAGCGTAAATACAGGACAGAACTGCTGGACTCCAACAACAGCACCCCTGATGAATTGACAGACAATGGAAATCCGCAAGAGCTGGAACCTTTGCCACTCAAGGAAAAAGTTCCCGTGGCGTCAAGGAACTAACCAAATTAAAGCCTAATCCCCTGGAACAGACAACATACCAAGAGAGCTTTTGAAGAACTCAGGCCCTTCCATTTTCACAGCTTTACATAATACACCGTCTATGTGAAAGGACAGCAGAGACAGATTGATTTATTGATTGATTTATTCTTTGATATCGAGGATAGTCGAATAAGTAGAGACAGATTGATTTATTGATTTATTTATTCTTTTATATCGAGGATAGTCGAATAAACGCTCATGTGCTTTTTTACATCCTGTTCCCGTGTGTGTGCAGTTTTGTAAATCTTGTCATCTGTTCCCACCGGCACGCAATGGCCTACTCTTACGAAAAGCAAAACAGGATTTAACATGTGCGCAAGATGCTCTGCGTGCGTTCGCACACGGGGCCTCTGTTGTATAGTCTCATCCGAAGGACTTTTGAGGAGAGCGGAGTCAGCACTGATGTGAACTCCAGGGAAATATGGTGAACCCTGCTTGCATTACGTGGAGCTTCTACCGTCCACAGCGGCAATGGAGACAAGAACAACTTTTCCTGTCCTACTTTCCGTCTTTTTTTTCATCTTTCATTTTGTTTCTCTCTAACAGCACCGCTGCTTAAAGATCTGCATTATGTATTCAAGTCTCCACATATGGGGCGTGGCTGCAAAGAAAATAAAATGCCTATAAACCATATGTGTATGTCAAGATTTACTGACCCTGCACTTTCAAGATTTCAGACTGTGAGGTTGTGTTTGCTCGCGTTCATGCATGCCCATGTTCTCACACATAATGTGCATACACATGTGTGTGTGTGTGTGTGCATGAGGGTGGAGGGGGGGATGTGAGTGTGAGTGCAGGTGAGAAGGTGGGTATTGGTGGAGGAGGATGCACTAATGCCTTTCTCATTTCCCCATAAAAGCTATATCTTTCCTTCCGCCTTGGCTGTTAACGTTTTTCTTGCTACACGTGGAGGGGCTGTTTATTGCTGGGTGGTGTCTACAAGGGGTGTATTACGTTTGTTATGACTATTCCTGTTCTTCTGCTTCTGTCCTTATGTTTTCTCTCTTTCTGTGTTTTTCCATTTGCCCCAGTTAAGCCTTTTCCTTACCTTACCCTCCCCCCTCTAGCTCTCCTTTCCTGTACTCTTACCATCTCCCTTCTCGATGATTTTGGGTGGTTGTTTTTTTTCTCGTTTAATTTCTTTGTTACAAGCTTCCCACTTCTGATTCTTCTTTGTTTCCTTCTTTCTCTGTTTTCTTTTCTGTTTTTATCATTCTCCCTCCTTTCCCCATTTCTTCTTCTTCTCCTATGTTTTCCTTAACTTATATTTTTCATTCCATTCCATATTTCTTTGTTGCTCCTCTTATAATTTCTTATTTTCACCCTTCTTCTTTTTTCCCAAAATCATTTTTGCATGATGGTAGGGCAGATATTTTGATTCTTGGCTAGAGCTCCTGGATTCACCAAAGGTGATACTAAATGACTGTATTCAGCCTTTTATTTACCATCATTAAGGTAACCACATTTTGACTTCAGGGATAGTACGGGAGATAAAAGAACTGTATCAAAACATATAACGAAGATAAAAGGAGAAGGGCCATAATGATAGCAAGGAGTAGTAGGAGGTTGGTTCTGAGAGAAAAGTATCTGTCTCGAATGCATGGGATCGATAGTTCAAAGCTGTTACTAAGATATTTTAATTTCCCATTTTAATAGACCAAGAGGACTTGCCAAGACTTGACTTACTTGACTTATGCCAATGAGTTCCATGGGGAACAAAGGTTCGCTACAACACCTTTTTAACGGACTCGGTTCTGGGAGATCCTCTTCAGCTCGGCCCACGACATTCCGGCTGCCTTCGTCTCTGCTTCAAATCTTCTGCGCCAGGCCTGTTTTGGTCGACCCACTTTCTGCTTCTCTTGTGGATTCCAGTCAAGGGCCATGTCAAGACACTAGGGGTTTTTTGTTTGTTAGAAAGCTTTTTTTGCTTTTTGTGTTCTTTGATAGAATGATAAACCAATCAGCCCTGCATTCAATAAGCATTTCAAATACATTCAACCGTTCACAGCGTCATAACGTCATCCCTTGCAAACCTATTTTGCAGGTAACCCTCTCACGAGCTACTACATAAAGAGATAGGGGGAAAGGAGTGAGGAGAATTATAGGCAACGTAGTATTGCAGTGGTGTAGCCTCTTCATGATGAACCATCCAAAATTCACTTCATTGTAAAGTAAGGTTTCCTGTTGTATTTTCTTATCTTGTTTTTTTTTTCTTTTATAATTTAAGAAAACAACTGTTTCCCCTGGGGATGCCGGGCAAACTTGTCCCTAAAAATAGCATCCCCATTTTCTGGAAGCCCCTTTTCTATCTCTCTTAGTTTCTGCTTTGTTGCTTTTCTTCCTGTCATCTCCTTCTTGTCTATTTTTTGCTTTCTTAGTCCATTTTCCTGCCTTTTTCCCCCAGAAAGACTTGAAAGAAAACAATTCTCTCCCATGCCGAAGTCAGATGCGCTGGGATGACCTGACTTGTCAAGCGCTTAACGGCAGCGCATCGCATTTTCGCTCATATGACAGACAACAATAGTTGCTGTCTGAATGTTTGACGAAGAAGAAGAAGAAGAAGAAGAAGAAGAAGAAGAAGAAGAAGAAGAAGAAGAAAAGAAGAAGAACAAGAACAAGAACAAGAAAAAGGACGACTTTATTTTTCTTAACCCCAAAATACCCTTCACTCACGCATACTTGGTGTGTAGTGCAAACACTACTGACCCAGTGTGGAATCCGCCACATGTTCCAAGAATACATGACAGTTTTGCACAGATGGCAGGGGTTAGATACTGTAGATACTGCACTACTACACTGCGTGCTGGTGTAAGGTGCAATGTGTGGGTGTGGCTGCGAACAGTATTTGTGTTTCTTGTTTAGGTAGTGTCTGTTGCTGTGTTATCTCACCCCACCCCTGTCTGTCTGTCTGTCTGTCTGTCTGTCTGTCTGTCTGTCTCTCGCTCTCTCTCTCTCTCTCTCTCTCTCTCTCTCTCTCTCTCTCTCTCTCTCTCTCTCTCTCTCTCTCTCTCTCTCTCTCTCTCTCTCTCTCTCTCTCTCTCCACTCCACTCCACTCCACTCCACTCCACTCCACTCCATTCTCCACAAAAGTCCTCCGGTTGAGACTGTAAACCGAGGCCCCGTGTGCCAACGCACGCAGAACATCTTTCGCACATGTTAAATCCCGTTCCGCTTTTCGTAAGAAGAGGCCATTGTGTGCCAGTGGGAACAGATGACAAGATTATAAAACTGCACACACACGGAGATTAGATGTAAAAAAAAATCATTGTCTTGAAAAACATTGTAATCGTCGTCCTTGTTGACATGATTTTCATTACTACTATTGTCGTTTCTGTTACTAATATAGTTGTACAAATAAATTCCTGTTTATGTATGTGAAGAGAACTGGTTGTCAAGCTTCAGGGGTGCCCCCACGGTCGCCAGACTAAAAGATAGATAGATAGATAGATAGATAGATAGATAGATAGATAGACAGACAGACAGACAGACAGACAGACAGACAGACAGACAGACAGACAGACAGACAGATAGATAGATAGATAGATAGATAGATAGATAGATAGATAGATAGATAGATAGATAGATAGATAGATAGTGGATCGGTGGTCTAGAGGTAACGCCCCTACCTCGAAAGCGGATCTTCTGTTGCTGCTTCTTCTTCTACTGTTAATAATAATAATAATAATAATAATAATAATAATAATAATAATAATAATAATAATAATAATAATAATAATAATAATAATAATAATAATAATGATGATGATGATGATGATGATGATGATGATGATGACGATGACGATGACGATGACGATGATGATGATAGTCGGCTGTCAAGAGCAGGGGCAGCTATAAGATGAAAAAGGAGGGGAAAGTCTCAGCTTTGAAATAGATATGTCTTGAGGCTGGATTTAAAAGTGTCATAGGTAGGCTATGAAACGAAGAAAGAGAGGGGGGGTCATTCCAGATCACTGGACCCGAAACAGAGAAAGAGCGACGGTCAAGGGTGGATTGATTGAATCTAGGTATTTGTAAGCGCAGGGTATCTGCAGCAGAGCGGAGGGAACAAAAAGGAGTGAACAGATGAAGACATTCACAGAGGTAGGAGGGTGCTGTTTTGTGGAGACATGTATAAAAAAAAAAAAAAAAAAAGAGTACTGATTTTTACAGCTTTTTCTCTGTGGTACAGGCAACCAGTGGAGAGATTGCAAGAGAGGAGTAATGTGCTCAGACATTTTCTCTCTGACAACTAGTCTGATATTACTGCTGCTGTTGTATTTAATAGTATTACTGTTCAGCTGATGAGGAGGAGGAGAAAAAAGGAGGACAACAATTATGATGACTATGATCACGATGACGATGACGACGACGACACGACGACGACGACTACGATAGTGGTCAGAACATTGCGCTGGCAATTCGACGACCCGAGTTCGATTCCCGTTCGAGGGGATTTTTCCCCTGGAGTTAACATCAGTGCTGACTCCACTCTCCCCAAAAGTCTTTCGGATGAGACTTTAAACCGAGGCCCCGTGTGCGAACACACGCAGAACACCTTGCGCACACGTTAAATCCTGTTCCGCTTTTCGTAAGACTAGGGCATTGTGTGCCGGTGGGAACAGATGACAAGATTTACACAACTGCATACACATGGGGACTGGATGTAAAAAAAAAAAAAAAAGCACATGAATGCTTATCCCATTATCCTCGATATTCTTTTGAATAATATAAAAAAATTAATTTAAAAAAAATAAAAAAATGAAAGAAATGATGATGATGATGATGATGATGATGATGATGATGATGATGATGATGATGATGATGATGATGATGATGACGACGACGACGACGACGATGATGATGATGATGATGATGGAGAGGAAGGGGATGAGGCTGTTTTCAGCCCGTAAATTTGGGTGCAAACAGGCCAGTCAACTCACACTGCACATTAGTGCAAGATGTACGATGACATTTTTAGACATTTGCCTAATTGAAGATAACGCTTCTAAGGGTGTACGTCATATTCCTTCTGTAGTTTGTCATCTGCTTTCAACTTTGTGTTTTTTTGTCTTCGTCGTAAACATCAGCAACAAGCAAAATGCTCCAGAGCTGCCAGACACATAAAGCAGTCAGGGCAGTCAGGTTGCATTTCGAGCTGCGCTTCTGGAGTCGCTGCAACGTCTGCTAGTTGAGGCCAGGGTTAATGATAAACTTAATACTATTACTACATGATGCCGCCACTGATAGGACCACCTTCAACTGTTAGCCATGATGGGGTGGGATAGCCTAGTGGTTAGAGTGTTACACTCGTGACCTGAGGGTCTGGGATCGAGCCACCACGGTGGTGCCTGATTTAGAGAATATTTTGTATTGTATTTTATTGTACTATATTGAATTGTATTGTACTGTATTGTATTGTGTTGTATTGTATTGTATTGCGTTGTATTGTATTGTGTTGTGTAGTATAGTATTATATTGTATACCACTTAAGTCACGGGACATTTCTCTGCGTAAAATTTAGGCTGCTCTGCCGGGGAAAGCGCATCGCGGCCATAAGAGCAGCGCCAGCCCTTTTTTTCTTTTCCTGTTTGCAACTATATTGTTTCCCTACCAGTGGCTTTTTCTACAGAATTTTTCCAGGGACAGCTTCCTTGTTGCTGTGGGTGGTTTGCATGCGCTGAATAATTATATATGTAACATACGGGACATTGATTTATTGTCTCATCTGAAAGACTAGCACCCAGACCACCAGTAATGGTCTAATAGATAGGGGAATTTTTTTTCTGGTACAAACGGGGATCAAATCACCTCACACTTCAAACCAGGACTTTTCGCTATCTAGGCAGGTGCCGTATCCTCTAGACCACCATTCTATCCTGGAGTTAACATCAGTACTGACTTCACTCCCCTTAAAGTCCTTCGGGCGAACTATAAACTGAGTCCCTATGTTCGAACGCATGCAGAACATCTTGCACACACGTTAAAAAGTCGTTCCACCTTTTGTAAGAGTAGGCCATTTTGTGTAGG
>CM060316.1:9407973-9415473 GCA_030674155.1 Stramonita haemastoma | reverse complement strand
CACTTCAACATTGACAACTGCCTAATTGAAGTCATCAAGGCTCTGTACGAGAATGCAAGAAGTGCAGTTTTCATGAACAACCACGTGGGCGAGTTCTTCAAGACCACGGTTGGAGTCCGCCAGGGCTGCCTTCTCTCACCTGTACTCTTCAACCTCTTCCTCGAAAACATCATGACAGAGACACTGCAAAACCACCACACTTCCATCTCCATTGGTGGAAGACCCCTTTGCAACCTCAGATTTGCAGATGACATTGACCTCATGGGCAGCAGCAAACAAGAACTGCAAATCCTCACAGACAGTCTAACAGACCGAGCGAGCGCATACGGCATGGAGGTCAGTACAGAGAAATCGAAGATCATGGTCAACAGCGCGAGTAATGACAGCACGGAAATAAAGATGAATGGAGAAATATTGGAAGAGGTGAGCCAATTCAAATACTTAGGCTCCATCCTAACAAAAGATGGCACATCAAACAATGAGGTGAAAGCTCGCATTGCAACAGCAACATCTGCTCTAGTCAGACTCCAGAGGATCATCAGAAGCAACAACATCAGCTTCTGCACCAAATACCACCTCTACAAATCCCTCGTAATATCTATCCTCCTATATGGCTGTGAATCATGGACTCTGACAGCAGAGTTAGAGAGAAGAATCCAAGCATTCGAGAACAAGTGCCACAGAAGACTCCTCAAAATATCATACAAAGAACACAAGACCAATAACTATGTGAAAGAGGAAATCAAAAAGCGTGTGGGCCCCCAAGAGTCTTTGCTCTCCACCATAAAGAGGAGAAAGCTGATGTGGTTTGGTCACACCACAAGACACAACACCCTAGCAAAAACCATCTTGCAAGGAACAGTCGAGGGCAAAAGAAGAAGAGGCCGCCAAAAGAAATCATGGGTTGACAACATCAAAGACTGGACTGCCCAACCCCTGCAACGCCTCCTACTAGCCACACAGGATCGTGAAGCATGGAAAAAGATCTCCGTTGCGTCTTCTCTCATGTCCCCCCTACGTCCTTTGGGACATGGGACTGAGTGAGTGAGTGATGGGGGGGTCACAGCCGAAAAGGAAGAAATGAAGGAAAGAAAGAAAGAAAGAAAGAAAGATAGATAGATAGATAGATAGATAGATAGATAGATAGATAGATAGATAGATAGATAGATAGATAGATAGATAGATAGATAGATAGATAGAAAGAAAGAAAGAAAGAAAGAAAGAAAGAAAGAAAGAAAGAAAGAAAGAAAGAAAGATTGATTTCAAATTACATTTTGACAGAGGGAGAGTTGTGATCTGCTTTCTTTTCCTTCCTTTCATTACAATTTGGAGGCAGTTTGTGCTATACAGTTTTACATGTATACCTTATGTTTGGTTGTTCTGTCCCATATTGCTGTGTTGAAGCATTGCTGATTGTGGCTTGATGGTATTTTTAAAATGTTCCTCTTGAGCTGCTACAGTAGCTACGTGTGAGCCCAGAGTACATCATAGGCATACGACTGCTTCTACACACACACCATATACACTTGCAGAACGACTTTTTATGAGAGCTATATCAAGAACTACTTTAATCAGAACAGCTGATGCCTGAAAGAGGGTACACAGTAGGGGGTACTCGTGATAGTGTTACTGTGAGTTACCCTGCCACAGTCAAGGTGAGCAGTCAGAGTGGTGGTGGGGGGAGAGGAGGGGGGATGCTGCTGTAATGTTTCAGCCCAATTTTGCTGCTGTTCTGCAAAGGGCACCTGCCTAATGATTTATGACATGAGAGATGCAAGAGAGCAAGGGGGGGGGCCGCTTTTTTATAGATTTTTTTTCTTTAAAAATTGATGTCATTGACTTTCTGTACTGCTGTCAGTTATGTGAAAAAGTGGCTGGAGAGAGAGGGGAACAGAAAAGCTGAGATGGAGAAGATGAAAGAAGGAAGAAAGGGAGAGGAGAAGCTTTCCAAATATTATGTTTTGACAGTGGAAGAGTTGTGATAACAGCCCAGATGGAAAAGACAAAGGAAAAAAGGAAGAGAAGAATCTTTGAAAATGTTGTATTTTGACAGAAGGGTGGGGGGTGATAACAGCTGAAATGGAAAGGCAAAGGAAGGAATGAAGGAATGAAGGAAGGAAGGAAGGAAGGAAGAGAAGGAAAAGAATCTCTGAAAATATTGTAGTTTGACAGAAGGGGGGAGGGGGTGGGGTGGTGGGAAAGAAGAAGGAAGGGGAGAAGATAAATGTCTTGAAAAATTTGATACTTTGACAGAGGGAGAGTTGTGGGTTTTTTTTTCATTTTTCTTCCATTCTTTACATTTTTGGGGCAGTTTTGTGTTATAGGCTTTGATATGACATATTTAGCTGTTCTGTCCTGTTCCTGTATTGTTGTTTTATAAAGCATTGCTGATAGTGGCTTGATAAACCAATGTGTCTGAATGTATTTTTATCTGCTCCTCTGAAGCCACAACAGTGACTACTTGTGAGGCCATAGTAAATATAAAGCTTACAGCTTCTACATGACCTCCATGTACACTTACACTTTTTATGAGAGCTATAACAAGGACTACTTTTATTAGAACAGGAGATGCCTGAAAGAGGGTACACAGTAGGGGGTACTGGTGGCAGATGAGCTCTGAGTTACCCTGCCACAGTCAAGGTGAGCAGTCAAGGTGATTGGAGTGGAGTGGAGGAGGGGAGGGGGGGTTGGGAGAATGGAGGGAGGAAGACCTGCTGTGTGCAATGCTTAAGCTCAATTTTGCTGCTGTCACTGAGAACACACGTGGGAAGTGATTTATGGCATGAGATATGAAAGAGGGGAGGGAATCAGAGTCTTTTTCTTTTCTTTTTTTTTTCCTTCACAACTGAGGTCCTTGACTTTGTTTACTGCTGTCAATAATGTGAAGAAGTTGCTGGGAAGAGGGGAGGGGGGGAACAGAGCATCTGAGATGGAAAAAATGAAGGAAGACAATAGGGAGAGGAGTATCCATGAAAAAATATTGTATTTGGATAGAGGGAGAGGTGTGATAACTGCCCAGATGGAAAAGACAAAGGAAGGAAGGAAGGAAGGAAGGAAGGAAGGAAGGAAGGAAGGAAGGAAGGAAGGAAGAGAATAATCTTTTGTATTTTTTTGCATTTCGTATTTTGAAAATCTTTGCAAATATTGTATTTTGACAAACAGGGAGGGGGTGATAACAGCTGAAATGGAAAGGCAAAGGAAGGAGGGAAGAGAAATGTTCTTGAAAAACATTATACCTCGACAGAGGGGAAGTTGTGATATTTTTTTCTTCTTTTCTTTACACTTTTGGTCAATTTTGTGCTTCACGGTTTTTGCATGTATATGATATGTTTAGCTGTCCTGTATTGCTCTGTTAAAGCATTGCCAGTTGTGACATGATAAACCAGTGTGAAAATGATGGCCATATCTAGTGGTTATAGATACACCAACATCGATCAAAGAAAGGAAGAAAGGGAAAGAGAAATAAATTGAATGAAGGAAAGAATAAGTACCTGAAGGGAAGAATGGAACAAACAACCAATGATGGTAGGAAGCACAGATACACAGAAAGAAAAGAAAGAGAAAAAAATCACACACACACACACACACACACACACACACACACACACACACACACACACACACACACACACACACACACAAGCTTTAGCTGTTTGAATCTTTCTTTCCATCTTTCTTTCTATGTTTTTTTTTCTTATTTTGCAGCATGATTCCTCAAAATCTGTGTTATGGGTTAACATTTCTAAATATAAGGTAAGGCTGTAAAGAAAATCAAAGGTGCATTAACCAGTGTGTGTGTGTGTGTGTGTGTGTGTGTGTGTGTGTGTGTGTGTGTGTGTGTGTGTGTGTGTGTGTGTGTTATCTTTATTTTCTATGTATCATATTTTTCTTATTTTGCAGCATGATTCCTCAAAATCTGTGTTATGGGTTAATATTTCTAAATATAAGGTAAGGCTGTAAAGAAAATCAAAAGTGCATCAACCAGTGTGTGCGTGTGTGTATTTGTGTCTGTATGTGTGTCACACGCGCGCGCGCGCGCGGGCGGGCGTGTGTGTGTGTGTGTGTGCATGTGTGTGTTTACTAATGCCTTTCCCATACTCTCATAAAACCTCTATCTTTCCATCTCTTCTGCTTTGTTCCTCTTCTACAGTACACTTGGTGCAGTGAGGCTGTTTATTGTGACATGGTGTCTTCTGAGAATTGTGTTACGTCAGTTACGACCTTGCTTTTCTTCTGGCTCTGTCCCCATTTCTCGCATTCTGATGTTTTGGTGAGTGGAGAGGGGGGGGGGGGGGGGCGGAAAAGTTCAGTTTGTCTGCCATCCTCTCCTTTCAATTCCATGCCCACACCCATACTTAACATTTCCCTATCTTTCTTTTGTTTTTGTTTTTGTTCCTAATTTTTTTTCTATTCATCTCTTCTGAGTGTTCCATTTCTACTATTTCTTTGTTGAGTTCTTAATTTCTGTGGGGTTTTCTCGTGTTTTTCCACAGTTTTCTTTTTCCATTCCCCTCTTTCTTTCATCCCATTTTTTATCTCTTTTTCTTTTCTTTTTTTCTTGTGTTTTCTGACTGACTTTGGTGGGGGGTTTCTTTTTTTTTATATTCCCCTTGTTTTGTTTTCGTCCCATTTTGTGCCTTTTTCATTTTTTCCCGTTTTGGTTGGGTTTTTTTTTAATGTTTTGTTTTGGCTTTCGGTCTGCTTACCTTTCTTATGAATATTTATTTATTTATTTATTCATTTATTTTCATCTGTTTATTTATTTATTTACTTATTTATTTGTCTATATGTTTGAGCGTCCTTATTTTTCTCCCTTCCTGTATGTTGTCTTTGGTCTATCTCCTTTCATTACCTCCCCTCTTTTCTCTTTTCTATTGTTTTGTCTTTAGTAGTCCTCTGTGTGCGTGCGTGCGTGCGTGCGTGTGTACATGCGTGCGTGCGTACGTGCGTGCGTGCGTGCGCGAGCGTGCGTGTGTGCATGCGTGTGTGCGTACGTGCGTGCGTGCGTGTGTGTGTGTGTCCCAAAAGCCAGAGATCATAGTTCAGAGCCTGTTTTATACCTTTTTCGTTTTTTATCATTCTGGACCTTAAGTGGTTGTCTGTGTATATGTATTGGTCTGTCCCAAACGATGATAGATCAAGTCTTGTATTGAAAATTCCCTCCAAGCTCTTAAGAGAACACACAGCCACAAAAAGTTGGTTTGTGGGCAGTTGGGATTTTTTTTGTCAAAGAATATACAGCCACAAAAAGTTGGCATGTGGGCAGTTGGGATTTTTGTTGTCAAAGAATACATAGCCACAACAAGTTGGTTGGGGGGGGTGTAGGTTTTTTGTTGTTTTTTTACAAAACCATTTAGTAAACACTCTCTCCTCCATGGAACACAAGCAAAACAGAATAAAGTAAAACTAGGTGACACAGTTTGTGATGGAAAAAAACTTTGCAATAAATTGCTTTAAAATCACTTACAGAAAAATTTATAGCACTTTTTAGGATGTAGGCCTACTTAAGAAAAAAGACAAAAATTGGGATGAAAAATAGACACATTTCAATCTGTAAATTTAGGTGCATCCATTCCTTTTAACTCGCTCAGCTAACCCATGAAAGATTTATGCAGATGTCTTGACAAAACTGATGGAATAAAGATAAGAGGCTGCAGATGTATTTCTGCATCTTGTCATTCAACTGCACTGTTTTTGTGCACATCATAACATCATCAGCAACAAATGGGTTCCAGTGTTGTATAGGGCTTAAGGCAGTTGCGGAAGCCTGGTTTTATTTGTTTATCACATCTGACAGTGCTAAAAATGCACATGCTGGGCCATGGTAAATTATTAAAATACAACTATGCTACTAACATTGAACATTACTATATATTAAAATGTTTACTGTAACATATACTGCTTTTACAACAAACAGCAAAAGCCTGACAGAAGGTAGATGGTAGATGGCAATGGTGGTAGATTTGCTGTTGTGTGTTACCATGTCTCTGTTAATCAGCCCAACTCTACAGCAGAAATACACACCTGCTGTGTGCGTGTCTGTTTTTCCAATTTTACTGCTCTCACTCAAAAACATATAAGCCCATGTGCGATAGGATGAATGACAAGAGAGATGTCAGGAAGTAGGAGGTCAGGGCCTTCTATCTTGATTTTTTTTTTTCTAAGAGTGAGGCTGTTGGCTGTTGCTGTTGTCTGTCAGTTATGTCAAAATGTGTCAGAAATGGGGGCACAATATAAAAAAACATCAGGGATGGAAGGCTTAAGTGGATGAGGGAAAGAGAGAGAAGCCAGGGGTGTGATATTTCGACAAAATCAGAGTCAAGCTTTTTTCCCTTTCCTCTCTACTGTTCACAAATTTCTTGCCAGTTTAATGGTGCTGTTGATGTATTTTGTATCTTGTCATCAACTGCGAATACAGTATAAGGCAGTCCAAGCAGTCTTGTTTTATTCATTTATCACTTCTGAAAATTGCCAAAACGTCCACATGTGCGGCCATTTTAGATCATCGTTGTACCCTTATGTTATGGCTTCTAAATATGACCACATAAAATGTTTATTGTAACCCAGATTCCTTTTAGCATGCTGGTACAAACATCATGCAAGGGCCTGACAGAGGGCAGACAGTAAGGGTAGTGTTTGTAGATTTCCTGCGAGTTACCCTTTCTCTGATATCCTGCCAAACTCTACAGGAGAAAAACAGACCTGCTGTGTGCGTGTCTGTTTTTCCCAATTTTACTGCTGTCACTCCGAAAATGCAAGAGTGATATGATTTATGGCGTGAGACTTGCAAGAGTGCAGGGGGTCAATGTCCTTTATTATTCATGTTTGGTTTTTTTCTAAGAGCAAGGCTGTTGACTGTCAGTCATGTCAAGATGTGCCAAGAATGGGGTCATGGTCAAAATAAAGTGAGGGAAGAGGTGGGTGGAGGAAGGAAAGAGAGAGAAGCCATGCAGTGATAAAACTTCCACATAGGGAGAGTCAGCTTCTCTTCTCTTTCTTTCCTCTCCAGAGAAATGTGTTGGCAGATTTGAGCTGTTTGATGTGGTGCTTATGTCATGTGTTAACTTGTGCTACGAACGCCTCAGTGCTGAGCACTGTCAAAACTGAACATCATCTGGAAAGATAAAAATATTTCTCTCAACTCCAAGATCAGACTAATGCGCTCCTTTGTCATATTCATATTTCTGTATGTCTGTGAATCGTTGACCCTGAGTGTTGATTTGGAGAGAAGAGTACAGGCGGTAGAGATGAGATGCTTCCGGAGATTCCTTCGCATCTCCTACAGAGACTACATAAGCAACGAAGACGTGCATAACAGAATCCAGCAAACCACTGATCCCTACGAAAACCTTCTATCAATCGTAAAGAAGCGTAAACTTAAATGGTACGGTCATGTCACAAGATCAAAAGGACATGCAAAAACAATACTGCAAGGCGCTGTCCAAGGAGGAAGAAAAAGAGGCAGACCAAAGAAGAGATGGGAGGACAACATCAGCGAAT
>CM060316.1:9385473-9405473 GCA_030674155.1 Stramonita haemastoma | reverse complement strand
GTGTGTGTGTGTGCAGTGTCTTGACAGCTGACAAACAGCAAAATAAGAACCTTCAAGATGCATTTTTTAAAATTTTATCATCAACAGCAGTATTTTATATACATCATAAAATATTAACGACAAAATGCTATATTACAATATACAAAAATATACAAGACAGTCAAGGGAGTCATATCGTTCTTTTTGGTTACACTTCTCAAATTTCTAAAACCTCTACATGTGAGCCCTGGTTTATCACCAACATAAACACTATGTTACCACCACTGAAACGACCTCCTGAAGCTGTTTACTATAGCGTAGATTGCTTTTAACACAAACTTAAAGGCCTGAAGGAAGGTACATGACAGAGGTGGGTGGGTGGGGAGAGAGTAACGCTTCTAGAGTTGCTGTGAGTTACCCTGTCTCTGTTAATCTACCAGCTCTAGGGGAGTATTCAGACCTGCTGTGTCTGTTTTTATTTCCAATGTGACTGCTATCACTCAAAAAGCGCACGTGGGATAGGATTTATGGCCTGAGAGATGTAAGAGAGCAGGGGGTCAGTGTCTTCTTTATCATGGTTTTTTTTTTGGTCAAAGAGTGAGGATGCTGACTGTGACTGTTGCTGCTGCTGCTGCTGCTGACAGTTCTATCCAGAAGTGTCAGAAATAAGGATGTCATGGAAAAGCAGAGATGGAAATGATGAGGTGGAGGAAGGGAGAGAGTCCCCAGGGAGTGATGATGTTTCCACAATCTCAGTGTCAGGCTCCCTTCTTTTTCTCGCTGTTTTTTCTTCATTACAGGACTAGACCTCATAAATTTACCAATGGTGCGATTTTGTGTATGGGACTATTTCCGCCCACTGTAAATGTAGCCGCATTCCAACTTTGGCGCAATGATTTTATGTAAGTTAATTTTAATTACTTTTCTTTAATAAAGTATTGCAAATACACAAATCAATGATAGCACAGCAAGAGTATGGGGGGAAATCAAGTCACAGATTGTTTCAGTTCCATCCATATGTTTGTTTGTACTCTCAGTCTGCACATGTAATTTGCTATTGTCCATGGGTGGATACGCAAGTGTAGAAGGTGACAGTCCTTTGCTTGAAAAAGTCAAATTGCTGACTTTAGGAGGGACGAAGAAGAAGAAGAAGAGGAAGAAGAACAACAACAACAACAAAGCAACAACAACAACAAAGTAGCAACAACAACAATTAAAAAAAGAGCAGGTTAATATGCCTAGAAGAGTAAAGAGAATGAAGTCTGTCCTGTGAACACACAATCCAACAATGCGACCCAGTGTGCTAAATCTCAGGCAATCCTTTGAGTCACGTGTTACTTTCTAGCCAATACAGCACGCCATTGGTGCATGACTGACCAGAACCAAGACCATCTTGGTCAAGGGATTTATTTGATTGGTTGATTGATAATGCTGTTCTGAAACAAACGCTACGCCGAAATCTTTAAATAAAGATTAATCCATTCTTCTTTCCTTGTTTTTCTTCTTGTATTTCTCCATTATCCCTTTCTTTCTTTTACGCTTGCGTTCTCTCTTTTCTTTATCACCCCTTTCTCTTTATTTTCTTTCTTTCTTTTATATTAATTTCTTTTTTCCTTGTATATTTGTTTCTCTTATTGTTCTTATCTTTTGAAGTGCTGTTATTCACAGAGCTGTGTATTTCATTGGGATTCTCTGAATTTGGGGCACAGCTGTCAAGGAAATCAGAAGTGCATCAACCTTGTGTGTCTTGATCATCTGCCCATCACTTTCAAGATCGTAAACAAAAAGGGTGTGGACTGTATTTGCCCATACGTGTGTGTGTGTGTGTGTGTGTGTGTGTGTGTGTGTGTGTGTGTGTGTGTGTGTGTGTGTGTGCGTGTCGTTGTGTGTGTGTGTGTGTGTGTGTGTGTGTGTGTGTGTGTGTGTGTGTGTGTGTATGTGTGTCGTTGTGTGTCTGTGTGTGTGTGTGTGTGTGTGTGTACCACTGGCTTTGCCACTCCCCTGTAAACCTCGTCTCCTCTTTCCCTCTCTCCTGTGCTGCTATTGTCCTCCTCCATGGCACACTTGGTGCAGGGAAGCTGTTTATTGTCACACGGTGTCTACACGGAATTGTGTTACCCTCCGTTAGGACTGTTGCTTTTCTTCTGATCCTGTCTTTATTTCTCACTTTGTGTGTTTCTTCCCATCACCTCCCTGCTTTCTATACCACCCACCAGTCTCCTCTCACCCTCTTCCACCCCTTGCCTGTATCTGAACAGATCCTTTCTGTTTCTGTAGCTCTTGGGCCCTTTTGGTGAATTTTCTTTCTTTCTTGTGGGTGTGTTTTTTTCTACTAGTTCTTCCTTCTTTTCTTGCTTTTTTGTGCATTTTCTCTTCCTCCCATTACTCCACCTTCCCATATCTCCCTTTCCCTTCATACCTTTTGTCCTTCTTTTCGTGTCTTTCTTGTTGTTCTGTAATGTTTTTTTTCTGTGTGGTTTTTCCTGTCTTTCTTATGAGGAAACTTTTTGGGGGGATTCTTTCTACATCTCTCTCTCTCTCTCTCTCTCTTCTCTCTCTCTCTCTCTCTCTCTCTCTCTCCTCTCTCTCTCTCTCTCTCTCTCTCTCTCTCTGTGCGTGCGTGCGTGCGTGCGTGCGTGCGCGCGCGCGCGCGCGCGCGTGTGTGTGTGTGTGTGTGTGTGTGTGTGTGTGAAATTCTTAGTATAAACAATTTCTTATGTAAATTTATACATACACATCTTGGAAAATGCGGGCTAAGAATTTGTGGCGCTGCCGTCTAACTACAAAAAAATACCCCACTTTTGCTCGCAGAGTAATGCATAACATCATTCAGATGTAAATAATACC
This sequence comes from Stramonita haemastoma, assembly GCA_030674155.1. NCBI lineage: Eukaryota > Metazoa > Mollusca > Gastropoda > Neogastropoda > Muricidae > Stramonita > Stramonita haemastoma. Next base: position 9,402,647 of record CM060316.1, on the reverse strand, counting down.
ACAAACACCCTATCGTGCAGACAGATTGCTGACGATGCCTGTTGTCATTTGCATCGCTGCCTTTGCTGATGCAGCAGCAGTGATGCTTGCTTTAGGAAGAACTTGGAAGAAAGATTCTCATAACATAAAAATTTCATACGGACATTTACAGTTCAGTCAATACTAATACTGGGGACGGGATAGCTCAGTGGTCAGAGCACTCGCTTTCCCCAAGCTAAGGTTAAGCAGAATTGAGTGTGGTTACCAAGTTGATGTGGTGACCGTTTGCGTGCCTTGGCTTCAGTACAGTCCCCAAGTTCACTCAGCTGTAAATGGGTACCTTCCCTCTTTAGGGTAAGGGAAGGTAAAGCAGCGAGGGAGAGGAGATGGACGCCGCCCTCAATATGCTGGCCACTCGAAAAGCTGAGGTCTCTAATGCCTCGCTCGCCTACTACCACATAGGTTATGGGGACACTTTTCCCTTTTTTACTTTTACCTTTTACAATACTCATTATGATATTACGGTTGCTGAACCTGGTTTCCTGGAATTGGCTGTCACTGCTGTTGCTCCTGCTGCTGCTATTGCTAGGTATGGTAGATGGTAAGGATGACACAAACATACCCAGCAAGCAGCGTGAGACCTAGAGAGGAGCAATCCTCATCTGCCAGCTTCAACTTGCTCAAGACACTGACAGTTTTTACACAGAGCTCGGGCTCTGCAGCACTCTTGTGCTTGGGCAGGCCTGACACAGTTGCTTCATTTAAAGTTAAAGTCTGTCCCGAGCCTAAGGCTCATCAGGCCGGTGCTTATCCCGGTTTCTGTGGCGTTAAGCGACTGAGAGTCATAGACTTCCCCCTGGATAGAACGCCAGTCTATCGCAGGGTTAACCCCCAACACAAGGTTGGCACCCCTTTTACACCTGGGTGGGGTGAGAAAATAGCCGTAAAGTGCCTTTTCCAAGGGCACAACGCCATAGCCGAAAGCTGGGATCGAACCCGCAACCTTTAGATTACGAGTCCAACGCCCTAACCACTAGACTACAGCGGCGGCTAGTTGCTTCATGGAGTTGTAGGATTTTGGGGTGGCCGGGGCATCGGAGTGGGATGACTTGCTGCTACAGTCTCTGAATCGGATAGTTCCGCTGGGACTGTAATAAAGTCTCTGACAAACAAACAAAAATAGCTGACAGTGCCATGCAGTTTGTTGTTAAATTTGGTTTATTTTTTCATTTCGAGAATATTGGAATAAGCACTCATGTACATTTTCTTTTTACATTCTGTCCCCATGTAGATACAGTTTTGTCAGTTTTGTTATCCGTTTCCATTGCATACAATAGCCTACACTTCCGAATGGAAGAACAGACTTTAGAACGTGTGCACAAGATGTACTGTGTGCGTTCGCACGCAGGGCCTTGGTTTTTTTTTGTCTCATCCGAAAAACTTTGGGAGGAGTGTAGTGGAATGCAGTGCAGTGCCACAACGACTTCTCAGGGAGTTAAGGATAAATTCAAATCGGTCAAATTATCTGACCACCGGTAACCTGACCACTCTGAATAAATAAAACAGGCTTATCGCCTATGCCACATCAGTGTAGGGTGGAAAAAGAGCAGGCACTCAGCCAAAAGGTGATGGTGCTAGATTTTCTCTGGGAATACTGTTACTATGCTCTTCATCTTTGCAGCTCTGCGGGAGAGAAAAGTGGGCTTGCTCTAAATGTTATTTATGTCTTCAATTTTGCCAAGGTCACTCAAGAAAAAAAAAGCACGTGCGCTATGTTTTATAGCAAGACAGAGAAGGGAACTAAATAGCATAGGGTTCTCTCTCTCTCTCTCTCTCTCTCTCTCTCTCTCTCTCTCTCTCTCTCTCTCTCTCTCTCTCTCTCTCTGTCTGTCTGTCTGTCTGTCTGTTCGTTTTCCTTCTCTTAAGAGAGACGCGGCAGGATCTCATTGTTGCTGTCAGTTATGACAAAGAGCAGCAGGAAGGGGACTAATGGAAAAGCCAGCAGAAACGAGGCAAGAGGAGGAAGGAAAGGTGTGAGACCTGATGAGAGGAAGAAACTATGGCTGGTTTGACGGAGTTTTGGGAACCACTTTTGCATAGGTTTCCGTTTTCACTTTTTTTCATTTGTTTAAATGTTTAGTTACGGTTTTTTCGTCTGGTTTTTTTCCCCATCAGGTTAGTTGTCGAATTTGTCTATTCTTTTTATTTGGATTTTTTTCGTTCCTGGACTAGAGATCTGAGGTTTACCCCAATGGTGAGATTTTTGCGTATGCGACCGACCCCCCCCCCCCCCCTTTGGTAACAATTTAAGGTGGACTCAACCTGAAAAATAAACGTAGTCTAAACAGTTTTTTGCTAGCAATTTTGTGCTTATTTATTTTTTATTTTAGTCCCAGGATGATGGATTAAGCAGCCACATGTTTTCTTACATCCAGTCTCCGTGTGCATGCAGTTTTGTAAATTTTGTCATCTATTCTCACAGGTACACAAATGCCTACTCTTCCCAAAAGTGAAAGAGGCTTTAACGTGTGCGCGGGTTATTCTGCGTAAATTCCCACATGTGGCGTCAGTTTATAGGCTAATCGGAATGACTTCTGGTGGGAGAAAAGTCAGCACTGATGTTAGTTAACTCCGGGGGGTGGGGGTGGGGCGGAGGGGGGATCTCCTTGAACAATATTCGAACCTGGATTGGCAGATCATGAGCGCGCAACGCTCTAACCACCAGGCTATCCCGTCCCGTCATTTAGCAACCAATCAGTGACGCATCTCCTTTCCACGACACTGACGTCACCGCTTTCTGTGCTATCCTATCTGCTTTGGGTGTCAGTGTAAGCAGAAGAGACATGAAGCCAGATTCAGCCACAGACAAGGGCTGGGTGGGGAGGCTGTTGTCAGCTGTTCCCTGACTCACACAGGGAAAGGTTTACCGATACAAGACATGTTGCCGACAGAAGTGTTTAGCCGTGAATCTGTTATCCTGTGTCGTGTTGTTGCGCACATGTCACCTATGTGGTTTGCTATAGACTAGGAAGAAAGTGTGAATGTGTAAAGTAGCCTACACGTTAAATCCTGTACCGCTTTTCGTAAGAGTAGGCCATCGTGTGCCGGTGGGAACAGATGACAATATTTACAAAACTGCATGCACACGGGGACCGGATGAAAAAAAGCACATGATTGCTTATTCTGTTATCCTCGATATAAAAGAATAAATCTCTCTCTCTCTCTCTCTCTCTCTCTCTCTCTCTCTCTCTCTCTCTCTCTCTCTCTCCTCTCTCTCTCTCTCTCTCTCTCTCTATTTGGCTTTTCAGAAACACATTTAACTTCTCACATTTCTGATAATGATATTTCAATACCAGGTTATAAAGTAATCCGCAGAGACCCAACCCATTTCCGTGAAACCGGTTTAGTCATTTATATTCATCAGTCGATACAGTTTAAACGCATTTACAACTTAGAAAATCATAGTGTGGAAACAATATGGATAGAAATTAAAATAAAACATTCCAAGCCAATTTTCGTATGTTTTCTTTATAGAAATCCTGCAGAGACTTCAGAGTGGTTCGAAAAGTATTGTTCTATGATGGATGACATTAATGAAGATTCTAAAGATATTATATTGCTAGGTGACTTTAACATTGACTTATTAAAAACAAATAACAGGTGGACACAGACATATGAGTCTTTTAATTTAAAACAATTGATAGAATCACCAACACGTGTTACTGAAAACTCCAAGACTCTAATTGACCATATATATGTTAATAACCAGAATTCCATCACTGAAATAAATGTTCCGATATTTGGTTGTAGTGATCACTTCCCCATCTGTGTTACGTGGTGTAAAAAAGGGTTAAAATTTCCGAAAATTAATCACAAAATTATCACATACAGGAATTTTTCTAACTTTGATGATGCTCAATTTCTTTCAGATCTGTTAAACTCGCCTTTAAACGATGTATATCAGTGCACTGACCCTAATCAGTCCTTAGAATTATGGTACAACATTTTTATAGTATTTATAATAAGCATGCACCATTTCAAACCAAAAGAGTCAGCTACCAATCTAAACCTCCATGGCTGACAAAAGAAGTACAAAAACAAATATACCAAAGAGATTATCTTTTGAAAAAAGGAAGCCATCAAGAATATAAAAAGCAAAGAAATTTTGTAACCTTCCTCCTACGTGCTGAAAAAAAGAAATACTTTGAAGACTTAATCAGTAAAAAGAAAGACAGCAAGTCTGTATGGAAAGCAGTCAATCTACTTACTAGAAAGAACTGTAATAAAACACCTAACGTTTTAGACGATATCTCTGCTGATGCTTTAAACCTTCATTTTGCAACTATTTCAGATAGAATAATAACTAATGATAAATCAAAAACTAATAACTTAAAAGTTTTAGAAGCCTTTTGCAGCAACAAAAGTATTAACTCCGAATTAAGAATTCCATGCATGAGCGTACACGAAGTATTTACCGCTTTGAAAAGTATGAAGCAGACGGCAACTTGTGGCTTAGATGGTTTGAATAGCAAAATTCTTAAATTAGCTGCACCAGTCATAGCAGAGACACTGACTTACATCTATAATCTTTGTATAAGCAAAAATACCTTTCCAACTATGTTTAAACACAGTAAAATTATTCCTTTGTATAAATCAGGAGATCGAACTGATCCCTCTAACTATAGACCCATCTCAATTTTATCTGTCCTCTCAAAACCATTAGAGAAACACATTAATAAATGCCTACTTAGTCATTTAAATGAAAATAGCCTTATACACCCCAATCAGTCTGGGTTCAGAGCAAATCATTCATGCCACACTGCCCTTGTTAAACTTATAGACAGATGGTTAGTTAATGTAAACAAAAAAGAATTTACAGGAGTTTTATTTATAGATTTTGCGAAGGCCTTTGATGTTATCGACCACAATCTGCTAATAAGGAAACTTGTATATTATAAACTATCTTCTGATGCCTTAAAGCTTATATCTTCCTTCCTTTCTAACAGACAACAACAAGTTTATGTTAACAAATATTGTTCCCCTTTTCTACCAAATAAATTTGGTGTACCACAGGGTTCTATCCTAGGTCCCGCATTATTTTCTGTTTACATTAATGATCTCCCTTTATTTACAAAAGCTTCCTGTGACTTATTTGCAGATGACACCACTATTGATATTAACCATGTTAACTCGTCTCAAGTCTTCCGCAATTTGCAAGAAGATATTAATGTGCTTCTGGAATGGACTCAAATAAACCACATGGCACTTCATCCAAAGAAAACCAAATTTATGCTCATTTCCACAAGACAGAAACGACAGAACCTTAATTTCGATCTACCACCGCTTTATATTATTATTACATGGAATTTGTATAGCGCTATCTCTTGTAAGAACAAATCAAAGCGCTTGCATTTGACCTACAGAGCCACAGATCATGCTGCCACCAGGCGCAAAGATCAACGACGAACAACGATGATCAACTGTTGTTGTCTTGTTGCTGCTGTACACTTTAGAGCGCAAAGCCTGGGCTTTGCCATATACCTACAGCCCCGAGCCGCTCTGGGACTCCAACTCCCCGATTTTTCCTCAGGGATGGTGTCTAAACACGACACCTGTGTGCATGCTGGTTTGTTATAATTTTGTCATCCGCTCCTACCGGCACACGATGGCCTACTCTTCCGAAAGGTGGAACGGGGTTTTAACGTGTGCGCAAGATGTTCTGCGTGCATTCGCACACGGGGCCTCGGTTTCGAGTCTCATCCGAATGACTTCGGATATTGGCAATGAAAAAATAGAGGAAGTCTCAAATCACAAAATCTTAGGGATAACCATTGATAACAACCTACTATGGTCTGCCCACATCCAAAAACTGTCAAAAACCATTGCCTCAAAGGTATACCAACTCGGTAAGATAAAAAATTTCCTAACTCTGCATGCCAGAAAAATATTCTTTTATTCTTATATTCAAACTTCTATTGATTATGCATCTACATTGTGGGATATGGCCAGCAACAATCTCCTTAAATTAATAGTGAGAGTGCATAAACGCGCCATAAAGCTTATCTTACACAAATCATCTTCTTTAACAGTAGCTGACCATTCGGAGAATAATATTCTTCCCCTTAAATCCAAGCTTCTTTTTAACAAAGGAGTTTTGATGCATAAGATCTTACATGGAAATGCCCCATCCTTATTACAAAGCATTTTTTCAGTAAATAATTCTAGACACTCTCATTTGATTAATCTACCTCTACCTAAGATGATCCTATTTAAATCAAGCCTGGCATATTCTGGGGGATGGCTGTGGAATAGGCTTCCATCCCAATTAAAAAATGAAACTAATCTGACAAAATTTAAAACAATGTATCATAATCTTTTGATGAAACAATATGATATAACATATCTCCTTCCCAAGATGTATTAGTGTAACATGTACATCCTGTTTCCTTACTTGTTAACTTTGTCTTCTTCTTCTTCTTCTTCTTCTTCTTCTTCTTCTTCTTCTTCTTCTTCTTCTTCTTCTTCTTCTCTCTCTCTCTCTCTCTCTCTCTCTCTCTCTCTCTCTCTCTCTCTCTCTCTCTCTCTCTCTCTCTCTCTCTCTCTCTCTCTCTCTCTCTTCTCTCTCTCTCTCTCTCTGTGTGAGTGTGTGTGATTTTTCTTTCATTTCCTTTTTTTCGATTTTTCTTTTTTTTGTGAGAGCATGGTGTAAAGAAGCTTTGTGCTTATCCATTTACTCTCAATAAACATTTCGAGTTCGAGTTCGAGTTCGAGTTCGAGTTCTCTCTCTCTCTCTCTCTCTCTCTCTCTCTCTCTCTCTCTCTCTCTCTCTCTCTCTCTCTCTCTCTCTCTCTCTCTCTCTCTCTCTCTCTCTCTCTCTTTGCATTATTGGTATCCATGTTTCTGTATGTTCGTTTGTATCAATTGCTTTGTTTTTCTTGGAATTATTTTTCTTTTCTTTGAGGGCTGGATGAAAAAAAGTCTTGTTACTTAATCTATTACCCTCGTTAAATAAAATTGCGTTTGCGTTTGCGTTTGCGTTTGCGTCTCTCTCAATAAGGGGACGGATAGCCTAGTGGTCAGAACATTGCGCTGGCAATTTGACGACCCGGGTTCGAGTCCGGTCGAGTAGATTTTTCTTCTGGAGTTAACATCAGTGCTGACTCCAATCTCCCCAAAAGTCCTTCGGATGAGACTTTAAACCGAGGCCCCGTGTGCGAACGCACGCGGAACACCTTGCGCACACGTTAAATCCTGTTCCGCTTTTCGTAAGAGTAGGCCATCGTGTGCCGGTGGGAACAGATGACATTTACAAATCTGCATACACACGAGGACTGGATGAAAAAAAGCACAAGAGTGCTTATTCCATTATCCTTGGTATAAAAGAATAAATCAAATCAAATCAAATCAATCAAATCAATCAATCAAATCAATCTCTCTCTCTCTCTCTCTCTCTCTCTCTCTCTCTCTCTCTCTCTCTCTCTCTCTCTCTCTCTCTCTCTCTCTCTCTCTCTCAGATCCAAATATGAAGCTGTAGGCCTATACCAATCAAAATTTTTGGAGTATAAAGTTTGCTTAGAAACACTTAACACTCAGACAAAAAACACTGTTATTTTGTCACATAAATAAAAATGCGTTGTGCTGCTGGTAAGCGCCTGACAATTCAGGCTCAGAATATCCGACTTCTGCGTGGAAGAAAATTATCTTTTAAGTCTTTCTGGGGGGAGGGAAAGTAGGAGAATGGACCAGGAAGGCAATAAACAGACAAGAAGGAAGTTACCGGAAGAAAAGGAACAAGACATAAACAGTAGAGAGGGATAGAAAAGGAGGGAATTCCTAGCACAGAATTCCCAGAAGGCGGAGAATGTATTCATACTGACAGGCCCCCGGCACCCCCGCAGGGTAAGCGGTGTATTCTGACAAGCTTAAAACGCTTTCATAAAGAAGCTGACGGCAGTTGGTGAGAAAAGCCACACCACACTGTTAGAATAGCGTCTGCTCATGTTTCATCAGCGTTGTCAGTTTGCTCCTAGGCTACACTCCTGCTTTAGCTAGCAGGTCATGTAGTATCTTCTATAGAGTGCCAATCAGTAATAAAAAATGTTTGCTCCTTTTCACAGATGTTTTTAAGTATGAAAAATTGCAGTGTGTACTTGTTTGAGTATTGGAAACATAGATCACTACCAGATAGTCACGAAAAAGTTGGAAATGATCGTCAAATGAGGATATGCTTGTGTTCCTTTAGGGTTGATCCCGTGCATGCATGTTGTGGTTAGGCAGCTAGGAGATGACAGAGGAGTGAGGGGGTACAGAGTTTACTGAAAAATACAAATAACTTCAAACCTACCGAATTTGTTCGTCTTAGTTTTGAGTCAGGGGCTAGTCTTTCACAAAAAGTGGTCTTTATTTCTGTGAATGCCCCCAGTACGTGCGGTATGAATGCGAGAGTGATATCGGAAAACAGGGGGAACAGTGGACAAAAATCTAAAGATAGTGTGTAGCCATTATAACACGCTTTAAAATTTTCGTGAAGGCGCTACAGGCAGTTGGTGAGAAACTTAACCACGCTACACCCATACCACTGGCCATGCCATAACAGGGTATGTTTCTCTAACCCATATCACCCAGCCAAAAAAGGTATGTTTCTGTCATCCATACCATTGGCCATACCAGGGTATGTTTCTGCTATTCATACCACCCAGGCCATACTAGGGTATGTTTCTGCCATACATACCATTGGCCATACCAGGGTATGTTTCTGCCATCCATACCACCCGACCATAACATGGTATGTTTCTGCAATCCATACCACTACGCCATAGGCTAAAAGGGTATGCTTCTGCCATCCATACCACTGGCATGGTGTTGTACAATCCCCCTACCCTTCCCACACCCTCACCTGATCCGTCTTAGAAAATATTGTGGCTTGATGGTTTCAGATAGAAAGGTTACCTCAGCAGAAAAAGCTGTCAATTGACGGACGATGTAGCCGAGCAGATAAATCCGTTCGACTTCAACCTCATTGGTCCATGAAGTCGTGGGTTCGAATCTTGCAGTTTCTGGTAAATTAAGTGTGGGTGTTTTTACAATCATCCCAGGTCAACTTTAAGTTGTTGTTGTTGTAGTTCAATTTAAAGTCTATTCACACTTGGTGATATTAGACTAAACAAACAAACAAACAAACAAAAAACCTACCATAAAATATTTACAGTAGTAATCAACGGTTTTCTCGAAACTATGTTCAATGGTTCCCTTTGAATTTCAACGCCATTTTGTTTGTAAATTGAATTTAAAACTGAACAATGAAAAAGAATATGTTCACAAGATAATGGCTCAGAACAAGAGCAAGTTACATTACGGGAATATTTGGTCTTCCAAGAATTCAATCGCAACTTATAAATGATGTTAGTAATATGTCTTGAACAGCCTAATATTTCTAATTTTCCATGGAAGTTATTCTTATGTACATGATTTTCCAATAATGAATTGATTTCACGACAATCAATTTTTAAGTTATGAACTGGGCAATCTCTATTTGCACCTTGTTTCGCAAGATTATCTGCTATTTCATTCCAGTATATTCCGCAGTGGGAAGGAATCCAGCAAAAATCTATTCCGATACCTTTTGTTATGATACAATGTATCAAATATTTTATTTCAAATAATAAATTTGTTCTTACTTTTGAGCTCCAGTCTTGTAAGCTATATAGTACAGACTTCGAGTCAACATAAAATACGATTTGAAAGAATGCAAAATTACTGTTATTTATAGTAATCAAAGCCATAAGTATGGCATAGAGCTCAGCGCTGAATATTGAGAAGCCCTTCCCTAGATAGAATGATTTTTGTATCTTCAAAGCAGGAATAACGAAACCTGATCCTGCACTTAAGTCATAAACAGAACCATCTGTGAACACTTTTAGATGATTTAGATAATTTGTTTCAAGATGTTTTACATCAGATGTCAAAATATTAATATTGTCATCTTTTTTGTGAATGGTATAATCAATATCAAATTTTGCCTCCCTATGCTCCCACTGTGGTATCTTAGGAACTATTGGTGCAATGGGTATTGATGAAATGTCAATATTACACTCTGACAGTAAGTCATCTATGTAATTATGAATTGGACAAAGTGATGAGATATGTTGGGCCCGCTTAGGATAATCCTTGACTGAATCAATAAGTACTTCAGTTTTTAATAAGTTTGCTGAAAGACTTCTTGTAACAAATTTAGCTACAGATAAATGGCGATGATCTGATAGAGAAAGTAAATTAGCTTCTCTATATGTATTCAGTGTATTTGTGTGCACTGGAACTCCGAGAGCTAGTTTAATTGATTTACTATCAATGCTTTGCAACTTTTTCAATAAAAAAGGCAGAGCTGAATAGTCAACTTTAAGTGCAGACCTACTAGTACCTTAATTCCTTTCGTGTATATACACATGCAGAAAATCAAATATGCACGTCAAAGATCCCGTCCTTTAAATCAGTGTTCGGTGGGTTACGGAAACACGAAAATTCCCAGCATACATCCTAAAAGTCGGAATGCGGCTACCTTCATGGTGGGGCAAAAGCGGTCGCATGCGCCAAATCTCAAAATTAATGAACCTTGGAGCTCTAGCCAAGGAACGAAAAAAAAAAGAAATTAAAAAAAAGAACTGTCAGCTGTGGTTTATCCTTTGATGCGCGATGTTTCATCACTGGTACAAGGTCACAGTACCCTAACAAGCTCAGCGCGTTTCCTAGACGTGTGACGTTAATTTCATGGGACACCTCGTGTCCCTGTAACGAACGTCAGTCATCCTGTCTTTTTCACTCACCGCCTGCTATGCTGACTGTCTGTCTGTCCCTGTAGTACCTCCGCTAAGAATGTCAGTGGTGTACGTGTGTGTGTGTGTGTGTGTGTGTGTGTGTGTGTGTGTGTGTGTGTGTGTGTGTGTGTGTGTGTGTATTATGGTGTGTGTGTTTGTGTGTGTGTGTGTGTGAGGGGGGAGGGGGTGGGTGGGTGTCTGTGTGGTGTGGTGTGGTGTGGTGTGGTGTGTGTGTGTGTATGTGTGTGTAAGGGGGGGGAGGTTGTGTGTTGTGCATGTGTGACTTATTTTTTATTCCTTTTTTTGTTGTTTATTTTTTAAATAACCTGAACTTTTAAATCATCACAAATCGATATCTGGATTGTCATTATTTTTAAGTGTCTTTAAGAAAAATTGAATGGTCTTTCAGGTTTCTCTCAGTTTTCTTTTGTTTTAGTCGCTATTGGTGTTGGTGGTTCTTGTTGGAAATTTTTGTTGATGTTTTTGTCTTCTTTTGGGGGGTTGCTGTTTTGTGTTTTTGTTGTTTTGTTTTGTTTTTGTTTCCGGGGGTGGTGGGGTGGAGAAGGTGGATGGTTGTTGCTGTAGGTTTTGTTGTTGTTTCGTTTTGTTTGGTCTTTTTAGGCTATGGCAATTTTGCTATTTCGTTTTATGTCTCCGTTTGTTTTCTGTGGATGGTTGGTTGATTGATTGCTTTGGTTGGTTGGTTCCTTTGGTTGGAAGCTGGAGGGGGGGATTTTTTTGTTTTTGTTTTGTTCTGTTTTTTAATTCTTTTCTATAGCTATTTTTTGTACCGTACTATTGTTGTCTGTTTCGCTTCTATATTTGTTTGTTTTGTTTTATTTTTTAAATTCTTTTCTATGACTGTTTTTATACTGTTCTAGTTTCGCTTCGATATTTGTTTGTACTGTTTCTGTCCTGAGGATTATCCCCAGTTGTGCCAGGCATTCTACTCGGCGCCCTCATTGTCTTGGCACCTGGTTTTGTCATCAGCACCACCTCCCTTATCCCAACCGACTCCACCCTTACACCCTCCCTTCCCTCTCCTCCCCTCCTCCCTCCCCTCCCCCCTCCCCCCAACCTTACTTCATCTTGTACTCTTCCTCCATCTCCATACTTCTTCTCCCTTCTTCCTCACGTTCACTCCCTCCCGCCAAGTTTTTCCAGACATGTATTCTAACGTTATATGCCTTCGCCTCTTTCTTTCTTTCTGTTCCCCTTGTAAATCTTCTTCTCTTTTCGTCAACTGCTTTTTTCTTCTTTTCTCTCCCTAGTTTTTTTAACAAACCTACCCCGCCCTTTTTTCATTGGTGCCAAGGTTTATATTCCTCTCTCTCTCTCTCTCTCTCTCTCTCTCTCCTCTCTCTCTCTCTCTCTCTCTCTCTCTCCTCTCTTCTCTCTCTCTCTCTCTCTCTCCTCTCTCTCTCTCTCTCTCTGGTGTGGGAAATTGGGATGGGGATGGAGGGGGGTAAGGAGGAAGGTAGGAAAGCATGTCGAAAAGTTTGTGCTTATCCATTTACCGTACATAAGAATATTTTGTCTTCGTCTTCTCTGTCTGTCTGTCTGTCTGTCTGTCTGTCTGTCTGTCTGTCTGTCTGTCTGTCTGTCTGTCTGTCTGTCTGTCTGTCTGTCTGTCTCTCTCTCTCTCTCTCTCTCTCTCTCTCTCTCCTCTCTCTCTCTCTGTCTCTCTCTCTCTCTCTCTCTAACTCCTGGGGTGTCCTTGGCAAGAGTAAGCCAAAAAAGAAAAGAAACAAACAAAAACAAGAGAGAAAAAAATAGGGAACACATTCCCACAGCCCCGTGGATCAACAGTGCAGAGTCTGTCTGTCTGTCTGTCTGTCTGTCTGTCTGTCTGTCTGTCTGTCTGTCTGTCTGTCTGTTTGTTTGTCTGTCTGTCTGTCTGTCTGTCTGTCTGTCTGTCTGTCTGTTTGTTTGTCTGTCTGTCTGAGAGAAGGTGGCACTGTACTGCATGCAGTTCCTGTGGTTCCAGAGTTCCCGTCTGTCTTGTCGGGGTCAATGACTGTTTCGGAAGGTTAGTTCCGCGGATCGTTTTCTATTCCTCCTGCTGCCTCCAGCAACCTAAGCTGGCAAGAGCCGAGTGATTGATTGACTGATTGAATGGACAGCTGTCTGGCTGTCTGTCTGTCTGTCTGGCTGGCTGGCTGGCTGGCTGGCTGGTTGACTGGCTGGCTGGTTGGTTGACCTTGGGATGCGCGCCATCTTTAATTTCTTTCCCTTTTTTTCTTCTGTTTTTGTATATTGCTCTTGTGTTGATACAGTTCGTACTAAGGTACACCCTGAAATTAAAACACAACAACGCTTTCTGTGAAAGACTGGCCTCTGCATCGAAACTCTTCTGATTTTTTGCACAAATCTTGTCAACCCGAACTTTTCAGCTAAAACTGTCACCTTCCCCGGTCCCCCACCCCCCACCCCCAGCCCCGTTTTACCCCTTCGTCATCTGCTAGTTACCTAACTGCAATATGTATGGGCAGGGGCAAAACTATAGGAACACAAGCAATCCTCATTTGATGATCGTTTCCAACTTTCTTAAGATTATCTGGTATTGCTCTATGTCCTCAATCCCCAAAACAAGCACACAATGCATTTTTTTCGCACTTTAAAAATCTACGGAAAAAGCACACACAAAAATGGGACTAGTACTCTTGACATGGAAGTTAAAGGTGGCGTGAGGTCTATTGTGTAACTTTTTTCAAGTGAGAAGTTTTGAGAGAGAGATTTGATTTGATTTGACATATTCTTTTATATCGAGGATAATGGAATAAGCACTCTTGTGCTTTTTTGCATCCAGTCCCCGTGTGTATGCAGCTTTGTAAATGTCATCTGTTCCCACCGGCACACGATGGCCTACTCTTACGAAAAGCGGAACAGGATTTTAACGTGTGCGCAAGATGTTTTGCGTGCTTTGGCACACGGGGCCTCGGTTTTAAAGTCTCATCCGAAAGACTTTTGGGGAGAGAGGAGTCAGCACTGATGTTAACTCCAGGAGAAAAATCTCCTCGACCGGAATCGAATCGAGAGAGAGAGAGAGAGAGAGAGAGAGAGAGAGAGAGAGAGAGAGAGAGAGAGAGAGAGAGAGAGAGAGAGAGAGACAGACAGACAGACAGACAGACAGACAGACAGACAGACAGACAGACAGAACAGACAGACAGACAGACAGACAGACAGACAGACAGAGATTAACATCAACAAAAAAAGAAAACTTCAAAAAACAAATTCTGTTAGGCTGCAGTCTCCCTAAAAGAGAGTGTTGTTACCGACTGAAACAAAAAGAGAAGAAAAAAATACGAAACAACCTCCTCTCCCCCTCCCTCCCCCCAAAAAAAAGAAAGAAAGAAAGCAACCAAAATCAAACGATAAACCGAATTAACATCGGCAACAATAATAACATCAACATGAAAGTAGCCAAAACAACAGCAACCTTAACAAAAAGAAAAAGAAAATCAGATCAAAAAGAAACCTCTTAGATGCCATGCGGTGGTGACAACCTTAACCAAGACAATCTTCGCGTTAAGTAGTAGTAGTAGTAGTAGTAGTAGTAGTAGTAGTAGTAGTAGTAGTAGTAGTAGTAGTAGTAGTAGTAGTAGTAGTAGTAGTAGTAGTAGTAGCATCAACAGCAGAAGCAGAAGTAGCAGCAGAAGCAACAGTAGTAGAAGTAGCAGCAACAGCAGCAGCAGCAGCAGCAGCAGCAGTAGTAGTAGTAGTAGTAGTAGTAGTAGTAGTAGTAGTAGTAGTAGTAGTAGTAGTAGTAGTAGTAGTAGTAGTAGTAGCAGCAGCAGCAGCACCAGCACCAGCACCAGCAGCAGCAGCAGCAGCAGCAGCAGAATAAGTTGAAAAAGAAATGAAAACCGAAACTGGACACCCCCCAACCATCATTTTCTGTGTACCCCTCGTTACACAGATCTGCCTTTGATGGCCGCACTGTTACCTCACCTCACACAACAGAAGTCATGGAGCGTGAGGAAACACAACATGGGCACCGGGAAAAGAAAAACAGATGTATTGCCAACCAGTCAGGCTACTACTACCCCTAGTCTGCGAGTGCCAGACATTCTGTAGGCACTAACCGCCGCTTCCAGAACGATAGCAGTTGTGACCACAAGGCAGACAGAGTGAGCCAGTACGGTGCTACTGTTAGACATAACACAGGGTGAGACTGTTCTTATCTCACTAGGCGTAGCAGTATTGTCGCATCAGATTATTGTCAGTTCTTTGGTGTGATGATCAAGAAAACGTGTGGAGCATTTCTTCTGTACTGGACAAAAATTCACAGTATGACCTATTCGTCAGATTTCAAAAAGAACTGGACTTTGCGCCACAATTTGTGAAAGGTGGTCTTTATTCCATACTGCATCCAAGTGTGTGAGAGAACCAATATCCGGGTAAAAGACTGTGTCGGATTCTTCCTAAACAGTCGTAGTCGGTGTGAATAAACCGTGAGGATGAAAATCAATGAACTGAGCTGATATATATATGAAGAAATTCTACAAGTTCGTCATGAATATTATCGTAAGTGATGTTGTTTCCACCACGCCATGTCAGAATATTAACAGCTGGCTGGATACAGCAAGGTGAGCATCTTTTGGTGATATCAAACTGTTAACAGAAAATATCAACCCCCTTCTTGTTATTTGGGTTTGTCTTGGTTTTAATCTTCTTGTTCTCTTGGACGTTCTTTTCAATTTTATCTTCAAATTCTTGATCTCCTCTCATCCCTTTATGGATGTGGAGAATTTTACGTGATATCAAGGAACAAAATCATTAACTGAACAACATACGTACATCGTGTACATTATTTAACACAATGCCACTGAACATTTTTTTTCTGTTTTCATAATTTATTTTGAATTCTTTAAACATGGTTTACATGTTATCTCCGGTAGTGTGTTTATCTATCGTTTTTACAACATTGAGCACAGTCTTCTTGTCTTGTGAAGCAAAGGGCTTTTCATACTTCAAAGTGTTTGGATGTTAGGGTAACATTTTGGTAACCATTTTTGTAGGAGTGTCAATCAACTTTGAAAAACCAAAAAGGTAATGAAATGCGTCATCAATTTTAGCACCTTTGCATTTTGTGCAGTATCTTTCATATCTCCTCTGAGAGAAGTCTGTAGAACTGATGAAGTATGTGGTCATTAATGACGATCAAAGCAGACAAAACATGTGAAGGGAACATTTCTCTTTTAAACCAAAATACACCTCAAAAGTCATTCTTTATCCATATAGGGAAAAAAGATAGATCTACGTCTACGCCTGGAATATGAAAAAAAGAATATAATGTACAACACGCAACCTGTTGACGTTCCTACATACAAAGTGTAGGTCTTTAAAATGATGCATTACTTTAAACACCAAAAACGTAATGTAAAAAAAAGCTAATGCGCCATAAGCTGCATACAACTAAGATTCATTTGAAGACATTAAAAACATGAAAACGTGCCCTAAATAATTATGTGTAACACATGGGACTTCGGTTTATCATCTCATCCGAAAGACTAGCGCCCAGACTACAAGTCGTGTCTTTTGGATGGTGGAAAAGTTCCTGGCCTTAACGAGGATCGAACCACCGTGCACTTTCGACCTGGACTTTTCGCTTTCTAGGCAGGCGCGTTACCTCTAGACCACCGATCCACATGTGTTATTATTATTATAGTGTAGTGTAGTGTAGTGTAGTGTAGTGTAGTGTAGTGTAGTGTAGTGTAGTGTAGTGTAGTGTAGTGTAGTGTAGTGTAGTGTAGTGTAGTGGTGATAATAATAATAATAATAATAATAATAATAATAATAATAATGATAATGATAGCAACTGCAGAAGTAGTGGTTGTGGTAGCAGTTAGCAGCAGCAGCAGCAGCAGCAGCAGCAGTAGTACCGTAAAATCCCTAGCATACGCCCACCCCCCCCTGTGCACTGATTCAGGGCAAAATTGGGGGGTGGGCGTTTGCTAGGTATAGACCCCTTTGCACAAAATAATTTTTGTGCTCAACCGTGTAATTGAGTGAATACAAACCCTGAAAGCATGTAAGTTAGGTTGTGTGAGTATAAGTGAAGGAAAATAGAAAAAAAGGGATTTTGAGGCAAAGAAGGACGAGTTCCATCGCTTTCCGTTGTAGGTCCTTGTTTCGCAATACCCTGCCTTCAGATCTTTCATCTTCCAGATAATGCAGCACACCTTGGTCGACATGTTCAGATCTAACTGCTGGTCCTTTTGACAGTTTCCGTTTTTGTTTGTCTTTTCCATACTGCTGTTCAAGTCTATCTCTGTTTTCACTCCATTCCCTGATCCTCTTCCTATCCACAGAAAATTCACGGGCACACTCCGAAACATTCCCACCTGCTTCGTTATCCAGATACTGGAGGGCTTCCAATTT
>CM060316.1:9361720-9385373 GCA_030674155.1 Stramonita haemastoma | reverse complement strand
CCCCTCCCCCTCCCTCTCGGCCACTACTCCGTCTGTCCTTTTCCCTAAATCTGTCTGTGTGTATGTTTTGGGTTTTTATCATTTTATTTCTTTTATTCGAGGATAATGGAATGTGGGTTTGATTTTTTTAAACTTCCAGTCCCCGTGTGTACGCAGTTTTGTAAATTTTGTCATCTGTTCCGTGGGCAATGGCCTACTCTTCCGAAAATCGGAACAGGTTTTAACGTGTGGGCAAGATGTTCTGTGTGTGTTCGCAGACGGGACCTCGGTTTATAGTATTATCCAAGTGTGTTGTGTGTGTGTGTGTGTGTGTGTGTGTGTGTGTGTGTGTGTGTGTGTGTTGTGTGTGTGTGTGTGTGTGTGTGTGTCCCTCGTCTGTCTGTCTGTCTGTTCGTCTGTCTGTCTGTCTGTCTGTCGTCTGCTGCCTTCTCTCTCTCTCTCTCCTCTCTCTCTCTCTCTCTCTCTCTCTCCCTCTCTCTCTCTCTCTCTCTCTCTTCTCTCTCTCTCTCTCTCTCCTCTCTCTCTCCTCTCCTCTCTCTCTCTCTCTCGTCCTTACCCCCCTTTTTTTTTTTTACCCGCGTCCAGTTTTCTACCAACCTTCATTTATGATCATCCATACTTTGCATACTATTTCACTAAATATTTCTACACATAGGCACTACTTTTTTTTTCCTGGAGTCATTTTATGTGAGAGTCGTGCAGATAATAATATAGTGTTTTGAGTGCAAACAATGGAAAATTTCTTCCATCCCCCCTTTTTACCTCCCTCCCCCTTCCCTAAACTGTCTCCTACCTCCCCTCCCCTTCCTCTTCCCTACGTCTATATTGCTGAAGGTACATACATTCACTTTTTCCCTGAATGAGTTCTATCGACGATGGGGGTTGGGGTGGGGGGGTGGGGAGAAGGGGTTAGGATGGAGATAAATAAAGATCCCTTCCACAACATTCATGGCGCCATCACTTCCCTCCCTACATACCCTCGCTTCCAAAAGTCATGTCTGTTTTGCTTGGGGTACATATATATCACTTTTTTTCCTAGATGAGTTTTATCGAGTTGTGGAGGAAAATGGTAGTCTTTTCTTCAGTTCTTCTGTTCTTCTTCTTCTTCTTCTTCTTCTTCTTCTTCTTCTCTTTTCTTCTCTCTTCTTCTTCTTCTTCTTCTTCTTCGCTTCTTCTTCTTCTTCTTCTTCTCTCTCTTCTTCTCTCCTCCTCCTCTCCCTCCTCTCCTCCTCTCCTCTCTTCTTCTTCTTCTTCTCTTTCTTCTTCTTCTTTTCTTCTTCTTCTTCTTCTTCTTCTTCGTAATTCCTCCTCTTCATCGTCGTCGTCGTTGTCGTCAAATACTCAGACAGCAACCATTGTTGTCTGTCAGATGAGAGAAAACGCGTCTCGCCACCATTAACGCCTGACAAGTCAGGCCTAGTACATCCGACTTCAGTGATGAAGAATATTTAGAGCTATATTTTCTAGGAAAAAAAGGCAGGAGAATGGACAGAGAAGACAGAAAATAGAAAAGAAATTAATAGAAAGAAAGGAGCACGGCAAAAACAAATAGAGAGATAGAAAAGAGGAAATTCCTAGCAACGTATTTCCAGAAGGTGGGGATGCTATCTATACTGAGCAGGACTCAAGACTCAAGACTCAAGAATACTTAAATGTCTCAACTGGAGAAATTATGAGGACCCTGGCATTTCATAAGGGGATGAAAAGAATAGTGAAGGAGGAAGATGTGAAACGTCTGCAAGATCAGAGGTGGAATAGTGTGGGAGAAAAGGAGACTCCCCCCCCTCCCCTCCTAATTCATACCACTCCTTACCCAGCCCTCTCTTTGCCAGTTTCCCGTCCCCACAAAGTGTCTATATTGTTCAAGGTATATGCCCTCCGTTTTTCTTGGAAAAATTTTTATCCAGGATTAGGAAGAGAAAGCACTAGTGGGGTTAGGAAAGAGATAAGAAAAGTTTGAAAGAGTGGGGTGGGAGGGGTAAGGTGGGAAGAAGAGGAGGAGTGTGGTTCACTGGTGTTGGCAAGTAAAGTTTGTCTGGCGGGTTTGGGTATGGCCTTGTATGATGGGGGTCTGAGGCAACGAACTATTATTCCTCCTCCTCCTCCTGCTCCTCCACCTCCTGCTCCTCCTCCTTTTTTCTTCTTCTTCTCTCTCTTCTTCTTCTTCTTCTTCTTCTTCTTCTTCTTCTTCTTCTTCTTCTTCTTCATTTCTCTGTTCACTGTTCTCTGTTCTCTGTTCAGTGTTGACGGTAGGACAGGACTTCAGGATGTGGGAGAGAGTGTGTGGGCTTTGTGCCTATTCTGCCTCTTCCTCCTCCCATCCCCTCACCCCTGCAATAGCAACAACAAACAACAACATCCAAAGAAGACCAATACCAACACTTAGCAAAACAGACATGCCCTTTTCACTCACACTTATCCCGGATGGGGTGAACTAGAACGATCCATGTAGTCAGGGGCATAAATCAGGGGGCGATAAGCAATCAATCCGATCGCACAAATGAATCATGGGAGTGCCCTTTCCCTGCTATTGACAATGATCTAGCTAATGGCCTCTTTCGCAAGATAACCAAGACTTGCTTTTTCCCTTGTTTTGCTGGGAGATGGAGAAAACATCTGTTTGTTTGATTTTCTCTCGTCTCTGTCTCTGTCTCTTCTTCTCTCTCTCTCTCTCTCTCTCTCTCTCTCTTCTCACTCTCTCTCTTCTCTCTCTCTCCTCTCTCTCTCTCTCTCTTCCTCTGCTGACTCCTACTCTCAATCTTCGTGGCTTTGAATCGGTCGGTGCAATTTTCTTCAGTTAGAACATCTTGACTCCACTGTTAAAGTCCTGATATCTTTACGTAGGTATGGCATCTTAGCTCTGGTAACGTATCCTGTTTAATGATAGGCCACGGGGGACATGAAGATAAAGACAAGATGCACATGATTGCTATCTGTTATCCTCGATATAAAAGAATAATATATAAAAAATCCTACAACTCTTCTCTCTCTCTCTCTCTCTCTCTCTCTCTCTCTCTCTCTCTCTCTCTCTCTCTCTCTCTCTCTCTCTCTCTCTCTCTCTCCTCTCTCTCTCTTGCTGATGTAAGTGTTTGAAATGATGATGCTTTTATAATGGTGTATTATGTTGAAAATAATGATGATGGGGCTAATGACCATGTAAACTTTTAAAAATGATGATGCTGATGATGATCGAGATATGGTTAAAATGATGATGTAGTTATGATGTAGATGTTGAAGATGATGATGTTGAGGATGACATCTTCCATATATATTTAGTGTGAGTCTGTACATTTGCAGACATGGATAGGTGAGATGGGGGGTAAACGATTTGTTATCATGTCCACCTCCACACACCCATCCCCTTCCCCACCCAGCCCTAACATGTTTTGTACAGTGGTCCAAGGCCGAAGTACAATAACGCTTTTTATGTTCTCTCTCTCTCTCTCTCTCTCTCTCTCTCTCTCTCTCTCTCTCTCTCTCTCTCTCTCTCTCTCTCTCTCTCTCTCTCTCTCTCTCTCTCTCTCTCTCCTCTCTCTCTCCTCCTCCCTCCTCCCTCCCTTCTATCCCCCTCTCTTCACCCTTCCTCCTCTCTCCCATCTTCTGCAGCCTCTTTGACTGGACAGTCATCAAGACTTGCAGATGAAGGAAATGGAAATAGGACCAAGCTTTAGACACCAAAGCTGGATAAAATAATGGAGAAATTGGCTCATGAAAAGCAAGGACGAGTTACAATAGAAAAAAAAAGGATGGAGGGATGGGAGGCATAGAAAGAAAGGGAAGAGGAATAAATCGTCTGTGGTGGGGGAGGGGGGAATGAGTGGGGGGTACGTTGTGCTGGCAGAACACGGGGCAGGAGAGGAGAGGTGGTGGGGGGGGAGGGGTAATAAGTTTGGGGTAGTGGGGTTGGTGCTTGAACGAAAGGAAGAAGGAGCGATCTGGAGAGACTTGAAGAAAAAATGTGTGTGTGTGTGTGGTGTGCGTGGTGCGTTGCTGTGTCGGTCGCGTGCGTGTCTGTGCTGTCGTGTTGTGTGTCGTCGTGTGTGTCTGTTTTGTCTCGTCTCTCTTTCTCTCTCTCCTCTCGCCCCCCCCTTCTCTCTCTCTCTCTATGCAAGTTGATTCAGTGGTGGTCTTTTGTGAGTGGGAGTGGTTTATTCATTGTTTTTGTGGTAGTGTATGTGTGTGTGTGTGTGTGTGTGTGTGTGTGTGTGTGTGTGTGTGTGTGTGTGTGTGTGTGTGTGTGTGTGTGTGTGTGTGCGTCGCGCGCGTGCGCGTGCGTGCGTGTGGTATGTGCGTCGTGCTGGTGTGTGTTGTTCTTTTTTTTCATTTTTTTGTTTCATATGGGAATGCATAACTCTCTTTCCTTATTAATCGATCGTGATGTGTGCAGTTTGTAAATTGTTTTGTTCCTCGGCTTGGCCTCTCTTCCGTGTGAGTTTATTGTAAGTGTGTGTGTTGTTTGGTGTGTGTGTGTGTGTGTGTGTTTGTGTTGTGTGTGTGTGCGCTGTCTGTGTGTGTGTGTGTGTTTTTTTGTTGTGTGTTTTTGCTTTTTATATCAGTTGTTTTTTTTCTTCAGAATGATTAATGCTGCTACAAATCGACGTATTTCTTAATTCATTTTGTCCTTCTTCCTTCTGTTAGTTTTGCTTTATTCAACTGTTTTATATTCTGTCAGCTCTGTCTTGCAATCATAACTTTTTTCAGCCTTTCCTTTTGTTTTCGTTTTTCTTTCTTTGTTTTTGCACCCCCAAAACTTTTATCAATAATTCAGTTGTTTTTTTTTCTTCCTTTTGTTCTCCTAGTTTCTTGCATTGTTTTTCTTTCTGCTCTTCTTTTATTTGTTTGTACATTTATGTGTTCGTGCATTCTTCCAAGTTTGACAGTTTTGTCTATTTTCTTGTATTCTTAAGGTTTTTTTTCTTTCTGTTTTCTTCCTCTTTTTTTTCTTTTCTTTCTTTTCCTTTTCTTGACATTTTTTCACTCTGATGCATCTGTGGAATATGTAATGTGACTATCGATTTAGCTGCTGTCAGTTTCTGATATATTTTCCGCAGGGATGGGAAGGAGACTTAGGGGAAAGATCTCCCCCCCCCTCGCCCACTCCCTCCCCTCCCGCCCTCCCCCCCCAACCCCCACGTTCGCCCCTCCCCCAACTGCCACCACCTTCCCCCTACCCTGTTTTCTTCACTACCCCTACTCCTTACTGTATTGTCCTTTTTCTGTCTTCTAACACCCCACCCCCACCCCCACCCCCTTTCCCCTGTCCCTCAACCTTCTGTTCATTATCTTCATCCTAGTTCACACATCTCCATCTTCAAAA
The DNA here is from genome assembly GCA_030674155.1 of Stramonita haemastoma. Taxonomy (NCBI): domain Eukaryota; kingdom Metazoa; phylum Mollusca; class Gastropoda; order Neogastropoda; family Muricidae; genus Stramonita; species Stramonita haemastoma. Next base: position 9,380,056 of record CM060316.1, on the reverse strand, counting down.
ACTCTACTATCCATACTCCCTCCTCCACCCTGAATCAATTTTTTTTTCATTGCCGAATACACATGCAATCGTTTTTTTTCTTCTTCTCAGATAGGTTTTATTTTGGGGATTGGGCCAGAGGAAATGGTTTGGGTGGAGATATCTGAGCATCACTTTCATCCCTAAGCATGCCAGCCCCTAACAGCCCCGCCCGCCCCCTCACCACCCCCACCCCTTCTAATGCTATGCAGCTGAGGATGCATACATTCAGGCCTGCCGTCGATAAGTTTTATTGAGAATATGGAAAGGGGGGATAGAAGGAGGAGAAGGAGGAAGGAGGGAGAGAGAGAGAGAGAGAGAGAGAGAGAGAGAGAGAGAGAGAGAGAGAGAGAGAGAGAGAGAGAGAGAGAGAGAGAGAGGAGAGAGAGAGAGAGAGAGAGAGAGAGAGAGAGAGAGAGAGAGAGAGAGCAGAGAGAAGAAGAAGAAGACAGAAAGAAAGAGAGACAGAGACAGAGACAGAGACAGAGAACAGAGACAGAGACAGAAGAAGAAAGAGAAGACAAGAGAGAGGACAACGAGAGAGAGACAGAGACATAGAGACAGAGAGAGAGACATAGGGAGGGAGAAAGAGAGAGAGAAGCTTTGAAAGAGTGGGGTGGGTGGACAAAAAATCTAGAGACTTTTAAAAGCGCACAAGTTTCTCTTGACAGATTTAGGATGTGAAGTGATCTATCTGGCTCTGAACTATGGCTACTCCTGGTAATGATGTAACGAAGGAGAAGGAGGATGAAGAGGAACAGCAGCAGCAGCAGCAGCAGCAGCAGCAACACAATACAGATAGATGCCTTCTCTTTCCTATCATTATTACCATCTTCATTCAATACATCATCTCATCTTCTTCATCACCATTATCATCCATCATCATCCATCATCATCACTATATTATCATTAACATCCGCAACACACTGCAATAAAGCGCGATAACCAATAACAAAAGCAACTCAGTACAAACCACACATGCACACACACACACACACACACACACACACACACACACACACACACACACCACACACACACACACACACACACACACACACACAACACAACAAAAACACACACACACACACACACACACAACACACACACCAACCAACAACACAAACCAACACAAACCAGAAAGATCCCTCCCTACACACACACGCACACACGCACGCACGGACATAAATCAGAGGCCGATAAGCAATTAATCCAATGGCTCTAATGAATAATGGAGCTCCCCTTCTCCCCTATCAATAACAATCATCCAGCTAATGGCCTTTTTCGCAAGATGACTGGGACATTGTGTTATCTCTTCCTGCGCGGGTGGACAGGAGTATCTTTTTATGGTCTTTCTGTCCCTTCGCACTGTCCATCCGTCCGTCCACTCGTCTCTTTCAAGGTCACCAAGTGGTCAGAACCTAAGCGCCAGTGCACGGGTTTTGTTGGAAGGTCTGTTAGCAGTATGAGTCTTTTGTTTCTACACGTCACCGGTAGGCTCTGATAAGCTCGAAAAACTTATGGTCCCTATGCATACAGAGATTCCTTTTCCTCGCAAGATTTAAATTCATGTTTTGAAATATCCTCTTTTCTTTGGAAAGGCCTAAGTTCACGTTTTGAATTATCTTAGGTCGGAATGCAGCTACCTTAATATTGGGTAGGAAAATGGTCGCATTCGCAAAATCTTACCATTGGTGATCCTCGGAGATCTAGCCTAGGAACTTTCTTTAAAATACAATTGGTGCAGTATTATCCAGAGAGAACTTTACGTGGCTGAGCCAAAAGAAAACACAGCTAAAATAATCATAGAGAATAAAGGGCCAGATATGAAGATATGAGGCACAAGAAGAAGTTCACAATGTAGAAAATAAAGAGAAGAAAGAAGATGAAAACGAAGCAGAAAAACCATTATCATGATCACAACCATGAAGGTCGCGATTATGATCATGATGGTTTTTATGAAGATCAAGTTGAAGAGGAGGAGGAGGTGGATGAGGAGGAAGAAGAAGAGGATGAGTAGCAGGAGGAGAAACGGTAGCAACAAATACACTCGATTTCTGAAAAAAGTAACACACATTCAGACAGCAGGAAATCACTGACTATTTACTAATGATGAATTACCTTATTGACTGAGGCTGTTTATCGTGTAGGCCTATGAATGAAAAGAATCCAGAAATAAGATTTAGAAAGCAAGCTAAAAAAAAATTTAAAAAAAATAAAAAGAAAAGAAAAAAGACGAACAAAAAACGGAACCTCGGAACACGAGCCAAGAGCTACAATAAACAAAACCACCGCCCCCCCCCCCCCCCCCCCCCAAAAAAAAAAAAAAAAAAAAGACCCGAAAGACAATCACCCCAAAGGGAAATGCTAACATGGGAAAATAGCCAACTAGGAAAAGTGATAGAACAGAACATCGCCAAATGAAAAGTGGCCACGTGGGAAGAGGCTGCTTTGGAAGTGAACCAAGTGGGAAGTGGCCAAATGGGAAAAAGGACTAAACGGGAGTTAACCAAACCTGTGGCGCATCACCAATAAAACATGGCCACCTACCATAGAATACTGGTGCCAGTAGGATCGAGACAGAAGAGAGAGAGAGGGGAGAGAGGAGAGAGAGAGAGAGAAGAGAGAGAGAGAGAGAGAGAGAGAGAGAGAGAGAGAGAGAAGAGATGAGGGAGAGAGAGAGAGAGAGAGTGAGAGACAATAAAGTCCAATGAGTCTTTGATAGATGGAAGCACCAGTGCCAGCACGTGACGTACGGTAGGTGGACAGCGCAGTCTATCAGTCTTGGCTGCCGGGCAAATTAACCTGTCGGCGTTCAGTGGGTTGTGAGAGTCCATTAATTTTCTGGCTTGTTTGTCGTAATGTGGTGTGTTGTGGTGTGTTGAGGTGTATTGTACAGTTAAGATGCTTCGTGTTGTTTTGTGTTATCTTGTGTTGTCTTAGGTTATCTCATCTTTTTTGTGTTGTATTTAAAGTATTCAGGGGATGGGATGGCTCAGTGGTCAGAGCACTCGCTTTCCCCCAGCCAAGGTTAAGCAGCATTGAGTGTGGTTTCCAATGGGTGACCGTTTGCACGCCTTGGCTTCAGTACAGTTCCCCAGTTCACCCAGCTGTAAAAGGGTACCTGCCCTCTTTAGGGTCAGGGAAGGAAAAGCAGCAAAAGAGAGGAGATGGGCGCTGCCCTCAACATGCTGGCCCCTAGAAGTGTGTGGTGGTTTGATCCCCATTTGTGCCCGAATTTTTTTCCCCATCCACTAGAGGTGGTCAGTGTGCTACTTTTACTAAAGTACGTCGCAGCATTATAGTGAAACCATTGACTTTGTTTATCTGTTCCTATTAACACTCTCCCTACGTTAAGGGAGAGAACCCCTCTTTCCCTGTACACGTGCACTGTGCTCATTTTGTATGCTTCTGTTGCCCTTATGTGGGTGCTATGTAGGGAAGGGCTAGGAGATGGTCGGTTGCCCAATAGCGGGCGACACGTAGGAAAAGGTAAATAGACTATCGACTGTTTATGAGATGCAATACAGCAAGAGCACTGTGTCAATATACGTGAAAGGTTCAACCTGTTCAACTTATTAGTAACATATTAGACTGGGGTTACAGAGTGGATAAGCGATCAAATGCGCAGCGAATCCATTCCATGAGAGAGACATGCAAAATGAAAGATACACAGAAACAAAATTAGAGAGGAAAACTATTATAGAAAACAAACCGAACATTATAGAGAAGAAAAATGCAAAGAAGAAGACCAACAACAGCGACGACGACGACGACAAGAACAAGAAAAATACGATGAAGAAAAACAAAAACAAGAAGAGCAACAAGAACAAAAAGAAGGAAGAGAGGGAGGAGAACAAGAAGAACAAGAAGATTAACATAAAGAGGAAGCCATAGCAACATCACAAACAACCTCAATGATTACGATAACAACTCCACAGCCAACAGCAAAAACTATTTTAAAAAACCAAGCAATTTCCAGCTGATTTAGATCGTCTATGCCCCCACACAAGCGCGGGTACACACAAACAATGCATGCACACATGCGTGTCAACATGCACAAATGTACACACATTCTCTCTCTCTCTCTCTCTCTCTCTCTCTCTCTCTCTCTCTCTCTCTCTCTCTCTCTCTCTCTCTCTCTCTCTCTCTCTTCACACACACACACACACACACACACACACACACACACACGCACGCACACACACGCGCGCGCGCGCGCGCGCGCACGCACGCACGCAAGCAGGCGCGCACACACACACGCACACACACACACACACATTATACAGAGAGAGAGGGGGAAGGAGGGAGAAAGAGAGAGAGAGAGGGGCAGACAGACAGACAGACAGAATGTTACAGAGACACAGAGGGAGACGGAGAGACAGACAAGCATACAGACAGTCAGACATACATACAGGCAAACAGAGAGATAGACAGAGACAGACAAGCAGCAGAAAATAAATCGCAGTGTGCCTCCTACAGACAAACAATGAATCCTAGGGATTTAAAGGAAAAATGCTCTCGCTTTACCCGGAGAAGCCAGAGCGAATTAGCTGATTGAGTTTTCAGAAGACAGCTGTGAATTTCTTCATTATTTTGTTCTCCACCGTCCCTCTGGAACTGAACGCATGCCACCTTCTGTCTCTGTTTGCCTGCCTGCCTGCCTGCCTGCCTGCCTGCCTGCCTGCCTGCCTGTCTGTCTGTCTGTTTGTCTGTCTGTCTGTTTATATCTCTGTCTCTCTGTCTGTCTGTTATTCTCTCTCTCTCTCTCTCTCTCTCTCTCTCTCTCTCTCTCTCTCTCTCTCTCTCTCTCTCTCTCTCTCTCTCTCTCTCTCTCTCTCTCTCTCTCTCTCTCTCTCTGTATTGTTTTGAATATTGATGATAATCCCTAATCAGATGAGACAAGGCTAGTATGTCAATCACTCACTCACTCACTCAGTCCCATGTCCCAAAGGACGTAGGGGGGACATGAGAGAAGACGCAACGGAGATCTTTTTCCATGCTTCACGATCCTGTGTGGCTAGTAGGAGGCGTTGCAGGGGTTGGGCAGTCCAGTCTTTGATGTTGTCAACCCATGATTTCTTTTGGCGGCCTCTTCTTCTTTTGCCCTCGACTGTTCCTTGCAAGATGGTTTTTGCTAGGGTGTTGTGTCTTGTGGTGTGACCAAACCACATCAGCTTTCTCCTCTTTATGGTGGAGAGCAAAGGCTCTTGGGGGCCCACACGCTTTTTGATTTCCTCTTTCACATAGTTATTGGTCTTGTGTTCTTTGTATGATATTTTGAGGAGTCTTCTGTGGCACTTGTTCTCGAATGCTTGGATTCTTCTCTCTAACTCTGCTGTCAGAGTCCATGATTCACAGCCATATAGGAGGATAGATATTACGAGGGATTTGTAGAGGTGGTATTTGGTGCAGAAGCTGATGGTGTTGCTTCTGATGATCCTCTGGAGTCTGACTAGAGCAGATGTTGCTGTTGCAATGCGAGCTTTCACCTCATTGTTTGATGTGCCATCTTTTGTTAGGATGGAGCCTAAGTATTTGAATTGGCTCACCTCTTCCAATATTTCTCCATTCATCTTTATTTCCGTGCTGTCATTACTCGCGCTGTTGACCATGATCTTCGATTTCTCTGTACTGACCTCCATGCCGTATGCGCTCGCTCGGTCTGTTAGACTGTCTGTGAGGATTTGCAGTTCTTGTTTGCTGCTGCCCATGAGGTCAATGTCATCTGCAAATCTGAGGTTGCAAAGGGGTCTTCCACCAATGGAGATGGAAGTGTGGTGGTTTTGCAGTGTCTCTGTCATGATGTTTTCGAGGAAGAGGTTGAAGAGTACAGGTGAGAGAAGGCAGCCCTGGCGGACTCCAACCGTGGTCTTGAAGAACTCGCCCACGTGGTTGTTCATGAAAACTGCACTTCTTGCATTCTCGTACAGAGCCTTGATGACTTCAATTAGGCAGTTGTCAATGTTGAAGTGCCTGAGTACTTGCCAGAGGCCGTCATGCCATACCCTGTCAAAGGCCTTTTTGAAGTCTATAAAATTGTGGTACAAGTCTTTTTGGTGTTGGAGATGCTTCTCTATCAGAATTCTCAGGTTGAAAATTTGTTCCATTGTGCTGCGTTTTGGTCTAAAGCCTGCGTGGGGTGTATGGGGTGCTTAAGGAGAGGTGGTACCTTTGTAAACCTGGCAGTAGCATCCCTCGGGATGGACGGGAGCACTGGTCCTCACTTGGCACTCAACTCTCACTTCTGGGTCCGGGTCCTTAACCCACCCACACCCCGGTAACCGCTTCTACTGGCGGGCGAAACGTTGTGAGGGGCTGGTGCATTCTTAATCACCAGTAGGAGTCTTGGAGAGGAGATGGGCGCCACCAAGCTTCCTCAAGCCCACTGCAAGGACATGATGAGAAAAGCAAAACAGAAACACATGCCGGATCGGTCGAGGCCCGGATCAACAACGACCGCGCTACCCACTGCAAGCCTCCAGGGTGGGAGTGACAAGTGTGCCACTGGAGCAGAACTAACCCTAAAGCTTCCAGCTAAAGGGGTAACCATTGGTACATGGAATGTTAGAACTCTGTACCAAACAGGAAGAGTACAGGAACTCACACATGAATTACAGAGGTATAAATGGGACATCCTAGGGCTTGCGGAAGTCAGATGGATTGGCTTCGGAGAAACAACCACGCAAGACGGCCACAAAATATGGTACAGTATGTCAATACTTACCTGTAACTCTTAAAATAAAGATTACAAATCAATCAACCATTCAATCATCTCTCTCTTTGTGTGAGTCTCTCTCCACACACACACACACACACACACACACACACACACACACACACACACACACACACACACTAACACTAACACTAACACTAACACTAACACTAACACTAACACTCACTAACTCCCTAACTCACTCACTCGCACAGAACATAATTATTGCGTCCACATTAAAACCTGTTCCGCTTTTCGGAAGAGTAAGCCTTTGTGCGCCGGTGGGAACAGATGACAAAATTTACAAAACCGCATATACACGGGGACTGGGTATTTAAAAGAAAAAAAAGCACATGAGTGCTTATTCCATTATCCTCGAAATAAAAGAATAGATATGTAAAGAATAAATAAAAATAGCAAACAAAAATTACTAGCAGCAGAACAAAATAAATCAGTCTGCTCCTCTGCTAGAGAAGCTCTTAATCTTATCGAGTTATTTATTTATTTATCTATTTATTTTTTTATTCATCAATCTATCTATTCATATTTTTGTTTATTCTTTCGTTCATTTTGATATAATGGAATAAGCCCTCGTGTGCTTTTTTCATCCAGTCCCCGTGTGCATGTGGTGTTCCTGTGTGTGTATGAGTGTATGTGTGTATGTGTGTGCGTGCGTCCGTGCGTGCGTGTGTGTGTGCGTATGTGCGTATGTGCGTGTGCGTGCGCATGCGTGCGTGCGTGTGTGCGTGCATGCATGCGTGCGTGCGTGTGTGTGTCTTGTGGTTTTTTCTTCTTTTTTTCTCAATTCCTTTATTTTAAGAATAAGAAATAAGCATTCATGTACTTTTTTTGCATCTTGTACCTGTGTGCAGTGCATGGAGTTTTGTCAAATGTGCACACACAGGACATTGTTTTAGTCACATTTGAGTTAAACCAATCAAAGCAGTGGCTTAACAGGATGGAAGGAAGGAGGGCAGAGAGGATTAACTGAGGCAGTGTAGTCAGGAGACAGCTGTGCTGTGGCTGTCTTCACTGTTTGGTTCTCTCGCTCATCAGACTGGAACAGCAAAAGAATGCGTTGCCCCTCCCCCCATACCCCTTCTCCCACCCTCTTGTCTCCGATCCCCCATTTTCTCTCTGTTTTTTTAAAATTAATTTCTAGCTCTGTCTCTGTCTGTGTATCCCCGTGTCTGTTGGTTCCGTCCGTTCGTGTGGTGTGTGTGTGTGTGTGTGTGTGTGTGTGTGTGTGTGTGTGTGTGTGTGTGTGTGTGTGTGTGTGTGTGTGTGTGTATGTGTGTGTGTGTGTGTGTGTGTGTGTGTGTCTGTCTGTCTGTCTGTCTGTCTGTCTGTCTCTGTCTGTCTGTCTGTCTGTCTGTCTGTCTGTCTGTCTGTCTGTCTGTCTGTCTGTCTCTGTCTCTGTCTCTCTCTCTCTCTCTCTCTCTCTCTCTCTCTCTCTCTCTCTCTCTCTCTCTCTCTCTCTCTCTCTCTCTCTCTCTCTCTCTCTCTCATTCTCTCTTCGAAAGTGTGTGTGTGTGTGCGCTAGATAAAAAGAGGTAAGATTCGGTATATGCTTTTTCAGCATGTGCTATGACCACCTAATAATCATGCAAGAAACATTTCCAAAAGACTTAGTCCTAAAACAGTTCTGTTCCCATCTATAAGCCAGAAAAACAGTTTTATTTTATATGGTTAAAATCACTTGTGTATTTTTAGGGGGGGGGGGGGGGGCGGTTGTGGTGGTTTTATTAACACAAGATTCAAATTTGGCTATTTCTCCATGTACATTTCGACAACTGGCTCTCTATTTTCTCACACTGGAATAACGCTAACCATGCTTTTTTGCACAATCTGATAGCTCTCTTGTAGTGACATATGGAGTTTTAATTTTGCAACATCTGCTAATCTCTTAGCTCCTGTATGTATGTATGTGTGTGTGCGTGCGTGCGTGCATGCGTGCGCGCACGTGTGTGTGTTTTTGTGCTAAAATGTCAATGTTTTCTTTGTAATAAACACCAGAGAGAAATGGGATAAAACAAAAAAGTTACATTCGAGTCTTTTAAAGAGAGGAGGAGGTGTGTGTGTGTGTCCGTGCGTGCGTGCGTGCGTGCCTCTGAGTGTGTGTTTATCTGTCTGTCTGTATGTATGTCTGTCTGTTAACTAACTACTAGCTTAACCCCCTACTAACCCCACCGCCCACTGATCCCATCACCCCCACCTATTCCACCCAACTTTCCATCAAATGATAGATGAGCTCAGACTGCAGCCTCCGCAAGGTCTGTCCATTTGGCTGCTCAAATCAGCCCGTGTTTGGCTGCTCCCTGGTCCTCCATCACACAGTGACCAGTACTACAGACACCACACAGTCGATAGTCCCTCAGTCACTCTCTCCCAGTCCCTCAGTCAGTCAGTCAGTTAGCAGTCCAGCAGAAGACAAATGACCAACAGGCCTCCCTCCTCCAGTAATGTGGAGCGGAATGAGGTGCCATCCGTTCTCACTGAGAGGTATGGGGGATTTATTGTGCCAAAACATCTGTTGTAAGTTTGTTTTTGTTGCTTTTGTTTCTGAAAATTGTGTATTAAATTCACTAGTTTGTTTGGAGTAAAAATTTCTGTTTTGATTTGTGTGTGTGTGTGTGTGTGTGTGTGTGTGTGTGTGTGTGTGTGTGTGTGTGTGTGTGTGTGTGTGTGTGTGTGTGTGTGTTTAAACGTATTAAGATTTTGTGTGGTTGGTTTTATGGATTCTTTTTTGCCATGATAGAAGTGATTACTGTAAATTGATTTTCGCTACCATTAAAACCGAGCTTATGCACTTTACTTATTACTTTAGCATTTTGTGTATTTTCGAACATGAAATGACGTTATCTAATATAGCACAGTTTTAGTTTTGATCTTGACGATCTTATTTTCAACCTGACAATTGTAATTGATAAACCTTTAGCAATTTAATATCCTTTTCATTTTGCATGCATATGCTTATTTGCCTCGGAACACCATTTCTGTCATCTGTGAAAAGGTCAATGACTCATCTAATCTGGCATCTTTTTTTTGACTGCTAATGTGAAAAAAGTCAGAAACAATACCGAGACTCCAAATGAAATTTCAGAACACAAAAATCCCCAAATCTCTAATTGAATACTATATCTATGACTTACGATGAATTGGCATTGATTTAAGAATTTAAGTGTTTAAGTATTAGGTTAGTTTTTTGTCAAGATTAATGCACAAACCATTCAGTTATTTTGAATCGAGATAAAAAGCAGTATTTACAAAAATGAATGATTTGAAAGCTAGAAGTAACAGTTTCTTAGTAAACATGACTGTTTTCAGCTTTTGACACCACAAGGCTTCCTTCCTCCTCTTGCAGGGTACCGGCAATCAGTCACTGACACCAGACCACACAGTGAACCAGCCAATAGGCAGCAACAGTGTCAATCATCTTGAAACTCATCAAGAAGAAAAAAAAGACAAGTGGAGCAAATACAAACTATGTGTCATAAAGTTGGAATGACTCTCAAGTTTCCTTTCTTTGGATAAAAACGTTCAATTCTAGTGACAGTAACGATATCAATGCTTCTTTGATGAAGTGTCAACTGTTATATATTCCCTCCCCCCTCCTTTCCAAAAAGTCATAATTTTCTTCCTGCAGACTACTCCAGGCATGATAGATGAATGCAATGAAAACACGATGCGATAGATTACAAACCTGATTGTAATAGACTGTGTCTGCCCATACATCAAATCCTGATTTTTCTCCCCACACGATAATTATGATGAATGCAACAAAAACAGGGCAGCCAGATTACAACACTGGTTTTCATGGAAACACCAATAGCACAGTCAGGCAAGGCCTCGGCACAGGAAGCAGGGGAGGTAACAAGGAAGAGACACTCTGACAAGAACTAGGATATGCTCTTACTGATGTTACGCTAAAGCCTATATGTTGGGCTTTTTTTTTTTCTAGAGTACTCTTCATAAGCTCATGTTTGTTGTACTCATACTTCATGTGTTGCTGATGTGTTAATTTTATCAAATAAAATTCTGTTTAAATAACCAGGATTTTTTTCGTTCCTCAGAGCTAACTCGGAGGTTTGCCAATGGTGATGTTTTTGCATATGTAATAGGTTTTGCCTACCATAAAGGCATGCATTGTGTACCATGAATTCAGGGATCAAGTGGAATGTGAAAAAACTTCTATCTAGCAACTTAAAAGACTTCTATCTATCTATCTGCCTATCCCTTTGTCTGGCGTCTCTTAAAAGACTCATTAACCTAAAATTCACCAAACCTGTCACAGTGTTTTAACATTCTACCCAAAACACTTTCACCAAAAACAAAAACTTGAACAAGTTGCACACACCAGACCGCAACATGCATTCACAGCGTGAGTCACTCCAAAACTTTTCCATTTCTTCCCAGGTGCAGTGACAAAACAATCCCCCAGGAAAGGAGAACCCATCTGTCAGACCTTCAGCCTCCAGCAGACCCCAGACAGACAGCACCGGTACCTCAGTGCAGTACAAGACAAAGGACTGGGCAAGGGGACTGTGACAGGGGCGGGAAGTGGGGGTTGGGGGTTGTGGTGTGAAACTAAGCACCTGTCAGGGGGAGGGGGGAGGGTCACAACCATCCATTAGTAAGTGACACTATCAGAGGTGTCTTTCGTGTGTTGCAGCACTTTGGTAGTTTCTGAATGTCCTTTGTACAGAAAGACATTTTTGTCTGCTTTTTAATGATGCCTTGTGTGTTACTTTGGGATACTTAATAGTGGTCTGCAAGCTGTTGTCTACATACAAGTAGTTTGGTAAGGTATGGGCTTATTTGCGGGCATTAACAGTTCTATGTTAGAGATAAAGAAACCAAAGTGTCTAAGACACACATTCAACTCCAAGCCTAGCCTTGTTGAGAGAGAGAGAGAGAGAGAGAGAGAGAGAGAGAGAGAGAGAGAGAGAGAGAGAGAGAGAGAGAGAGAGAGAGAGAGAGAAGAGAGAGAGAGAAGAGAAAGAGAGTACGAGTGAGAGGTACTGTGTGTGTATGTTGTGTATGTATGTGTATGTATGTGTGTGTTGTGTAAGTGTGTATGTATGTTTGTGTGTGTGGTGTATGTGCACATGTGTGTGTTTGTGAGTGTGTGTGGGAGGAGGGGGGCATGTATGTATCTGTGCATGTGTGCTTGTGTATGTAAGTATGCATATCTGCGTGCGTGTGCGCATGAGCATGCATGAGTACAAAACCGTATTGCCTGCTCTGCTGATCTTTGTTATTTGTAAAACTTAGTAACAGTTCAAGCCAGACCACCACCTGAACCAACACATTCACAGCACGAGTCAGAACTCCAAAAATCATTCAGACATGGAGTGAAAAACAGTCCCCCAAGGAACCAAACCAATCTGGGAAACCTCCAGCATTGAGCAGACACAACACCACTGGTACCTTGGAGCACTTCGAGACAACAGACAGGGCAGACTGACCCTGACAGGAGGTTGGGGGGGGGGGGGGGAGAGGGAGACTAAAAACACGACACCCGATTGTTGGAAGGCAATCACAGTCAATTAGCCAACAGAACCAGACAGGGGCTGGGGTAGCTCAGTGGTCAGAGCATTTGCTTTCCTCAAGCTATAAGGGTTAAGCAGCATTGAGCGTGGTTACCAAGTGGATGGGTGACTGTGGCACGTCATGGCTTGAGTGCAGTCCCTCAGGGAAGGTAAAGCAGCGAAGGAGAGGAGGAGATGGGCGCCGTCCTCACATGCTGGTCCTGGAGAAGCTGAGGTCTCTGACACTTCCTCTCCCACGACCCCATTGGTTATGGAAACACCTTTACCTTAACCTTTACCTACCCTAAAGACGTGTTTCAGTTTTTACAAACGCACTGATAGTTTATGCTCTCCTTTTAATACACAAAGTCGTTTTGTTTCCTCCTGGTATATACTGATAGATTTTCAAGATTTGCAACTGTCATTTAAGGAGAAATTGTTACTGTTGTCATTGTTAAAGATGATTGTATTAAGAAGTACAGTAAGGTGCAAGCTCGTTTGGTTGCTAAATAGTTTGGGGTTGTTCGTTTTTTCAGGTTTTTTTTTTCATTCCTCAGCCAGAGCTTTTAAGTTCACCAGTGGTTAGAATTTGCGTCTGCGATTGTTTTTAATCCAATTAAGATAGCGGTACTTCCGCCTTCGCGGACAGTGTCTACAAGGACTTCTTAGTGCATTGATATTTTTCAACGATTCTCTTTGCTTTAGGAACGGAACGGAGACACATTACAAAAATACCCCTACTTCTGTCCTTATCCCATACTACTAAAATAAAGATCTATTCAGGGACAGACGAGGATGGAGAGGAGGAGGAGGAGGAGGAGGAGGAGGAGAGGAGGAGGAGGAGAGAGGAAGGAGGAGAGAGGAAGAAGAAGAAAGAAGAAGAAGAAGAAGAAGAAGAAGAAGAAGAAAGAAGAAGAAGAAGAAGAAGAAGAAGAGCAACACAGCAACAACATAACAACAACAAAACAACAACAACAACAACAACAACAACAACAAACAGCAACAACAGCAACAAGACTAAAAAAAAGAATCACAGTCCGAATTAAAGACAGAGACACAGACCATATTAATATTGTGTGTGTGTGTGTGTGTGTGTGTGTGTGTGTGTGTGTGTGTGTGTGTGTGTGTGTGTGTGTGTGTGTGTGTGTGTGTGTGTGTGTGTATGTGCACATACATATATAGTTTGTATACAGATAGCGTGTGCACATGTTGCAGCACCTTAACTGACTCAACTGGAGGAAATAAAGAGTATTGATTCTGGTGAACACTGCTGCTCTTCCTGTCCCGACTAAAAACAGTGAAAAGACTGCTCTCGCTTTTGTGGCCTTCACACGATACATGCTGAGCCTTTGTGGCCTGTTTCCACTTTTATCCCAGTCTCCGGCTCCTGGTAACATACAAGCAATTGCGGTACCAAGCCAAGGTTGTGGCGATATTAATAACCACAATGATGATAATAATGATGGAATAAAGGTGAACACTTAACGATTGTCATAGAAGATGAAAGTGTCATGGTGTTGACAATCACCACGACGATAGCAAGCAGCAGCAGAAGAAGAAAGATGATAGTGTGAGTGATGAAGGTGGTGAGAAATAACAATCAGATTACAATGATTACAGCGGCTGCTGCTGCTGCTGCTGCTTACTACTAATGATAAAAAGAAGAAGAAGAAGAAGAAGAAGAAGAAGAAGAAGAAGAAGAAGAAGAAGAAGAAGAAGAAGAAGAAGAAGAATGAAGAGAAGAAGAAGATGATGATGATGATGATGATGATGATGATGATGATGATGCTACTGCTGTGCTGCTACTACTATGCTAGTGCTACTGCTACTGCTACTACTGTATTATCTTCTATCTATTATCTATCTATCTATCTATCTATCTATCTATCTATCTATCTATCTATCTATCTATCTATCTATCTATCTATCTATCTATCTATCTATCTATCTATCTATCTGTCTGTCTGTCTGTCTATCTATCTATCTATCTATCTGTCTATCTACCTATATTTCGATCGAATGATCGATCTTTTTATGAACTACCCATTGAAACCCAAATGCATGTAAATGTTAAAATGTATAATGAAAACAGAGGATAAATCAAAGCCTAATTAAAAATACAGATACATTACCAAACATGCTTGCGTGATCTCTCTCTCTCTCTCTTCTCTCTCTCTCTCTCTCTCTCTCTCTCTCTCTCTCTCTCTCTCTCTCTCTCTCTCTCTCTCTCTCTCTCTCTCTCTCTCTCTCTCTCTCCTCTCTCTCTCTCTCTCTCTCTCTCTCTCTCTCTCTCTCTCTCTCTCTATCCCGCTATGTCGCGATCTCTTTGGGTGCCATGACGGAAAATGATCAAAGTGTGACTGTGAAAGAATCAGTTATGATACAAAGGTTGAAATTTTCAGATGCACTACAGAAAGAAACAACATGAAGAATAAAGAAAAAAAAGAAGACATGACAGAAAAAGAACCAAGAAATCAGTTATTTGATCTGAAGGGTGAAGTTTTAGAAAGTGACAAAGAAACTAATACACAGAGAGAGACAGAGACAAAGAGACAGAGACAGAGACAGACACAGACACAGACACAGACACAGACAGAGACAGACAGAAATACAGAAAGTCAGAAAGACAGAGACAGACAGAAACAGAGAAAAGACGCAAATGAAAGAAAAAAAAGACAAAATGTGAAAGGAAAAGGGAAAAAAAAAGCAAAATATTATCGCACAGAATTTCTCAGAGGGTGAGACACACTTATTACATTATCACCCACCTACCCCCACCCCCACCCCGTCGCCCTGATATCCAGAGAAGAAAAAACGAGCATCTATCAGTCTGAGAGTCCAGCGAGGAGGAGGCAGAAGAGGAGGAGGAGGATAAAGATGAGGAGGAAGAGGAAGAGGAGGAGAAGAGAGAGGAGGAGGAAGAGGAGGAGAGAGGAAGAGGAGGAGGAGGATGGTGACTACTGGCCATGTTACAGTCATCCCCTCACCCGTAACGTGATAAACGAGCATGCAACACTGACTTGGGGATGAGTCAGTTAGGTAGACGGTGCCTTCTGTAACCTCATAACTATTCATTTTTTGTCACTATATTTTGCCTCTGTCGTGTGTGTCTTCGTTGTCTGTCTGTCTGTGTGTCTGTTTCTCGCTGTCTGTCTGTTTCTCACTGTCTCTCTCTTTCTCTGTGTGTATCTGTCTGTCTCTCTGTCTGTCTCTCTGTCTGTCCTCTTCTGTTTCTGTCTCTATCTGTGTGTGTGTCTCTCTCTCTCTGTCGGTCTCTCTCTCTCTTTCTGTCTATCTCTGTCTCTCTGTCTCTCTGTCTATGTCTGTGTGTCTGTGTGTCTTGTGTGTGTGTTTTGGGTGTCTGTGTGTGTGTGTGTGTGCTCTCTCTCTCTCTCTCTCCTCTCTCTCCTCTCCTCTCTCTCTCTCTCTCTCTCTCTCTCTCTCTCCTCTCTCTCTCTCTCTCTCTCTCTATCCATTCATCCTTCCAACCCCCCCCCCTCACTTCACTCACCCCTTCCACACAATGTTCCACCCCCACACCTCTGTTTCATCCCATCATTCTCAGCACCCCTCTCTGGGCTAACTTTATAATATCTCCCCCACTACTCCACATACCTTACTTTGTCCGGTCCATATTTCTCCTCTTTATGGGCTGCTGGTTTGGCGAGCATCCCAGCTTGTTCAACTTGACTGCTTCATTCCTTCCAGACCCCACTAAAGTAGACCCCCCCCCCAGCTAGGTCCTCTCTTCCTCCTTTGTTTTCTTCCCCTCCCCTCTTCTCTCGTTGTCTCTCTGTCTCTCTGTCTCTCTGTGTGTCTCTGTGTCTGTGTGTCTGTCTGTCTCTCTGTCTCTCTGTGTGTCTCTGTGTCTGTGTGTCTGTCTGTCTCTCTGTCTCTCTGTTTCTGTCTCTCTATCTCTCTTTTGTCTCTCTCTCTCTCTTTTTGTCTCTCTCTCTCTCTCTCTCTCTCTCTCTCTCTCTCCTCTCTCTCTCTCTCTCTCTCTCTCTCTCTCTCTCCTCCCTCTCACTCTCTCTGTCTCCCTCCCTCTCCCTATCTATCTATATCCCTCTCTCTCCCTGTCTCTGACTTCCTCTCACCTATGTCTCTGTCTCTCCGTCTCTCTCACTTTCTCTTCCCCCACCTCTCTCTCTCCACCCTCTCTGTCTCTATCCTCCAACTGTCCCCTCCCCCCCCCCCTCTCTCTCTCTCTCTCCTATCATCCCTAACCCCCCTCCCCTTCTCCCAAAACCAAGCGTCTTGCCAGGGCCCCAATGTAATATTGACCAGCAGCAGCCCAGTGTGCTACATCAAACCCTGCCGGCTGAATTAGGCCCCTGCCCTCCTGCCTTTCTCTCTGGGTTTTGGGGTCAGGGGATCTTACGCTAGCAAAGGAATGAAGGGAGGAGGGAGATGATTCATACTTTCACACATCCCACCCTCTACCTCCCCACACACTTGGGGTTGACATTCACGCAAACGCACGCGTGCGCGAGTACGCAAGCACTCGGTCGAGGTGACAGACGCGTGGCAGACAGACACACACACTTACACGCTTACACGCGCGCATGCACGCACGCATGTGCACGTGCGCGCGCACAAGCACACACACACACACACACACACACACACACACACACACACACCCCACACACACAACACACACATCTTGATAATGCCCCCACCGAGTGAGAAGGAAGATAATTATATCCTGGCCAGCCAGTTTTGAAAAGGAAGACCTGTTTTTTGCCCTAGGTCATGGCTGCTACTCATGATGGCAAATTTGGAGTGCTAGACGTTCCACAAATTAATTGTGGTTTTTTAGCAGACGTTCCACAAATGTGGGTATTTTTGTGCTTGTTAGGACCTGTCCTCTGCTACCTTCTGTGATTTCAGAAACCAAGAAAAGTACTAGGAAAAGTAGCTAGAGCTTTGCCCGTTCATGTCCGTATGTTCATTCTGCTTGATAACGAACATAAGCACGTACAAGAGCAACCGCCAGAAAGGGTTGTCCCTTGCAAAGTTCTATGATAATGATAAAAAAAAGATTTAACGCACGAATACCACCGTGTACTTAGGAAGACGGAATAGGTCAGTGGTCAAAACTATGGTTAAGCAGCACTTAACGTGGTTACCAAGCACATGGGTGACCCTTTGCACGACTTTGGTTGAGTACAGTCCCCAGTTCATCTAGCTGTAAATGGGTACCTGCCCTCTTTAGGGTCAGGGAAGGTAAAGCAGCGAGGGAGACGAGATGGGCGCCGTCCTCAAGATGCTGGCCCTTGGAGAAGCTGAGGTCTCTGACGTCTTGTTCCCCAAATGACCGCATAGGTTATGGGATACCTTTACCTTTTTTATTTTGATGCTGAGATCTTGATGTATATAGTATTATGATTCATATATCTGCCCGTAATAACTGGCAATGGAGGCTTATGTTATTCATATAAGTATCTTATAGCTTAGCCAACCAGGGGTGCATGTTTATCAGGAAATACAGACTTCAGAAACTGCTGGTTTGATATAGTTTTGTCAGTCACAACAAAAGATACACTCTGATATTGGCTACATCAACCGGGTTTTGGCCTAAAGCTTTCATTACAGCTGCGCACACACACACACACACACACACACACACACACAACACACACACACACACACACACACACAACACATGCACACACACACACACTTACACAACACAACACACACAACACACACACACACCATGACAAAGCAAACAAACAGCAACAGAAACAAGCAAACCAAATCAAAACAACAGAATAGGAAACAAAAGATTGAAAAAAGCAAAAACAAACCTAAATAAACTGCAGAACAAAACCCCAAAGCAAAACCAAACAAACCAAAGCACACACAACAAACAAAACAAAACAAAACAAAAAAACAAAAGCAAATCTGGTATAAAGACACGCCTACATTACCTTTCACATGGCTGAACTAAATGGCCCAAGAGAGAGAGAAAGAGACAGGGTGTGAGTGATTTCCTTTGTTTGAGAGACAATAACACATTGTTCGGATGCCCCTCCGCAAGAGCGCGCATGCACGCCACACACA
>CM060316.1:9316720-9354220 GCA_030674155.1 Stramonita haemastoma | reverse complement strand
TTTGCTGCCATGCCGCAGCTGTTGCGCTGTGTCAAGCTGTTAGGGAGATGTGAGAGAGCGCTGGCATTGTTCGCTGGCATACTAGCCTTGTTTAGTAGTGCTTACTGCGCGCTGTCGTGTACGTTTGATTGTTTCTGCAGAGTTGTGTGTGTGTGTGTGTGTGTGTGTGTGTGTGTGTGTGTGTGTGTGTGTGTGTGTGTGTGTGTGTGTGTGTGTATGCGCGCGTGCGTGCCTGCACTGCCAGATATGTGACCAAGAAAAATGCCAAACAAAACGTCTCTTTGTCTTTGTTCACTGTTTTAAAAGAATGCACACAAAACAATTATGAAACACACCAAGTTTTACATGATGTTTTTGGCGTGTGTTTTCAAAACACTAAAACCAGAACGCCACACGCTGTGTAGTTCATGTTGACAACTTTCCCGATAGCTGCTGCACTGTATGAAAAGAACACAAAACTCCTCATACGGCACACTTCAATTAGACACACAGCCTTTATTTACACACAGGGTGCTGTTTGCCAGACTTCACACAAAACTTGCCAGCTGGGCCGCTGGCAGTGACGCAACACACACACACACACTCGTAACCAGCCAATATTCCCACACTCCAAAATGATCACATTTTGATTGTTTAGATTTTGTTACCATCATATCCCAAATCACTATGAAAAAGTAACGTTCTAAATCCATGGATTCTCTCTCTCTGAAGATCAAGAAGCAAGCTACATCATCGCAACAAACCACAAAGCACCCATCCAACCTCCTCTCTCCCTCTCTCGTCCTCTCCGTCTCTCTCTCTCTCCCCCTCTCCCTCTCTCTCCGGCCCTGGCTAACAACAGCGGAGCAGGACAAACCCCTCAAGGCCGACAACCGCGGGGTGCCTTCCTCTACTCGGTCTGTCTGTCACTTGAGAAGGGGAGAGAAGCAGCGAGGCTGGATGATGATAATAATAATGGTGATGGGGGAGCGAGGCCTCTCTCTCTCTTTTCTCTCTCTCTCCTCTCTCTCTCTCTCTCTCTCTCTCTCTTTACTTTCTTGTTGCTTTGCGCGTGCTAGCACGTGCGCTGCTGCGAGTCGTGGGTGTTGCTGTGTCTCGCCGCTGCTGTGAAGCCAGAGGACATCTACCCCCTCCCCCCTCCTCCTCCCACCACCCCCTTCTTTCGTTCCACCAGACCCCTCCCCACCCCTCCCCATCCCTCCCCTCCCAACTCCACCCCCACCCCCCATCCTTCTGTCCCAGTCAGTTTGACCCGTAGAAGGAAGAGCTAAGTTATCTGCTTCTTCCAGACGTATATGTAGAGTCTTGGGTGGGTTTGTGGGTTGGTTGGTTGGTTGGTTGAATAGCTGGTTGCTTGGTTGGGGGTGGAATGAAGACTGGCTGATTGATAGGTTGGTTGACTGGTTGATTGGTTGGTCTGAATTGGTTTGCTGTTTGGTTGGTTGGTCAATTTGGTTGATTCAGTTATTTGTTTGTTGGTTGGTTGATTCGTTCGTTTGTTTGCATGTTGGTTAAGTTTAGTTGGTTGGCAATACAGATTCGTAAGTCTGTTGACTGGTGGGTTGATTGGTTGGTCAGCTTGGCTGGACGGTCAGTTGGTGGGGTGTTTGCTTGTTTGCATTTTGTTTTTTTCTTTCTTGCTTTCCTGTTTACAGCTTTGTTCTATTAGTGGGAAGGTTGGATTGATGGCAAACGAACTGTCGTGTATTGTTTTTGCTTTTTTAAACTGTTTCTTTCTGCCACTACACACACACACACACACACACACACACACACACACCACAACACACATTCGAAGTATTTAATCATTTCAATCTTAGATTCTATTCCATGCAAATCCAAGAACAAAGGAATCCATGATACTGGTCCCGATACCAAGGAGCAGAACATCGAGCCCTTGACTTTTGTTTACACGCCACAATTTAAAAGTAAGGCTTATCTAATACCCTTCTAAAACCAGGTAATGGTAAAATAACTGGCAATATCCTGGGGTTCTTGTTGTTATAGGGTTTGGGTGGGGTTTTTTACAAGAAAATAAAATATCCATATAAACGCACACAAACATTAGCTCGAACTGATTTACTTGCTTTTTAGTTTTGTTGCTTTGATTTATATTGCTTGTACTTTTTTTTTTAACCATAAATCATGCCCTTGGTCATGCTTTGTTCTGTAAAGTGGCTTATTGTGTGAAACATCTGTCACAGCTTGTGTCAAGTCAAGTCAAACTTTTATTTCCAGATGGTGTGTGTGTGTGTGTGTGTGTGTGTGTGTGTGTGTGTGTGTGTGTGTGTGTGTGTGTGTGTGTGTGTGTGTGTGTGTGTGTTAACAAGACTTCGTTCGATATGGTTTCTTATCATTCTGTCAAAAGTATAAATGGAATTGTTAGTGAAACGACTTGAATAACAAAACTGTTAAAACAACATGAATTCCACTTTTTTTTTTCTTTTTTTTTTTTTACCGAGGGCTGGTAATTTTTTTCCAAAGGAAATATATGGAAATGTCTGTAACGTTATCACTATCCTACTTCCGGAGGATTTTACACACACCTTTAAAGAAAGGAAACGGATAGATCTATGCCTTGATTACACGATTTCCAAAATGACATTTCCATGGCTCATCACCGTTTAATTTCCTTACTTGCCTGCTAAATTTCACAGAAAAAAGCAAGATTCAATGAAATAATTGTTTACAGACACATTGCTAGCTTGTTTGTTTTTTGCTAATACATAATTGTATATATTGTTGTGGGGGTGTTGGTGTTGTTAACCTGCCTGCTTTCCAGAACTAAAAGTGAATATAAAATTGAACCAAACGAACCCCACATGTTTTTGGTGGATTATTTTCTTTTCTTTTTTATCTATTCGATGTCTGCTTGTTTAGCTGTAAGATTAATATACAATTTCTAAGCAAGCAAACTTTGGATACTTGCGAATGAAATCTAGATAATTCTTTTCAATGTTATTTTAACAAAAAATGATAATTGTTGCACTCTTTAGAAATATCTATATTAGTTTTAAAAGATATAATGAAACAGCAGACCAATTTATCATCTGCAGGTATCTGTGCTTTTGTATCGATTACACTCGAGAATCCATCACACAGCAAAAATGTATTGTCGATTTTGCTGTTATACGTGAACAATGTTCGCTAAAAGGAGATCTTTTTTTCTTTGTTGGCACAAAAACTATAGCAGACAGATTTATCATTTAGTAATAGCCCGATACATGTGCGCACACGGACGCACTAATAAGACGAGGAAATGAACATAACCATAAACTGGCAGACTGCAGACAGAAGATTGGGCAGACAGGAAAACAGATACACGCGCGCACGCGCACGCACACGCGGGCGCGACACACACACACACACACACACACACACACACACACACACACACACAGTGGCAACAGATGACACATTTTCAAAACTACACACACACACACACACACACACACACACACACACACACACACACACACACACACACGAGGATTGATGTAAAAAGGCACATTAGTGCTTATTCCATTATCCTCGATATGAATAAATAAATAAATAAATAGATAAATAAATAATATACAGAGAGAGGAGGAGAGAGGAGAGAGAGAGGAGAGAGAGAGGAGAGAGAGGAGAGAGAGAGAGAGAGAGAAGAGAGAGAGAGAGAGAATCACTCAGAATCCATTTCACGGCATTCATCTATGGGTAGAATTATTTTCCGTTTAGATTGCTCTCCTCACGAAGCGAAAAAACTAAATCAATTTCCTTTTCCCCTGCCCTGCCCCCTCCCTCCCTCCTTCCCTCTCTGTCTTCTCCCCCTCCTCACACCTCTCCCAGCTGAAACCATGGGAGACAAATTGAGTCACATGCATTATTAATTCTCGCCCCTTGCTCAAAACTATGCCTCTCTCTCTTCCAGCGAGAAAAGGAACTGCTTGGGGGGTGATAGTAGGGGGAGAAAGAACGTAGAGGTGGAGAGAGAGGGGGGATGAGAAGAGAGAGAGAGAGAGGCAAGGCAAGGCAAGGCAAGCAGGCAAGGCAAAGTATTTTATTCGAGGATAATAGATAAGCGCTCGTGTGCTTTCTTACATCCAGTCCCCGCCCTTTTCAGGGATACATCAAGTTGAGAAGATACTAAAGAGTGAGAGAGAGAGAGAGAGAGAGAGAGAGAGAGAGAGAGAGAGAGAGAGAGAGAGAGAGAGAGAGAGAGAGAGAGAGAGAGAGACAGACAGACAGACAGACAGACAGACAGACAGACAGACAGACAGACAGAGACAGATAGACAGACAGACAGACAGACAGAGAAAGAGAGACACAGAGAGACCTAGACACACACACACACACACACACACACACACACACACACACACACACACACACACACACACACACAGTCAGAAACCTAGACACACACACAGACAGTCAGAAACAAGACAGATAATGTAGAAAGAGACGGTAGCAGATGGAGACAAAAAGAAAGAGAGAGACAGACATAAGATTTCGAACGAATAAACACAGAAAATCTGAAGACCAGAGAGTCAGAGACAGAGAAGCAAAACGACAGACAGACAGACAGACAGTCAGACAGACAGACAGACAGACAGACAGTCAGACAGCAGACAGACAGACAGACAGACAGACAGAGATACAGACAGAGAGAAAAGCAAAGGCAGAGATACAAACACAAAAATGCAGAGATACAAACACTCAGAAAGTCAGAGATACAAACATACAGACAGAAAAACAAAGAAACAAACAGACAATACAGACACAGACAGAAAAGCATAGCTACAAACAGACAAACAGACAAAGGCAGAGACACAGACAGACAAGCAGACAGAGACACAGACAAGCAAACAGGCCACAAACAATTCAAGTCGGTTTCATCCAATTTAATTCCAATCAATGCAGCAGTTCAGAGGCAGGTTGACAGACGAACGGTTTCACCAACACAACACAGAAACCGACAAAAATATACAGACGACTACCAGAGGCGTTATGGGAGAGAGACAGACAGAGACAGAGACAGAGAGACAGACAGAGAGACAGAGAGAGACAGAGACAGACAGAGATAGACAGAGAGAGAAACAGAGTGTGAGACAGAGACAGAGAGACAGAAAGTCAGACAGACACACACACAAACAT
Source organism: Stramonita haemastoma (assembly GCA_030674155.1). NCBI lineage: Eukaryota > Metazoa > Mollusca > Gastropoda > Neogastropoda > Muricidae > Stramonita > Stramonita haemastoma. The sequence continues at coordinate 9,349,081 of CM060316.1, read as the reverse complement.
ACACACACACCACACACACAACACACACACACACACACACACACACACACACACACACACACACACACACACACACACACACACCACACACACACAACACACACACACACACACACACACACACACACACACAAATACACACACATGAGAGAGAGAGAGAGAGAAGAGAGAGAGAGAGAGAGAGAGAGAGAGAGAGAAGAGAGAGAGAGAGAGAGAGAGAAGAGAGAGAGAGAGAGAGAGGAGAGAGGAGAAGAGAGAAGGAGAGAAGGAGAGAAAAGAGAGGCAGAGAAAGAAAGGGAAGAAGAAAGAGAGAGAAAGAGTAGATAGACAGAAACAGTGAGGGTGAGAGAGAGACAGAGACAGAAACAGAGAGACAGAAAGACAGAGAGACACACAGACACGGAAACACAGAATAAGAGAAACAGACAGACACAGAGAGACAGACAGACAGAGAGAACTGCAGAGGCAGGAGACAGACATAGACATAGACAGAAAGTGGGTCAGGCTGACACAGATATACACAATATGCAGAAACAGAGGCGCTACAGAAAGAACCAGAGAAACAAAGAGCAACAGATGCAGAATTGCAGACTCAACACACACACACACACAACACAACACACACACACACACACACACACACACACACACACACACACACACACACACACACACACACACACACACAGTTTGCCCTTTTTCCAGTTTCCCGTTTAATGCCGATTGTTTTGGGAATGTCAGGTGCACGCCATGCAATGAATAAATCAATCAATAAATGAATAAATAAAAACAAATTCCATTATCAAACAAAAAACATTGGACCAGGGCACAAGAGAGAGAGTAGAGAGAGAGAGAGAGGAAGAGAGAGAGAGAGAGAGAGAGAGAGAGAGAGAGAGAGAGGGGGGGGGGGGACAATACTGACTGTTCTTGAGGTAAAATTCGAGTAGGTAACGATGGCTGAAAGCGATGTATTTGTTAATTTTGAACGAAAATAAAAAATAGTGGGAGTTCTGAGAAAGGTGTCGTTTCTTTTCTCCCTGAAATTTTTAAGTCGCTTGGGGACATTACACTGCACCTTTTGTGTGTGTGGTGTTTGGGGGGGGGGGATAGGGAGGGGGAAGTAGGGTGGGAAAGATATACATGGCAGATCCCATTCCATTTCATATTCTGCAGGGTGTGTTCGTATCTTTATACGGGTTAGTTATAGCTGCTCTCTTCAATTTACTTATCCCGAAACATTTCGAAAAATAAGATTAAATGATATTGGTAGATTTTAACACAAATCTTTTTTCAAGACAAGTTCTAAGGTCTGTGGAAAGAGGTGGTGTAAATTTTGTTCCTATTTGAAGTCAGTTAGATTCAATCAGGAGTAAAAACATCATATACATTTTTTGAAGGGGTGAAGGATCAGGTATATATTTTTTTTTTATTGAATAGTTTGGTGTGGTGTGTGTGTCTCTCTGTGTGTGTGTTGTGTGGTGTGCGCGCTGGGCGCGCGCGCGCGTGTGGGGTGTTTTGTACACACGCGTAATGTGTTAAAGAAAATTAGTGTTTTTTCTTTACTTGCACAAATTAACACATTAATCACAAACCATAAAACGTTTTTATTTTCCTCTTTTCTTTTCAAGAAAAATTCTTAGTTCTGGGCAAGTTTTGGATAACTGAAGACGAAGAAGAAGAGCTGGCTGAAGCAGCCCTGTGCATCTTGTCCCCAAGAGTTTGGACCGTCAGGTAATGCTGCTGCCCCCTCCTGCCCTGAGGACCCCTGGGTGGAGGGGTAGGCAGGAGGGAACACCACACAGGGGGGAGTCTTGACCACACACGCTCTCAGGTCCTCCTTCTCCATCACGCGCTGGTATCGCTTCACTCTCAGTTGCTGTCCTTTCGCCTCCACTCTCTCCCTCCTCCTCCTCCTCTTCTCACTCCTTCTCCGCCATCACAACTATCCCCACTTCCGAACTGCTTCCTTCAAGGTCAGGAATCGTCTGGACCTGGGGTAGGGGGGATGTTATAGCCCACGAAAGGCTCCACGATCTGCACACGTTTTTTAGTTCGGAAGCGGGGGTTGCTGTATCGACGACGATGTGTTGTCCTGTTTGTGTCGCTGTCATAATCATCGTCGTCGTCGTCGTTGGCACTGTCAATCCGGGGTTCGGCCTTTTGACGGCGCTGCGAAGAGGAAGTAACGTGGCCGTTGTTCCGTTTGCTTCTGTGTTGAGCATGCCCTGTGTAGTAGTTCCTTTGTCCTGCGCCTGTTTCTCTCTCACGGCGTCACATATAGTGCTGATGTCGGCCACTGCCTGCTTCTGTTTCCGACGTCGTTGAAAAAAGCCGAGGAACCGTTTAAATCTGGACGTGCTTTTCTTCCCCTCTGTGTGCTCCTGGGATGCTTCTCCCGCACGGAGCGGAAAGGGGAGAGGGTCCGCTCCTAACACGTTGTCTTTCCGCACCTTGGCCGTTCTCTTGGCCGGTGCTTCGGGAGCTTCTGCCGGAGCCTTGACGATGGGCAGGGTGGGTCTGTCTGGCCAGGTGATGAAGACGACGCGCATGATCCCCCTGCTGTCGTCACCAAACTTCCAGCCAAGGACAGCCAATAGGAATAGCCCAGACTGGGGTCCTGAACCAATCATCGTCTTTGTAGCATGAGGCGAAGATCAAGACGGGGAGAAACGTCAGGCCACCTGAAAATGGAAAGCAAATCTTGAAATCTGAGTTAGATGACTGTACACTTTTAAGAAAAGTCTTTAAATTTCGAGAAATTAATGTAAATCTGTTCCAAACAAAACCTTACACTCCACTCCGACTCACAGTTGTTTCTTTTACATTCACATTGGCTTTACAAGATTGACTTTTTCTTTCATTCCTCGGCTAGAGCTCCGAGGTTAACCAGTGGTGATCATATTTCACGTATGCGATCGTTTAAGCCCACCATGAAGGTAGCCGTATTCAGACTTCGGGGAGTAGAGTGGCATAGAAAGAGGATATATTAAGCATTTGCTGTTGAAGATCAACCATCCACAAAATGCAGACATGACTGTCTTCCGTTTACAGTCACACTTTCAGACGACCAGGAACAAGAAAGTGTATTTTATCGTTGCCTTTTTCTCTCTCAGATTTTCTTCTTTTATTGAGGAAAAAGTAGTGGATGAAAAACAAGTTCAGGTAACAGCTTCTCAATCATTTTGAAAATGACTTATCAAAGATTCAATTAAAAAAAAGAATTCTAAGGAATAATGTCTTTCAGTGGCAGCTTTTTAGGCATTTTTGGGTAAGAACCATGCCTATATATAAAATAAAATATTATTCTTTTGGGGGATGGGGGATGAAGTGGGGTTGAGGTATTATCATAAAGCTAACAGTATGATAAGTTATGTTAAAGGAGATCAATCGACTAGGATTGTGAGTTTTATTTCCCAATTTGGTTGAATAATAGAGTCTTTATTTGATGGGTTGGTGGTCGGTGGGTTGGTTGATGGGGTGTTGCTTAGTTGGTTGGTTGGTTGATTGGTTAGCTAATGGTTGGTAGGCTGGTTCTTATCTCTTTATACTCCACCCTATTCTTTAAAACAATCACATATACAAAAAGCACCCCACCAATTCTCACACCGTCATTGTTACTCATATACCTCATCTCTTACATGAGCTTACAAATCTGATGATCTATCCCTTTGCCTCCTTACCTTCCTCTCCACCCACCCACCCACACACACACATTCTCTCTCTCTCTCTCTCTCTCTCTCTCTCTCTCTCTCTCTCTCTCTCTCTCTCTCTCTCTCTCTCTCTCTCTCTCTCTCACACACACACACACACACACACACACACACACACACACACACACACACACACACACACACACACACACACACACACATACCTGCAGTAAACGCCATAACGACGTGGACATAGCGACGGACACAGACGCTGCAGGACTCGGCAGGGTTTCTGTCGTCAGCCAGGAAGCAGGTGCAGAGAGCGATGGCGTGCGCCACCAAGGCAAAGCATTCCAGAGTCCGGGTCGCCTCAAAATAGGCTGCAAATAGAACAGAAAGAATTAGGTATTAGAGAAATGGGGGCCAGGATTTTTTTTTTTAATCATGGCTTTGTTTTGGGAACGGGATAGCTCAGTGGTCAGAGCACTCACTTTCCCCAAGCTAGGGTTAAGCAGCATCGAGCGTGGTTACCAAGTGGATGAGTAACTGTTTGCGCATCTTGGTTTCAATACAGTTCCTCCAGTTCACCCAGCTGTAAATGGGTACCTGCCCTCTTTAGGCTCAGGGAAAGTAAAGCAGACGAGGGAGAGGAGATGGGCGCCGCCCTCAATATGCTGGCCCCTAGAGAAGCTGAGGTCTCTGACGCCTCGCCCCCTTACGACCACATAGGTAATGGTACACCTTTATCTTTTACCTTTTCACCTTGATTTTCTTATAAATTAAATTATCTCTTCGCTATCAGTGTCTTTAGCGTCGGTGTAGGCGTTTTCAAACATTAGCGTTGTCGTCATTGTCTCGTCATTCTCTTCACATCATCGTCGACAATATTATCGTCATCATGATTCTTTTCCCTTTCCTGTTTATCTTCTTTTTCTGCTTTCTCCATCCCTCGCCTTCGCTTCTCTTCTTTTTTCTTCTTCTGTATCATCCCCTCCTTCACCTTCATTTGCATCATCGTCATTATCATCATCATCGTTGTCGTCGTCGTCATCGTCGCCATCGTCGTCATCATCATCATCGTCATCGTCGTCGTTGTCATCGTCTTCGTACATCATCATACATCAAATCAGCAGCAGCAGCAGCAGCAGAGCGATCAACAACATCATCATCATTATCATCATCATCGTCAACATCGTTGCCTTCTCTATAGGCTTTATTATATCCCTAATACTGAAGTTACCATTTTCGGTATGAATAGTTAGCACAAGTACAGAAATGACGATGACAACGGGAAGAATAATAGTACGAACAAGAAACACACACACACACACAACACACACACACACACACACACACACACCACACACACCACACCACACGCCACGCACGCGCGCGCGCGCGCGCGCGCGCGCGCCGCGCGCCGCGCACAGGTCTACCAAGTTGTGGTATTGTAAAATTTCATGTACGGGGGGTGAAGGGTGGGGTCTTGTAATCAATCTAGAATCTTGAATAAATCTTTAAAATCTTTGAAACCACCCATCATCCCCAGACATCTCCCCCCCCCCCCCCCTTACCGGCAGCAGAACAGGTGTGATGGCAGAGCACCCGTCAGAGTGGCCCCTGCCCTCCTGGCAGGTTTCCCACAGGCCGAAGAACACGGTGTAGTTCCCCCTCCAGTCCTCCACCCACTCGCGGGACCCCAGGCCCCCAGGAAGAGAGCGGCCCCGATCACCACCAGCAGCAGACTCATCACCAGCTGCGTGTCGCCCGAGGAGTGACCCATGATGATGATGATGATGAGAGGAGGAGGAGGAGGAGGAGTGAGGTGGTGGTAGTGGAGAGAGGAGGATGCTTGCTTGCAGGCAGGCAGGCGCCCAGGAAGTCTGGGACAGTCAGGTCTGTTACTAGGTGTGGTTAGAAGGACGACGTGTCATGCCTGTTGTTCTTTTCTTTTCTTTTCCTGTCCTTTCCTTTCCTCCCCCCGTATCGATGGATGCACGAGTTTCATGCCTTAAGAAAGAAGACCGTTTCAAGGTTTTATTTTGTTATTGTTGTGTGTGTATGACTGATGTTTGTAATATTTTTAGTTATCCAAATAAGTCGTTAAATACACCACCAGGCTATCCTGTCCCACTCTATATTAAAGGAGAACAATCCTCTGAAGTCAGAATACGGCTGCCCGTATTATTGAAGGATGCTGAAAATCAGTGATGCACGTTAAATTCTCACCTCAGTATGTACTGACGGTCTCGCGGCAATTCTAAGGTGGGACGAGTGACACAGAGCACATAATCTGGGAAAACACACATCAGGGCATCATCCCTCATCATCATCCATCATCATCATCATCATCATCATACATCATTCATCACTCATCAACAACAACAACAACACAAACAAAAACAACAACAACAACAACAACAACAACAACAACACATTGCCTGTACACTATCTGAAAACCCGACTGGCGCCAGTTGTTCTTCGAGCGTTCTATCAGTCTTTGTCCTTTGAGAGAGTTAATGAATAATTCGGTTAGTATTATCTGTCTGGCGACAGTCTTGCGACATATTGTAGCCAGCTCAGACGACACTTACATATGATGATGGAGAATGTCGTCAGGTGGGCGAGACACATCTTGCAAGAACGCTTCACGACTGATGTCTCGGAAAAATCGGCAGACTGGTTATTCTATTACAGCCTAATCTTTGAAATTCACCTTTCTCAAATAGGCGAGAGTGACAAAATGCTCTACACAGAAGCGGAGGTAGTGGTAATTCTTAAGTGCTTTATTTTTTTTTGTGTTGTTTGTTTGTTTTCTTTAAGTTTTTCTGTTTTGTTCGGGGGAGGGGGGGGGGGGGGGAATCTGCACAGCTACCAGGTACAATTTATACTGACGTAAGCAACTATACAGATATTTTAGTGACAATATGTATTGGTCAGTTTGTCAGTCAGTCAGTAACTTAGTCAACAGACAGCATATCATACTACCAACTTTCAGAGCGACTTGCTTACAAATCAAACTCCATACAACTATGTTTTCTTTGTTCATTCAGTTATTTGTTTGTTTATTTATTTGTTCATCAGTTCATTTATTCACTTTCTATTTCTCAGCCTGTGTGTATGCACGCTCAAGTACGTACGTCCATATATATATATATATATATTGCCCATATAGATTGTATAACTTTCATGTATGTATGCATGGCAGGCCAAACACAGTGAATTTGCTTTCATTTGCTTTTTGTTGTTAGTTAGTTTTATATTTGCTGCCACGCAGCCTGCCGCGCTAGGATACATTGAAATCATATCCGCTGTCAATAATTATATTTCAAGAGCACGCAGCGCGTGTGACCCATCAGATTTCATGCACACACCCCCACCCCAACCCACACAGACACACACAGACACACACACAACACACACACACACACACACAAACACAACACAGACACACAGACCACAACACACACACACACACTCTCTCTCTCTCTCCCTCTCTCTCACGACACACACACCACACCAACACACACACACCACACACACACACACACACACACACACACACACACACACACACACACACACACACACACACACACACACACGTCACACACACACACACACACGCGCGCGCGCGCGCGCGCGCGCGCAGCACGCACGCACGCACACACACACACACACACACACACACACACACACACACACACACACACACACACACACACACATGTAGGCTACGCAATTGTCAGCGGCTATCATCTGCACAACGTGCAGGGAATTTCTCAGCCACACTCCCCCCCTCCACCACCACCACCAATCCTCCCATGAAGTCATGAGCTGTTTTCCCAACCTCACAAAAACAATTTGCCTCAAACACGGACTATCCTCACACATCGATCCGTCATTCCCCCCTTCACCCCGTTGATTTGATTCCCAAGTCTAATCATTTATACATCCATGTTTGCAGTCCCTCCGCGCCCGAAGCGCGAGCAGACACGAAGAAGGAGGGGGAGAAGAAGGAAGAGAGAGAAATCAAATTGGAGGCAGGAGATAGAGGAAATTGGACAATGGCGGTTTGTGGACAAATAGCAAAAAAGCGAACAAACATGTCGGCTTCGGGTCAAGGAGAGAGTATTTTATAACCACATTTATAACGTTGATGGTTGCTCAGATTGATAAGCGTTGAGAGAAAACCAAATCTTGTTTCTTTTCGCAGTCTGTCGATCCAGTTAACTCACCCACCCACCCCCATTTCTCTCCCCCCCCCCTCCTCTCTCTCCCCTTCTCTCAGGCATTAAGCCCTATCCCATCAGCAGAAACTATGACTGAGGCGCCGTGTTGCTAATTGAAAGGTTCTAATCCTTAACGGAGAGGAGAAACAAGCTATTGACAAGCTGCTAGTAGGCCTAGCTGAGTAACGTTGTCACCGTGTTAAAGCGGACAGGCCCAGATGCAATATCCCACTTCAATCTAACAATTGTTTACCGATCATCAATGCCTGTTAATTTAAGCTTTATAGACTTTCATCTGGTTTATGTTTGCTTTTGCAGTTAGGATCAAAACAAAAGCAGAAATCGAAAATTGACAGAAAATATTCTTTAGTAATATTCTTTAGAAGGCCACATGTTCAGTAGTTTGATTTCCAATTCATTCAATCAAAATTTTATTTCAAGAAACCCCCCAAGGGTACATGAATTTGACAAAACCATGCTTGCAGATATGGCTGTGAAAATACTCACAACAAAAATCCTAACACATGGATGGCATAAAGAAGAAAAAAGAAAGAGTATTCACAAACATAGAACTACCCCCCCCCCCCCCCCACACACCAAAAAGTCCGGCCACTTGTCAAACACTGTTCCAAGTGGTGTTGTAAAGTCCGGAGTGTACCCTGTAGGTACGCATAGTTACTGGGAATGGAAGTTTCCAGGTGTTGACAGACACTTGGTATTCTCACCAAAGGCGAAACAAATAATTATGTTCAATGCTAATTGTCAGTTTGTTTCACTGTAAGATTAATAAGCGCCTCAGTGTGAACACATAATAGGAAGTTCTTCGGTAAAATAATTGTGTGTGCGCGCACGCACGCACACACACACACACACACACACACACACACACACACACACACACACACACAACACCACACACACATAATTATATTCGACCTCTTTCTATGCCTAACTAAAACGAAACATCCCCCACCCACCCACTCCTAAAAAAATCCTTACCTTTTCTTATATTTTAACCAACATAAATCCTTTCAGCACTACGAACAAGGTACTCAGAGAAACAACACACCTCTTCCACAACAACGAAATAACAGCCCCAAGTAACAACCCTCTAGACCCTCTGACGCACACACACCTGTTCTTTAATTCCAGACAACACAACTCGGGTAGCTCAGAGTGACATGTCCAGGGTATGGCTACGTTATTTCTGGCACCGTGACTGACCTAACAGTACAGACAAGGTCAGCTGTGTGAAACAACCCACAGCATAAGGTCACAGTCAAGCGGCACATACTTACCTGCTGTGGTGTGAAGAGTTCGATTCGCATGAGTGGACACAGTGGGAGTTTTGGCTGAGTGAAGTTGGAATTATGAGTAAACAGAAAGTACTAGAGTAAGTTTCTGCTTTTGAAAGCTGATTAGCGTTAGACCATTATTAACATTGATTGTACAATTGTGGAAAACTTACTGAGAATTTGGGCTGTTGTTCCCCCCCCCCCCAAAGGGATGGGGTAGAGCCATGTGCAGTGCCACAATTTTTTTTTTTTTGTTTTGGGGTTTGTTTATGTTTCATTGGTTAAAAATGATTACGTTGCGTTTAAACAGGTTTTATTCAATAAATGATTACAAAAACACAAGTCAACTATAGCACAGCAGGGAAGAACATCAAGCCATAGCTATCTTTAGTGCCTCCCTTGTGGCAAACCAGCAACACTCGTGCTCGCAAACAATGAGCACCAAGCTCGTAGGTACTGTCATATGTCTATCTATACGTAGCCTACAGTTTGCAAGAGAGGGGCTGTTGGGGTTTTTTTTTCATTATTTTGTGTAGGTGTTTTTAAAACTCAATTTGCTTGTGATAACGTTCTTGATGCCCTGGGTTCTTTTAATTAAGCTAGATGCATGACAGTTGGATGCGGGATGTATACATCTCAATTTGCATAACATCTAATTGGTTGAATCTGAAGCTTTAACATTCAGACTAGCACTTGAAAGTTTAGTTGGTGAAATGGTCCAGTTTGGAACAGGATTCGAACCCAGGACCTCTTTAAGAAATGATAGACAGGGATAGCTTCAGTGGTCAGAGCACTCGCTTTCCCCAAGCTAAGGTTAAGCAGCATCGAGCGTGGTTACCAAGTGGATGAGTGACCATTTGCGCGCCTTGGCTTCGGTTCAGTCCCCTAGTTTACCCAGCTGTAAATGGGTACCTGCCCTCTTTAGGTCAGGGAAGGTAAAGCAGTAAGGGAGAGGAGATGGGAGCCGCCCTCAATATGTTGGCCCCTGGTGAAGTGAGGTCTCTGACGCCTCGCTCCCCTACAACCACACAGGTTATGAGACACCTTTACCTGTTTTAGGTTCAGCAGATATGTGAACGACATAATTTGCTCTTCCTCGACAAACCCTCCGCTGTTCTGTACTCAGTGATTTTTTTCTTCATCGTCGTCAAACACTCAGACAGCGAATACTATTGTCTGTCATATGAGTGGAAAGGCGTCGCGCTGCCATTAAGCGCCTGACAAGTTAGACCCAGCATATCCGACTTAGACATGGAAGAGAATTGTTATCAGTTAAATCTTTCTGGGAAAAAAAGTTAGGAGAATGGACCAAAAAGGCAGAAAATAGAACAAGGCGGTGACAGGAAGAAAAGGAACAGGGCAGAAACAATGAGAGGGATAGAAAAAGGGAAAATGGGGATGCTATTTCTATGGACAGGCCTCCGGCATCCCAAAGGGGGGACTCACTGACTGTAAGTGGGGATCTGTGTACAGTCTCCTGGTGAGATGATCAACCCAGATCTTGTGGGCATCATGTATTCAGCACACTCTAAATAATTTGCAGCAATACGGGATGGGGGGACGGGATAGCTTATTGGTCAGAGCACTCCTTTCCCCCAGCCAAGGTTAATGCAGCGTCGAGCGTGGTTGCCAAATGGACGTGACCGTTTGCGCACCTTGACTTAGTACAGTTCCCCCAGCTGTAAAATGGGTACCTGCCCTCTCTAGGGTCAGGGAAGGTAAAGCAGCGAGGAGGGGAGATGGGTGCCATCCTCAACATGCTGGCCCCTAGAGAAGCTGAGGTCTCTGACGCCTCGCTCCCCTACAACCACCCAGGTTATAGGACACCTTTACCTTTGTTACAGCAATACAGTTGTCCATAACACAATAGCAACAACAATAAACAATAGTAATGATGATAATAATGATAGTAATAATAATACACAGTGTCTGTCCAAAAGCTTTAGGTGCGTTGCAGTAGCTTATATAATGTTCTTTCCCTTTCCTTCCTTTCTTTCTCTCATACCTCCCCCTCTCCTTTACCTACCCCCCCCCCCCCCCTAAGCCCACTCCTGTGTTAACGCACTCGTCTATCCCTCTGCCCCCCCCCCCCCCCCCAACACACACACATGATGAGGATAACAAGCATATCAAAACGCACACACAGACACAGTGTGGTCATCATCTGACATTATTTAATTGCTGTAAATAATCATTCAGAGCACGGCAAAAACAACATTCTTAACATGATGACAAAACCTTCCAGATGCTGGTTATCAAAACAATCATAATGTCAATCAAGTTATAAAACTGGACAAAAGTTAATTCATACATTTCAAAAACAATGTCAATCAAGTTATAAAACTGGACAAAAGTTAATTCATACATTTCAAAAACAAGTTATAAAACTGGACAAAAGTTAATTCATACATTTCAAAAACAATGTTAATCAAGTTATAAAACTGGACAAAAGTTAATTCATACATTTCAAAAACAAGTTATAAAACTGGACAAAAGTTAATTCATACATTTCAAAAACAAGTTACAAAACTGGACAAAAGTTAATTCATCAATTTCAAAAACATCAAGTTATAAAACTGGACAAATGTTAACTCATCAATTTCGAAAGAGACAATAAAGGGGCACAAAAGGAAAGTCGCTATAAAACATAAGAAGAAAGTAACCATCTTTCAAAAACTGAAGTGAAATAAACACAGCAAATGAAAAGGCAGGTTTTTCTTTGTTTTTTGGGGGGAAGGGGGTGGGTTGAGGTCAGAGACAGTAAATATATGAAAAAAAAATCAACTGTGATATGATTATGTTACTGGAAAGTGAAAAAAAAAAAGGATGTCAGAAATCCCTTGATAAGGCACTGAGCAATCCTAACGACAAGAATGCATTGAACAAATACAGGACTGACTGACTGCTCCCTCAACTCCCTGAGGAGTCACTGAAGCTCTGCACTGAAGTTTTCAGACAGTGGTGTGTCACAGGCAAGTTGAACCTGGAAGGCCCATCCTTCCCCAAGGAAAAACCAAGTCAAAACAACAGGAAAAAGGACAGACAGACAGACAGACACAGACATCATTCCACATCTCTAACCCCATATCAGCCATATGGCACAGTCACAGGATTGTAACGTCAATTGAAGGCCGAGATTTAAGTCACAGAGTAAGGAAAACAGTGAAGAAAAAAGATATATATATATATATATATATATATATATATATATATATATATATATATATATATATATATATATATATATATTGGGCTTTGTTTTAAGCACGCTTTCTAATATCCAAGCACCTGAACACTATTTTGGAATGTGCTTTCTTATAAGCGAGCAAAAGAGTAAATGAGTAAAACAATAGCTACTTGGACATTTCATAATGGTAAAAACATAAAAACACCCTATCTACAATTATTCATCAAGTTTGTTGTAGTTGTTGTTGTGTTTTTGTTGTTGTTGTTGTTGTTGTTGTTGCTGTTGCTGCTGCTGCTGTGGTGATTCTTAAATTGGTTTGTTCTGGTCATGTTCCGTCTACATACGAATGAGATTTTAAACTGTAGCCTTCTCCATGTTTTAGTTCCATTGTGTGCTGGTGGGAACAGATGACAATATTTACACAACTGCATACACATGGGGACTGGATGAAAAAAAGCACATGAGTGCTTATCCCATTATCCTCTATATAAAAGAATAAAATAAATAAATAAATAAAATAAATAAAAGTTGAAATTCAGCGACAACGGTATAATGTTCAAAATCTTAAACAAACACACACACACACACACAGAGAAATTCTGTGCATTCAACAACTTTTATTTCTGTAACTATAAAGGAAAATCCATGACTAAAATAAAGCAGAAACTTTTTTTCGGAAAAGAATATAAAGTGATCAATGCTTGACTGTCGGCTCAAGATCTTTGGAGTATCACTTATCACAGGAATAAAAATCGTTTAAAAAATCGCAAAGAAACCTTGAAAAGATTAATAAAAACTTACTACCAGACACCTGACTGGTAAATGTATAGATAACAAGTAGAAATAAGCTTTGATTGGGTGTTACTGAAAGCTATGACTGAATCGGCAGGGAAACTAAAAACAAACAACCTGTCACCAGGATTCTGTAATTCGTGAGTTTGCTTGAAGATAAAGTCACAATAACTAACACAAGTAAATAGATATATCGTCATTTACTGGAAACAAACGACACTTGAATGACAATGCCATATGCTCAACAAGATAAAATAAAAGAGGCTGTACTTTTTAGGCCGACTTGTTCAAATTTTATGCATGTATTAGTTTTTACCACCGGTTTACAAGAGAAACTTGGGGCGTTCAGTGTTGAGGATTCAAGCCACAGCAACAACACGTTCAAAGTGCTGGCACACATTTTGAGATCTGAGGCTGGCTTCACCATTCCGATTCCAGCAATCAAAAAGGGGAAAGAAGGGGCCTACAGGCACCTGCCCAAACTGTTGCGAAAAATACACGCTGTGCGTGAGAGTCTATGTAATGTGAATGAATGAAAAAGAAACACAATGTTATTAGGAGAAATTTGCTTTTATGTGCCTGTCTTCAAAACTTGCCAGCCACATCTGGTGTGACGTCAGAAATTCCTGAAAGGAATCAAGTTGGGTTTTTCGTGGAAATGCTTTCGGTTTGATGAGCTCCCTTACAGGAAACTGACTGAAGGAGGTCTGCTATTGCAAAGTAAGTTCTCAAAACCAACTAGACTTTCTCATACCCGAGCTAACATTCTCCGTGGGACCAGAAATTGACGTTCTTATAAGAGGGACTTCTTATAAGCGGGATTCTTATATCAAGCTTTCGTAAGTCATAATAAAGAACACCTTCGATGGAACCAAATTTTTTGCTTTCTTATAAGGGGGATTCACTGTAAGCAAGCTTCATATATTTATGTATATGTTCTTTCCTTTTAAAAATTAGCAGATTCTGGGAGAAAAATAATGACACACAATAAAAAAATGCAGACAAAAAATCTCAAAACAAACATCTTTTACGGTTTCAGATAGCATAATTCAATTTGCAAAAAGCAAAAAAAAGAAACTGATTTTTGCTAACCAGATCAGATTGCAAATCCAAAAAGCAAAACACTACCTCTACTACTTACAACATATCATAATGATAAAATGCACACCACCAATGTCGGTAACTATTAACATTCTCATTTATGAAAGGACATTTCATAAAGCTGCTGAAAAAATCATGAGTACAATTCAAAAGCTGTAACCACTTTACCACTAATCACCTGAAATCACACATAATTATTCAGTGTTTCTGTTTATAACAAAATCAAATGCCAAAATCAATGAGGTGCACATCACTTGCATTTCTAAAAAAAAATGTACAATTATCTAAACACCATGAAAGACAACACAGGTTCATGATACATTCCTGAACAATGCTTTTATTTTGGTTCAATATCACATTCACCGTGACCGAGTATAGAGAAATGAGTTTGTATAGTTAGCCTCCTCTTTGGTTATAATGTGCTGTTTCTAATGCCAATCTAATCAAAATATAATATCACACACAAGTTCTGGAGGATATGTACCCGTTATCACATCTTTCTAATGTAGACAGTCATCTAGCATAAATGATAACATGATGCTGGTTCCATTCTGAGGCACCCAGGCCAATATCACATGTGCACATATCAAGCACGAAATATATGCTAGCATAGCCTTTACAAACTCGGTCAATTTTGTTCACACAAGGTTATTCTGACTAAAGTTGGAATTCTAGATTTTACACACCAAAAAAGCATGACCTTGCGCATAACACACACAGCTTTTTATGCTGTGCATTTTCTCACATTTTCATGGTCATTTTACAGTTATGTTGAGAAAAAAAAAAAAACGTCATCGAAAAACTTTCCAACTATGCTCAGTGCCCATTATTCTTTTCTTCTTCTAAGGCCAACCCTTTCCCCCCCACCATTTAGGTAGCCACATTCCGACTTCTGGGATGGTGTCTAAACACAATATCTGCGTGCATGCCTTTTTTAAAACAACTTTGTCATCAATTCCTATTGGCATGGATTGGCCTATTTTCTGAAAGGAAGATGTTCTGCCTACATTTGATCGGGGAAGGGGGGGGGGGGGGGGGGGGGTCAATTTATAGTCTTATCAAAAAAACTTGGACATTCAGTTCAATTTTCTTGTCAAATTGGAAAGAAAGGGCACGGCTAAGAATTGAAACCTAGAATCTCATGGTTTACTTGGTAAGCAGGTGAACATCTTTAACTGTCCTGTATATTCCTTCTTACACAAGGGTTCTGAATCCTAAGGGCAAAGTCCAATAACATTCAGTTTTACGCATCTAACAAAGTAATCAACACTATAGCAAATAAACTGTCCTCTCACACACATTAACAATTAAGTACTAGTGTCACTCTTCTCTATTACACAGACCTCCTGTTGACATGATTACAGACTAGATAAAAAAAAAAATCATATGGAAAAAAAACAACCTCGAAAAAACAGAGTGCCTCTGCTGGAATAAATCAGACAATTATACTGTCTCCATAATTATCAAGCTTGTTCAGTCACACTTTGTGAGCAGAAGTCCACTGGAAGCCTTTATCATCAGACTGCCATACTGCCACTGACCATAAAGGCCCTGCGCTACTGCTGGATCACTTCAGTCAACAGCAGCCAAGATTTTTATGAACTGGCTGGATTTTGGAGGGGTGAATTTTTTTCTCCAGTACATTGGCTTAAAAAAATGAAAAAAGAGAAAAAAAAAAAAAAAAGGAGGGGAAAGGTGTATGCATATCAACAGTCAGAAAAAAAAAGTTGAATCCCTGAAGTGATGATCACTTGACAATCACCCATGATTATGACTGAATGGAAGCTAAGACTTTATGAATGACTGCGCAGGAACGCCTTACTATACCCACAGCAGCTATGCAAATCTCTGTCCAGGGTATTATGAGAAGCTGCACGTTTCCATAGAGAATAAAATAGCATGTATTTTTATGAACATCAATTCATGCTTTATATTATTCTCTTGTTAAAAATGACAAGAAACCACTATATAATGAGACCCTTCCCAAGAAAATGTATTTGATTGCATCTGATCCACTTTTCTGCTAGGAGTTATTTTAGGCAGGCAGGCAGGGGTCAGGCTGTCCATTTTAAGATTTTGGTCAATTATCAAACTACAGCCATTCTTTTACCTAGTACTGAGAGTAATAAAGTGTAATTTAGTTTCCTTCTGTTTCAAACTTGTGTTTAAAAACACCCAAACCCTCACCACGACCACCTTTTACAATGCGAAACTTCGCAATTTCTCATTTTGTCACTTCTTAAAGTCTAGTATATCAATTTGCAATAACATTTCATATAACTGTTGGAATTTTTTTTTTTTCAATCAAATAACTGTTAATTTTTTTTTCTACTTGAAATACAGGTTTCAAATTGAACAATACAATGCAACAATTGCAAACAATCTGAGTAGATTCCTTTTTGAATGAAGTCATTATAGACCCTTGTTTGACTATAGACAAGATATATATATATATATATATTATAATATAAATATATAATATATATATATATCATAGAGACATGTGTCTTGCCATGTGCTTTTGCTGAATAGCAACTATGTGATATCAGAAAAGATGTACTTGTGCGTGCACTGGGTAGTTAACCCAACATTGACACAATGTGCTTTTTCTCATGGATGAAACAAGTGCAATGGTGTAGATTGACAGAATTGCCTGAGGTTTATAAATAATATTGTTTTTCACATGTTTCACAAGATACCTTTATGTTAGTTTATAGAGCATCAAAAATGTGTGTTTGCATGTGTGTGTGTGTGTGTGTGTGTGTGTGTGTGCGTGTGCGTGCATGTGTGGTTATTTGCATGCATGGGTGTGTGCATGGGTATGTGTGCTTTCTTGGTTTAAGTACTTGAAAAAGCAGTTGATGTCACTTGTTTATGAAACATAATTACATTTGTACTACCTTTTCTCTTATTTTGCTATGTTTAAAAACATTTATCTTTAATTTTTTGTAATGAAAAATGAAAACTAAAAAAGTTAAAAAAACAAACATAAAAATCCTTTTTTATTATTGCAGACCAGTAACATACTAGTTCATGTAAAATCGACCTCAGCACAACAAGACTATGTGGTGGAGAGTCGCACACAACAGTATAAAGAAGATTTTTTTCTAATCCTCCAACCCCCCTTTGAAAAAAAGAGTAATTTTATGCAGAAAATAGGAATACACACTACATATACACATTCACACCATGCACGTGCACATGCACACACATGCTCACTTGATCTTCCTAAAATCCTCCAATCTATATCGTTATTATATGAGTTACTTTCAAACTTGATGTTACTACTGTTTCTAAAAAACACACAAACATTTTTTATGGCTCCGTTTTAGTTTATGTTCTGTGTCAGTTCTTTTTAAATTACAAATTGTTTACAAATATGTATAGTTTTGTTTTTGGTTACATGATTGTTTGTGTGTGTGTATGTGTGTGTGTGTGCGCGCGCACGCTTATCATTACCTGATCAGATAAATGCATAGAGGATAAAAAAAAAATGGCCCAAACAGTCATACCACTGAGTACCACTCTCCATCCCCCCCCCCCCCAAAGAAAAGTCAGGAAAAATCAGAACAGCAACTCCCCAGCACCAGACACAGATACAGCAGGCACAAGGCAGTGACTCAAACCACCTGTAGACACACACTCTCTCCACATTCTCTGTCACAAGTGTTACAGTCTTGACATACACACTCTCTCCATGTCTTTAGTCACAAGTGTCCCAATCTTGACATACACACTTCCTCCATGTCCTCCTCTGTCACAAAAGTTACAATCATGCAGGCAACACAGCATCCCTCAGGTGGCACAGCAGTGGCAGCAGCAGAAAGCTGGCTCAGTCAGCGGATTCACCGTCAACTGGAGGGGCAGGATCCTATGGCAGACAGGCTGCTCTGGGAGGTCCCTATACTCAGGGAGGAAAAGCCACTCTGGCATGACTGTAGGCTGCTCATGGAGCCTCTGCACACACATACACATACACATGCGCATACACACACACATACACACACGCGCACACACACGCGCATGCACACATACACACACAAATTTCCATTTAGAATGGTGAACAGAAGTCAAGAAGAGAAAAGACTGCACATACATAATAATAATAATGATAACAATAACATATGGAATTTATATAGCGCTGAATCTTGTAAAGAAAACAAATCGAAGCACTTGCATTCAAATCAGTCACATGCATGCAACCATTCACAAATAGAATTAACAAATTGCATATTTACAAACACACACACAAACACACACATACGTCTAATATCACATTTTGAGAAAAGACATAAAATGAATTGAACCACACACACACACACACACACAGCAACATGCTACCGCAAGATAATGGAGATGGAGGAGACTGACTAAAAGTAGGGACAGATGTGAGGTGTAATGATAGAGAAAGATCCTAGAAAGGAAATAAGCGCGTCTTAAGACTGGATTTGAGAGTGTCAAATGAAGGATTTTGGTGAAGGGACATTGCATTGTACAATGCATCATTATCAATATTTGTAACCACAATGTAAAATAAAAAATTAAAGAATGTGAGGACACTGCACAATTTTTGCTCTAACCCTTGCTAGGATGTCTCTGACAGTCTGTCTGACAAAATGGACAGTGACATTAAAGTTTATTACAGTTTGAACATTTTCACGCTTTTTTGCTTTTGATACTCAACGAGGTCTTTTCTTCTCTTTTTAAGCCACTAATCAATAAATCTGCGTAATGAGAACAATGAAAAAGGTAAAACAGGTATATCACACGTGTGCACGTATGTGTGTGTGCGCGCGTGCGCGCCACACGCACACACACACACACACACACACACACACACACAGCCTCTTCAAACTACCTTTGGTCACAAACTTTCTATATAAAGTACCACAGCTGCAAGTTACCTGAAGGCTTCAGAGGGCAGCAACTCTGTGTTGTACATGACTTTGGATTTGTGGGTGGACAGCGGGAAATCAAAGGAGGGTTTGGCAGAGTCAAAGTACTTCCACTGCAGAATGTAGCTGCCCGGCTGACTTGTCACATGTGAACCCTGTCACCCATGAATGGTAAATGTTAGGTAAATCATGCATAAATATATGGTATGATAAGAAGCAATGCCTTCAATTGTCTTGACCTTCAGAAGAACTGTCAACACAATCTTTAAATTATGCTACAAATGAAATTTCTATGAGGCAGTATAAACACAATTTTTTCATTTAAATACTGATGCAAATTAAAAACTTCTGTGAGAATATAAAAAAATATGGAGTTTGTTCCTCTACTTTGCATCATTTTATATTAGCAGGCAAAGATATGTTTGGATGCATACCGTCCAGGGTAATCACAGTGATCTGATTTGACTCGTTTAAAGTCTTTTCACTCCTAGCAATATCAGACTATAAGGAGAATATTAATAATAAACAAACACTTGCAGTTTAGTGGACAGATAAAACATTTATTTTATGGACAAATGTAACAATAATTTGAAAAATACAAGACAGGATAGCTGGTGGTTAGAGTGATGGGCTCGTAATCTGCTGACCCGGTATTACTCTCATTCAAGAGGATTTTTTTCTCTGGAGTTAACATCAGTGCCAACTCGTCCCCCAAAAGTGCTTTGGATGAGACTATAAACCAAGGTCCTGTGTGCAAACACATGTAGAACATCTTGTGCACACGTTAAACCCGTTCCGCTTTTCGGAAGAGTAGGCCATTGTGTGCAGGTAGGAACAGATGACAACATTTACAAAACTGCATACACACGGGCACTAGTTGTAAAAAAAAAAGCACAAGTGCTTATTCCATTATCCTTAAAATAAAACAATGAAATAAATTCATGCCTATACCTCTGGAAACATTATGATGATTTGTCTCCTCATCCTTTCTCTGTCCTACCTCAAAGTTTACAAACACATGCATGTCAGCTATGTGAATTAAAAAAAAACCCAAACAAACAAATTATATTTGTTTAAAATGACACCAGCAGATTTAAGAAACAAAATAAAATTCCAACTGATATCCCAACAATGGCACCTCAGGACGCCACTACACCCCATACCTGCACACTGTCTCCATCGCGACAGATGCGAGGAGATTCGATGATGCTGAGGTCGACCCCCACAGTCATGTTTTTGTGGATGTACTGCATGCAGCCTACACTCCCTCCGCTGACGTGGTGCTGATGCCCAGAGTCCTGGGCCAGGGCGTGTTTGCAGCGCAGCAAGATGAAGGTGACATCGCCCTTCAGGATGTCAAAGTCCCAGGTGATGACACTGCCCTTCTGGCCAACTTCAATGAGAACCTGCACAGGACCAAGCTTGTGAACTCTCTTGTGCTCTGCTTTAGGTATAGCAATGGTGAGTCTATTATGTCTGTTTTTGATGGCTTGATTTCAATCGATACAGTGGGTTCATGTACATATGTATGTACACACACACACACACACACACACACACACACACACACACACACACACACACACACGTACACACACGTACACACACACACACATACGCATGCGTACACACACACCTATCCATCATGAAAAGCAAGGAAAAAGCAGGGAATACCTCATGAGGGAACTCTTTGACCACATGGGCTGTCTGGTAGAGAGAGTTGGTGCTCAGCGGTGTGGCTCCGTCACTGGAGCATTCTGCAAACTCCTCCTGGTACAGAGACTTGGGCACCAAACCACCCTCCCCCACTCCACACTGCAACACAGACATGTGCATGTGTACACACACATACACATACGTAAGCAATACAAACTCAAGAATTCATTTCCCGAATCACTTAAATACATGGCTTGTTAATTCAGATGTCACATCAATTCAACTACAAACTTTTCTTCTTTTGCTCCTTTATTTCATGTTTTAATATAAAGACTGACACCATGTTTATCCATACATATACTCATCAAATCAATAAAAAAAAAAAAAAGTGAATAAATACCAGACCTTCTAAACTGCAGTGTTGTTATGCTGTTAAGTATTGCATTAACTTTACAGTTGTACTTTATTCCAGATAAAACACAAATAATAGCTCAACAATAAGACCAAACCATTAGGAGTGAAGGTTTTCCCATGTAACAGATAATACTCACATAGCAGTCTCCCCCCAAGAAGTCAGGGATGTACTGTTTCTCCACAAACTCCACCAGTCCACCTGACCCCAAGTAGTCCTTGCCCCCATAGATCATGAACTTCTGTCTGGTGTTTTCGTCGATGAAAGGGGACACGAGGGTCCACAGCACAGGGAAGACCCGGGTGCTCGCACAATCAGCAGTCGCCCCATTCGTCTCCGGATAATTGGCCTCCACGGTTTCGATGATACGCAGGAGAGCTCGAATGCCAGGGCGCCACAACATGTCGTATACTGAGGCCATCCAAGTCCACAATGCACGTACATGCACTGCAACAGAGGTTTGGTGTCGCTATGAGCTGCCCTGAAGTCGGAAGTGTTGATTGAGGCCAGTAGGCAACCTCCTGCAGAGTTACAAGCACAGGGAAGACTTGGTCTGACACATTCTACTCAACATGTCTATGGCCAGGGAATGCAGAAGAAAAGAAGGTATCACTTAACTGCCACTGCTAGAAACAACAAAGTTGCCCACAGTCACAGTTACGGGAGAAAGCACACTTCATATGTAGCAGCACCCTTTATGAACTCGTCTCATAACATTTACATTTTCAGAGGAGTTTTGTGGTCATTCCTACAAGCTAATAACCTGTGCCTGAGTCTTTTTCAATCTAGCAAATTGTAATCAAGAGAATAACAAAAATGTCTTGCTACATGTTTTTGTTGTTTCATTATATTCTTTTGTAACACATTTAATGCAAGGGAGAGAATCTGACATTTTCAAAAAAGTAAATATCATTTAAACTAACTAAACAACACATACTTTAATTTCCTTTTTTTATATTTTAGGAAAATGCCAAAAATTGAAAGAAACAAGAGTAGCATTCACTGCATTGTCCTTCTCTCATCTTGACCTTAGTCCTTACTCTGCATCTCTCAACACCATTTCTGCAGTATCAACCAGGCACAAGTCTGATCAACAATCACGTCAATGAACACGGTCACATGCCACAGTCCTACAGGCTCAACAGAAGTAAATGCTAGTCAGTTTGGTTAGATATTGACTATGTCAACAATCAAAACATTTAACATACTCACTGCATACCATATTTGGTTTCAATCCTTAATCTGGTCAACTCAAGGAACTGGATTAACCAATGTACATATAAAAGAATAAATACACCATACTTGTTCTGTTAACTAGATATCTACCTGTTGGCTAGATAATATACTCTAAGGATCTGGCTCACAAAGTTATACTACCTTCTCTTTTGGAGTGAAGGCCGTATAACAAGATTATAGTTTAATGCTTAGCTTCCTATATCTTCTTTCACTCGCATCATAAAAACTCATTCCTGTACTCTATACCTTTATTCTATTTTGATGCGACGGCAGGTGATGGCCATGTCAGATAATCTACTCACAGTTCTGTTTCTTTATTCAGGGGGAGGGGAGAGATAGGAACGGGGTGGAGGAAGACAGAGAGGAAGATCACAAATGTATATACATATATTCATCCTGTGACATACCTGACAGGGTGTCCTCTCTTCTTTGTAGCTTCAGCAGCTAATTTTAACCCTTCCTCATTTTTGGCCAGGACCTGTGCAAAAACAATATATATAAATGATTTCTGTTCCAAGTCCTTTTGAAAATGCCTATAAAATAGCTGACAATCCTCAGTTCTTTTTTTAAAGGGCTGCATTTCATCTCTACCATATGAAATACATCTTATCAAAAATGAAGACGACAAGCACAGCTTTCAAATAACTATATGCATAAGCACAAACCAAAAGTCAGGAAAGATAAGATAGATAGATAAGATACAGAATAAGTTGATAAATCGCACTCCCTTCATAAACGTGAACACACACCACACACACACACACATACACACACACAAGACTTCTAAATCATATGTAAGAAAAAATAGTTACATATTCATAAACAATTCAAAGAGTGTTCCCAAATTCATGTTTTGCTTATGTAAGGTTTTATGTCAGACAATAGCAGTCCCAGCTGGGATGACTGGATTTTCTGCCAAAGTAAATTTCAGAATTTTGGTAGAAAGATACCGTCATGTCAGCATCAGGCATGTAAGTTCCCCCATATTTTCCATTACAGTAAACAAGGTTTCTTTAACCTTCTGGTCCAAAGCTGTCTTAAAAAATGAACATCTGATGCAGGCTTGGGTGGGTAGGAATAAATCTGACATTGTCAGTATAAAGTCCCAAACAAAATTTGATGAAAAAATGGTTTAAAATCAGTGTCAGCATCACATTTTTACTTTAACCAATGGAACCAATGATGAATATGCAAGATCCTGACAAATTTATACAATATGGTTTGGTAAACAAGTTATTTTTACTACTACTACTATACATTATATAGATATGAAACCAAAACCATTTTTCCTACATCATTTAAAAACAGAGCATGACAAAAGAAACTGGGCAAGAATTTTATACCACTTACATGTTTCAAAATGCCCTCTTCTCCAACGGACCGCATCAACCCCTTCACGTCCATCTGCCCCAGGCGCAGAATATACAGCGGTCGACCCTCTGAACACACATAACAAAATCTTTCTTCATATCTAACCACATTGCCAAGACAATGCATCTAAAGAAACATCCTTCCCTCTTTGAGGTAGTTAGTTTATCAGGAAGTAAGTAAAGAGTAGTAGAAGAGACTTGAAAACCGAATTAGGCCTTTTTCATAACAACAGATATGTTTCAATAGAACTGGAGAACATATCTTTTTTGGCTTTTGTCGAGAACATTCTCTAGTTTGACATTGTGACATTCCGTGTTTTAGTAAACAATCTCCTAAATGACAAGGAGTGTCTGAGAGCAAGCTTCTTCTCATAAAATGCAAACTTACATGTACTCACAATGGTGCAGTATACAAATCTGAACACATTCATAGAATGTCATGCCATTTTTCCAAACCTTCAATTCACAGAGAATACTTCCTTTTATTTTTTCTGACACCACTCCGCACTCTTCTGATTTCAATTTCACAATTATCAAATTCAACACGATTGACGCCATTTTCTGCTGACATTAGGGGAGAAAGGAAAGGGGGGGGGGGGGAGGCCAGGATAGCCAAGTGGTTAGAATGTTGCACTTATGATCTGACAGCCTGGGTTCCAGCCACCACCAAGGCACCTGTCCAAGGGGATTTTTCCCATTGAGTAAACATCAGATAGTATTCCACTCCCCGAAAGTCCTTCAGATGAGATTACAGTCCCAGGACCAATGTGTAAACAGATACAGAATATCTTGCACACCAAAAACAGTAAAACCCATCCTGCCTTTCAGATGAGTAGGCCATTGTCTGTCAATAAGAATGGATCACAAAATTATAAAAATGCATGCACACTAGTGCGACATTTAGACATCATCCCTAAAGTTGAAATGCGACTAACTTAATGCTGGGCAAAGAAATCCAATCCAATCCAACATGTTGTTTATAGCCCTGCCAACCACACAGGGCAAAGAAATGTTGCACACACAAAATCTTAACATTGGTGACCCATGGAGCTCTAGCTGAGAAACAGATGAAAAAAATCCACTGGAAATGTGAAAATGTCTATACCCTCAAGCATACACAAAACTTCAGGCCTGTGAAGATGACATGAAGCGTTGTAGCTAGCTCACCTCTGTCATGGTAGTGCCAGCCTCCCGCATAGTATTTCTCCATCACTTCAGGCGTGGTGTACACATCCAGCAGTCGGTCTATGTCGTGCAGTTTGCGCCAGGCAAGGGAGTGGACAAGCATGTCCCTGGCCTTCTCCACACTGAAGTCTCGGGCACGTAAAAACCTTAACAGGTGAGGCATCTTGGGAATCTGAAAATTAAAACAGGTACAGGCTACTGACTCTGAGAGGAAGCAACCATGTGCACACACTGAGGAATGACAGATGGAGAAAGTAAATTAAGCCGTATAGGCAGGTTAATTAAACCAACATTCTTTTACTATACCTATCTTTCACATCTGGGAAGTATGAGACTAACACCTGTGGAAAAAAGCATGGCTTTCAGATATAAACTGCCTGACACTGCATGTAAATTCATCTCAACATTAATAAATCTCACAAAAGACACTGCCTCATTATCTCTACCCTAGCCCTCCCACCCACCCCCACATATACTGTAGTTAAACCCAGTTCTAGTTCTGGTGGGCACATACTTTTTCTTTTATTTTCAGACAGCTTCATAGTGCAGACCTCTCAGCCTGGAATGCTTAACTGCCCACCAAAATACATTCCCCACTCCTTCCTCCCTTTCCCTTCCCCCCACACCACCTTCTCCGACCCCCCCCCCCCCTTTTTATGTTTACATTTAAATCAGTCAATAACAGCAACAGCAACAGCAACAGCAACAACAATCAACAATAAAAATAATCATAATCATAATGATGATGATGATAATGATGATATATGGAATCTTTATGGCACTGAAATCTTGTAAAGCAAACGAATTAAAGCACTTGCATTCAGATCATTTACACGCATGCCATCATTTACAAAAAAAAATCTACAGATTTAGATTTACATACACACACACAGACAATCTACAGATTTTAGATTTACACACACACACACACACACACACACACACACACACACACACACACACACACACACAATATACAACACACACACACACACACACACACAAATAGAACACACACAACACACTCACACACACACTCACACACACACACACACACACACACACACACACACACACACACACACACACACACCACCAACACCAGTCCTCACCTTCTCCTTGTGTGTCTTGGACAGCCACTGTTGCAGCTGCACCAGACTGCTCTCCTCCACAGGGGTAGCTGGCCCAGGAAGCGAGCGATGAAGTCTTCATCCAGCTTGCCAGGCTCTCCACTGCCTCACCTGGTCCCGCTGGTGGGGAGATGTGAACAGCAAGAAAGCATTAAAACACATGTCCACACACTATCTCTTGAGTAACTGTAAGAAAGGTGTGCATGTACATGTATGCTAGATCTCTCAATCATTGCAACTACTGAATAAATCTAGCAGCTGAAAAACACAGACTATTATTTCTGATCAGGTGCTATAGCTCGATAGACTCAATTCTCTGATCAGGTGGGTTTTTTGGTGATTTTTTTCTCGCTCTTTGTTTTGTTAGCTTTGGCATTTTTTTGTACAGACCTGTATCCTAGGGTTTCCAGGGCTCCCTGTTTGTGGAAGGAGGCGGCGGTGGCCCCCAGCATCAGGCTGTTCTGACTGTTGATGCTGGCCACGCTGCTGGTGCGACTGCGCAGACCTGAGTCCTCTGACCGCTGGTCCCCTGCGGGGCCCCTGCCACAGCAGGTTTGGGGTGTGTGCCTCTCCAAGGAGGGATGTAGGTGATGCCTTCACTGATCAGCTCCTGGATGTAGTGCTCAATCACTTCTTTGCCCTGTGGATATAGGTCAACGTACATTTCTGCTTCATTCTGAGTTTTATTTGATAAAGGAGATACATATTTAAAAATTAAAGAAGTTGACAAGTGGTCAAATATCAGAGAAAATTGAAAAAAAATTTTAAAAAACAACAAAAAAGCACACACCTGAGATCATAAAATCATCATACAAAGTCACTTGAACATAAGTATCAACACTATAAACAGCTGTATCTAGTTCTTGAAGTGCTGAAAAGCAACACCTGCTGAATTTCTCAAATAATGTTAACTTCTATGCTGTGCAAAATACTTCCATTTTTGTTGTTGTCATACTGACACTCATGATGTGAATAAACTTTATTTGCAGGCCTTCACGATCTTTTCATTCAATTTATGTGGTAGCATATTCACCATGAGACAGAAATCAATCAAAACTGAAAGTCAGCATCGGGTAATCAACTTTCAGATGTAGAATGAGTGTACAGCAAATTAAAATCTGAAAAACACCAAAAACTTAAAACATGGTTGATTTTGTTCCATTACCTACTCATATTAACCATAGATTGTTCTGCTTGTTAGGATTAGCAAATAAATGTCTTGACAATCTACGTCAAAACACTTGAGTTTACCACAAAGTTAAATATCTATATCTAATGTGCTCAGTGCCCCTACACAAGTCACTCTGACCTGACCCCACCCCAGTGGCCAAGAAGCTCTATGTAAGACTTGAAGTACCTGCAGCATATGGCTGCTTGTCACAAAAGACTATCCATCTAATAAACGTACCAACAAAAAAAAAAGAACAAAAAAAAAAACTCAGATTTTGTAAGGACAAAATTGCCTGGGAAAACCAATGCTGCTTGCCTTTGTCCAACACATGAAAGTGGACTCGATTTTTTTCTCAGAAATGACTGTCTTTTAGTAAATAAACATAGTTTAAATATACATTCTCATAGTTAAAAATCTCACCGTTCTTTTCCTTGGAAAATTATTACAAAAAATTGCCCCAAACTGATACAAAAAACCAACAAAAATCACCTACTTAGCACAATCATCAAACAATTCCATGCATAACAGTGCTACAAATGATGATCATAAGAGGAGAAGAAAGACCATCCCGTGTTTTGCTGCACTGACCTTCTGAATGTTCTGGGAGTACTGCTTCATGGCAAGTTTTCCGATGGTGTTCTCCAGGCCAAAGAAATGTTTGATGTCCAGAGCTGCATCCTGCTCAAAGCACGTCCAGTCAGGATTTTCTGGATGCACTGCATTCAAAGTAACAAAAACGATAATGAAATGTTGAAGATCAAGCAAACATTTATTTACTTATTTTTGCAACAGTAAAACATGAACATGGAATTCTGAAGAAGGAAAGCAACCACTGAAAAATGAGTTCCAAGAAAGCAGGTGGGACGATGGTTTGGAATTCACCTTCCTAACATTAGTAACAAGTGATCTGTGAGTTCTAGGTTTGATTTTGTTATCTTAATAATACACAATGGGTTCCCATTAGAGAGGTGAAGATGAACCAAGTTGAGCGACACAGTTAATAAAACATGAAACTGGTTCTTTTTTTTTTACTCACAGTGTATGTACAATTCTCTGTCACTTCCACTCTTGAGGAGAAGCTTTCATTGTGAGCTTCAATCTTCAATGTTCGATTTCTGCGATCAAGGGCATTGGTTTGAATGAAGTGCACATGATCAACTCCACAATCTGCAACATAGAAAATAACATGCAATGGTCAGCTGTCAGTTTTGATAAAGAAAATTTTTTAAAAAACAATGCAAGGCAAAACCCTTTTTCTTTTCTTTTTTTGCAAATCTAATAAAACTAAAAAAAGACAATGCGAAAACAGCTTTTGATTTCTAATATTCAAATTTGCACTATACAGTATCCATTAGAACTATGACATTATAAACTATACATGCAACAATGCAATGCACTCCACTACACTCCACACAACACACACGCTACAACAACTGACTTGACAGGACACTACACTAACACCTACACTACCTACACTACACCTACACTACACTACACTACACTACAGTCTAGACTTTACCACACTGCACCAGAATATTTCTTTACACATTACAACACAACACAACATAATACAAGTATAGGTAATATTACACTATACTGTAGCATTAGCAAGTATACTACACTGCACTACACTACACATATACTATACTACAAAACACTACACAACAAAATGCAACACTGCAAAACACTGCAAAACACTACACTTCATTACACAAAACACAACACTACACTGCACTACACATCACTACCCAGTAAACTACAAATTAGCATGTTAGTTTGCTACTAAACAAAAGATGCTATTGAACAAAAGAAGCTCAGTTACATGAACAGTTCGTGTCTAAAAAGTACAATCCTTTCAGCTGGAAAATCAATTTAAAGCAAAGGGCTGAAAATAAAGACTTCCTTGTTTTTAACAGTTTCACGATAACATTCACACAAACCTGTTACTTTCCAATGTTATCTTATCTCCTTCCCTTGTCTATAGATACATGTATGCATATGCACACACATACTGGTGATGCATTTATAGACAACATTCATGATGTGTATAGTATGCACATTATAACACATTCTTCTTGCTCTTCTCTAAGTACTTTACTCTTTCTTTCCTTTTTACATCTTGACCTCACAGCTACACCTACACAACCACATAAAAAAAATTACTGATATGCTCTCTTGCTTTAAAACACCCTCCTAAAGAAATACCTCAAGTGTCTTAAAAAATAAATAAATAATAATCACAGAAACTCAAAAATCAAAATTTGTCACTGACACTTTCTTTTGTATAACATTAACAACAGCCTAAATTTTATGGAATTCTTACTAAATACCTTTTCATTGCTAAACCTGGCAACTACAAACCCTTATAAATCCATGGTGTTTCTCTCACATGATATTACTCAAATGAAATATAATGAAATCTAAGATAAACAATGACATTTAAGTGTAGAAACTGCACACTATATCCACACAATATTTCATGTTCTCTCTACTTGTGACATAACTATTGTAACATATGAAAAATGTTTTCATCTTGTTGGTAATCAATAACTGAATAAGAACTGGAGTAACACATCAAAACATGTAATGTATGTACACTAGTTACTGTATTCAATCAAAGCAAAACCTGACCTTCTTCACAAGATAGGGTGCATTCACTGCAAGTTTACACCTGCGTTTTATGGTGAGAGTGGCTCCGTCCTCACTTTCCTCTTCTTCCAGGATCTCACAGCCCAGAAATATGGGGATCATCTTACATGTCGGGAACCGTTTTTCATAAGCCTGCAAATACAGACAGATAATTGGTCAATATAGTTCATGGTAATTAACTAATAAAGTTCAATTAACAACTTTGAATAACTTTTTCACTAAAATAAAACTTTTTTTTTTCCAACACATGAGATGGCAAACCCTGGAAGCATTGCAATGGAGCTTCTACAAAAAAAACAATTTGTTTATTCATTTTATTATTTATTTTTATCTTATCAATTTATTTCAACAATAATGGAATAAGCACTAATGTGCTTTTCATATCCAGTCTCCATCAGTATTGTAAATTTTGTCACCCATTCCCACCATCACACAATCTGACAATGGCCTACTCTTCCAAAAAGTGGAAGGGTTTTAACATTCTCCGTCATTGACAGCTTTCTATTAAATTCTTTCTTTGTTCAAATTCATCTTGTAGCACTGTAAACTTAGTGCCAGAGATTCTATAAATTGAAAGGCAATGTAACCTAATTGAAATGGACTGCCTTGGTAATCATTCATCAGTCAAAGCTACCTGTAAAATTAAGTGCACATCCACAGTTTAAATTTATTAGTCACCCATGTTCATGATGATAAAAATCCACTCTCAAACCACTATGCACTGGCTTCAAGACTTGATCCTGTGTCAGGCTAGCATGCCAGATCAAAAGGCAATGGTGCTGCCTTCATCCAGACATGATGCTCACCAAATAAACAGAATCCTTCAAAGAAGAAAAAATCCTCTGAAGTCTGAGTCTGGTTGCCTGTATAGTGTATGTTCATCATGGAAAGACCCTTAAAAACAGTCATACAGCAGAAATTCTACTTCAGTGTGCAATTTCAATCTCACAGTAATTCCCAGGTGAGATGAGTGAATCTGAGTGCACATTCTGGGTGATCCCCAGAGTGTTATTTATTTATTTATTTATCTATTCTTTTATTTATTTATTCTTTTATATCGAGGATAACAGAATAAGCAATCATGTGCTTTTTTTCATCTGGTCCCGTGTGTATGCAATTTTTGTAAATCTTGTCATCTGTTCCCACCGGCACACGATGGCCTACTCTTACGAAAAGCGGAACAGGATTTAACATGTGCGCAAGATGTTCTGCAACGCACACGGGGCCTCAGTTTAAAGTCTCATCCAAAGGACAGTTAAGCTGGGGAACCCACAACAACATAAGTATGCACAGTGGGCGTGGCCAGTAAAGGACACATTATTCTGTGCTGTAAACTTCCTTACTCTGTAAGATCTGATCACTTAAACAGCTTTATATATATTATATATTTTTTGGGGAGGGGCCTCTGATTATTTCCTCTTCTTTATATATATATATATATATATATATATATATATATATATTTTTTTTTTTTTTTTTTTTTTTTTTTTTTTTTTACCTTGCATTGCAGGTTATATTCACTAATAAAGCACATACATCTTCATCAATACTGCTTTTTATATTATCAAAATAGGCCAATTCGGGAAATCATGATTTTGTTATTACTGGTGCATATGTATAAAATTAAAAGGTCATGGTCATACCAATGATGGTAAGCTTGTTTACTCCGTTGCCTTGTTTAGTTGTTAGTTTACGTGGTATCACCAACAGCCAATTTAACCTGATATTATTACAACTTTGGTAGTTCCAAAGAAATAGTTGTATCAGAAGGATCCTAGGTTCACTGATCGATGTGCTAGTTCACTTATTTTGATGAATCGATCGACTGTCAGATAGATTTTTAAGGGGATCGATGAAGTGCTGCCATATTGAGAAAGAGTGCACCACTAAATTAGTCAATAAAGACAAAATGAGAAATTAGATAAAAACACACTTACCGCCATGACCATTTCAAATGGATATTTATATACCCTTACGGGTGACTGGTATGTGTGAACCATTTTGATGGGCTGATCTTGACAAATAAAAGTTTCACAAGTTTTAGGGTCACAATCAGCTGAGACTTCGAACTCGATATCTATGACCGACTTGCAGCTCCTATTGGTTCGATAAAAACATAGTTCTCTACAATCCTATTGGTTTATTACTTTGTAACTCTTGAGCTGCAAAAAAACAGAAAACACAAGAAATAGACATCAAATTCTGTTTTTAATTACCAGAATATTTTTACACATAAAATCTACTAGTATTTTTTGTTATTATTAGAGCATTATTTTGATAACTCATACGCCAAGACTTCAAGGGACATTACTCCCTATACTACCTTCTTTCCTTCCTTCTTTCGATTACGATCCACAGATGCATAATAAGGTAGGTCTAAAGCAATAAGAGAGACTACAC
>CM060316.1:9296720-9306720 GCA_030674155.1 Stramonita haemastoma | reverse complement strand
GACAGCGCTAAAGTGATGCTGCGTTTCTTCGTGGGGCAGAATGATGACTGGGACAAAATCATCACACGGGAACAAAACTTACACGGTGACGTCATCAAAATGGATACGTTGATACTTACGAAAACTTATCCCACAAGGTTCTGACGGCGATATCCTGGGTCTTGCGCAATGTCAGGTCTGCACAGCACGTCATGAAAATTGATGACGATACTTATGTCAATCTACCCTTCCTGCTGAGCGAGTTACGGGACGGTAACGTCATCAAGGACTGGACGCAGTCTTACGTCATGGGGGCTGTTTGTGTGAACGCCTCTGTGGTTCGTGAGGAAGGGGACAAGTGGTTCGTCAGTCGTCTGGACTACCCCAGTGACGTGTACCCCACTTACGTATTCGGTGGGGGTTACGTCATGACGAAAGCTGCAGCAGTGGGTATCATGGCTGCTAGTACCAGGGCGGATTACCTTCATCTGGAAGACGTGTTTGTCACCGGCATACTGGCCAGAACTGCCGGCGTGCATCACCTGCCTCATCCAGGCTTCGCTTTCTGGACCTCCAAGAGACCTTCACCTTGTGATTTGGTGACAGGGAGGCGATTGACCGCTGTGAACATGACATCCAAACAGTTTTACGTCATGTACTCGGGGATACATGCTATCTTGCGAACTGGAAACTGGACAGCATGCTAACTGTTTGTGCTTTGTTCATGGTTTTTTTTCCCTTTTTGTTATATATTTTTGTTGAAAACTATAGCAATAACAAGTGAATGTCCCAGCTGTTACTTTCACCAGTCTTGCCGATCAGAATGTTGACGCGGATATCAGGGCCTTCATTGACGATGATTATGTTGTGATGTGTTCATCAAAGAGTAACTGCATGAAAACAGCTTAAAAGTGAGTGAAAGGTTTACAGCATCACCGAAGTGAAGGTACCGGCTGATCATTATCAGGACAAGTACCTATGCAAAATTCTACACTGTGACTTCAACTAGGGAGAGGAGAAAGAGGACGAACAAACAAATGACAAAAAAAAAAAAGTTGTTCCATGCACGTGGGCCTAACAGTTATGAACCATGATTGTTATTTAAATCTGTTTGTTACTCCAGTTATAGTCTGTATTCAGAGGAAGGCAAGTTTGTCCTTTTTTTTGTTCCTTGGTTAGAGCTACGAGGTTCACAAATGGTGAGATTTTTGCATATGCGACCCCCCCCCCCCCCCATACACACACACACCCACCCACCATAGGACCCATCCGCGTCAAGACGATGAACACTATACATGAACCGTGTTTCTTTTTTTTTAGTCACTGTTCCATCGCATGAAATGCCTACTCTCTTAAAGGTGAACGGTTTAACATGTCCCCGAGATTACTGCGGCGTTCGCAACACGAGGCCTCGGTATAGTTTACCGAATGAACTGTGTACATTCTATTCATTTTCTCGTCAATAATCGGATGAATGGCCAACTTTTGAATCGAACGCGTAACCTCGTTCCCTGTAGGCAGATTTAACGTCTTGGTCGCTTGCAACACAGTGCCTGTTGCAGTTGTTAGCCGAGATATGTTACATTCAGTTCAATTTTGTCAAATGAGTGGGCAAGCTGATCGACACCCAGAAATCAAGGTACGTTAAGTTTTGTCCTTTACTCTATTTTTGCAGTTTTTTTCAGTGTGTGAGCTGGGAGTGTGATCTAAGTGTAGTGTGTTCTTTAGTTTTAGTGTGTGTGTGTGTGTGTGTGTTGTGTGGTTGTGTGTGTGTGTGTGTGTGTGTGGTGTGTGCGCGCGCGCGCGCGTGCGTGCGTGCGTGCGTTGTTGTTTCTTCGATTTTACGTCTGTTCACTCAAAGTGATATTAGACGATGGGAAGGGAAGGGGAGGGTCTAGTATGTTGATGGATGTGTGCAGTAAAATGGGTGTCTTTTTCTTAATAATGTATACAGTACATAGATTTGGTGTTAAACAGTGATAACAACAAGTAAATACATAACAAATGCTAGTATGACTTAAAACTATAACAAATTTCCGAAAGAACTCGTGCGTGCGCGCGCGCGAGTGCGTGTGTATATTTTGCGTGCGTGCGTGCGTGCGTGCGTGCGTATGTGTGTGTGTGTGTGTGTGTTGTGTGTGTGTGTGTGTGTGTGTGTGTGTGTGTGTGTGTGTGTGTGTGTGTGTGATTTGTTTGTTTTACATGGTTCAGCCTTATATAATTCTGTACACTATTATTCTTGTGTTATTTATTATTATCATTTCATTATTATTATTGTTATTATTATTATTATTATATCATCATCATCATCATCATCATCATCATCATCATCATCATCATCATCATCATCATTTTGTGTGTGTGCATGCGTACGTTTATGTGTGTGTGTGTGAGTGCATGCGTGCGTGCGTGCGTGTGTGTGCGTGTGTAAGAAAAGTCACATAATAATGTGCATTATCTATATGATCAGTGGCGGTTTTAACCCCATACATTCAAATGACTGAGATTCGTAAATAGGACGCTTTTACCCATTCGACCACTGAATCCCAATGCAAGTAGGTACACAGTCCATTATTGATCGATCATGTATAACTGATTGTTGGTACTATCGTGACCTTTTCCATCTTGGACGACAATGACTGTGATAATGTTGGTGACAGGAGAAAACAAGGCTAACTAACGATGATCGAATTGTGATGGTGGTGGTGCATACAACGTGGATGATAATAATGGTGGTGGTGGATGATGATGACGACAATGGTGATGGATCTCTCTCTCTCTCTCTCTCTCTCTCTCTCTACTCTCTCTCTCTCTCTCTCTCTCTCTCTCTCTCTCTCTCTCTCTCTCTCTCTCTCAATCGTTGGCATACTGTGATGTGGAGTGGTGTGGGTGTGTGGTGTGATGGTGGTTTGTTGTGTGGTAGTGCGGTGATGTGTTGGTTGTTGGTGTTTTCTGATGGGTGTATCAAGTCAAACTTTTATTCCTGTATGGTATCTTGATTTGTGTGTTCTTGTGTTGTGTGTGGTTTGTGTGTGTGTGTGTGGTGTGGTGGTGGGTGTGTGATGGTGTGTTGTGTGTGTGGTGTGCGTGTGTGTGTTGTGTGTGGTGTTGCTGATGGGAGGTGTCGTCGCGTGCGTGTGGTGTGTGTGTTGTGTGTGTGTGTGTGTGTGTGGTGGTGTGTGTGGTGTTGTCGTGCGTGGTGCGTGCTGTGCGCGGGTGTGTGTATATGTTTGTGTATTGTGTGTGTGAGGGGGAAAGTTGTGTGTATGTGTGTGTGTGTGGGGAACATTGTGTGTATGCTGTATTGTGCTATTTCTAACATATGAAACCAAAAGGGACACCAAGTCAAAAGTAATATGATACTAAAAAAATATGATACATAATAAACGCAAACTATGTTGTATATCATTTATGAATGCCCTTCTAATCGATGCCTGCTCCCTATCCCCCCTCAACCCTCCCCCCCCCCCCCCGCCCCCCCTCAATACAGAGAAAGAAAATAAAGAAGTAAAGTATAATTGTAAAGACTTGATGTAGCTTTAATAACGCTCAATTTTCCACCAAAAACTAGCCAAACTGATAACTTTTTTTTAGCTGTAAGTAGTGCAGTTTGTGGTTACGAAATTGATGGGTGGGCGCGTCAGGGACCTCAGCTTCTCCAAGGGCCAGCACATTGAGGTTGGTGCCCATCTCCTCTCCGTCGCTGCTTTACCTTCGCTGACCCTAAAGAGGGAAGGTACCCATTTACAGCTGGGTGAACTGGGGCACTGTACTGAAGCCAAGGTGCGCAAAATGGTCACCCATCCACTTGGTAACCAGGCTCAAGGCTGCTTAACCGTAGCTTGGGGAAAGCGAGTGCTCTGACCACTGAGCTATCCGTGCATAAAGGTGTGAAATATTGTGTTTTAAAAAGAAAAATTGCCAAAAACTCTTTGTGGTTGAACTTGGAAGTGATGCTAAGAATATTCATCCATATTACCACGCCAAAAATGTTTGTTAATTATGGACGTGCTTCCGAGATCGAGATCGCTCTACCTCAATTCATTTTTCAAAGCTTTTTATTTTCTCTTTTACTTACAAACCATTTTAGCTGATGTAATATCGTTAAAAAGGATATGGGATCTATCATGGTAATAGAACTGAAGCAAGGCATAATAAAGAAAAAGGTAAAGTATATCAATATAATATTATGACGTAAATGTCTCTGCTATGGAAGTTTAGTGTGCTGTAATATTTGCCGCAGCTTTTTTTTCTTTGTTTTTCTTCTTTGTTTTTTGTTTATCTGATTGCTTGATTGCTTGTTTTTTTTGCCTATTGTACTGATTGAATGAATTTGAAACGTTGCTGTCGATATGTTTCTTACTTTTCTATGCATTGATTAAAGGCATATGACATGACTAACACAATGCGTGGGGGCATTTTCTGTGCTGCGTGTTAGAGCATAGAAAACCAACTTTGTTGGGATTCCTTCCTGTGTCAACGTGACTCTGCCTATCGCTGGATCTGTCTGTCAGTCTGTGTCTCGGTCTCTTTGTCTGTGTCTCTGACTAAATGATTGTCTGTCTATTTATTTCTACACCTGTGTATTTGTTTGCCACTTTCTCTGCATGTCTTTTCCTGTCTTTGTCTGTCTCTGTCTTTCTCTCAGTCTTTTTCTGTTTCCCTCTCGCTATCTGACTTTCTGTCCGTCTGTCTCTATCTGTCTCTACATTTGTGTCTCTCTCTGTCTGTCTGTCTGTCTGTCTGTCTGTCTGTCTGTCTGTCTGTTCTCTCAGTCTTTGTCTGTCTCCCTCTCACTATCTGACTCTCTGTCTGGCGGTCTCTATCTATCTGTCTCTACCTTTGTGTCTGTTTCTGTCTTATTTATTTATTTATTTATTTATTTATTTATTTATTTATTTATTCTTTCTTTTTTCTTTTCTTTCTTTCTTTCTTTTTCTTTCTTTCTTTCTTTCTTCTTCTTTCTTTTTTATTTTACTACCACTTTATGTCACAGCAGATTTCTCTGCGTGAAATTCGGGCTTCTCTCCCCGAGGAGAGCGCGTCGCCACAAGTGCAGCGCCACCCTTTTTTTTTTTCTTGTTGCTGTCTGCGACTGTATTTGTTTCCCTATCAGAGTGATTTTTTTCTACAGAATTTTGCCGTCACTTAAAGTGGTATAAAATAGAATAAATGAGATTTAAAAAAATAGTAATTTACAGTGGTTTATTCCCATTATGTCTCTTAGGCTAGGGTGAAACAAAAACTATACATATCATGTCACAGAATGACAGATATAAATAGAAGGAGCAAAACATAAGTACACAAAAAGTTAGTAGTGATAACAATGAATAAACATGGCTTTACACTGTCAGGGCTCATACGCCCGGGATGGGTGCCCCCCCCCCCCCCCCCCCCCCCCCCCCCCCAAAAAAAAAAAAAAAAAAACGCTTTGAACTATATGAACAAAGGGAGCCTATTGCTAGTAAGAGAACTCGCAGGCTAAAAAAATGGTTATTTCCCTTGATCCGAAAGGGGGGGGGGGGGGGGGGGTGACGTCACACAACTCCTGATCAAGGCCAGCTTCCCTAACGTCGGGGAGGTGTGATGTTACTGAAAATGCTTTTTGATTGATGAAAAATTGCTTTTGGGGAGGTTTCTTTTTTGTTTTTTTTTGTTTGTTTTTTTCAGCTAGAGCTGTAAGGTTCACCAATAGTTATATTCTGCGTATATAATTATGCGACCATATTTACCCACCGTGAAGGTAGCTGCATTTCGCCCTCGGGGATGAATGCTGGGTATGTTCGTATTTGCAAAACCTACCGTTCGCTGACATTAATTACGGGATCTTTAATGTGCACAGTTTGATCTTCTGTATATCTATATTCACGAAGGGAATGAAGGTACTGGCAGGTATGCACTTGGAGTTGACCTGGGAGATCGTACAAAGCCCCACCCTTTAATTCACCAGAAGCCGCCACCGAGATTCGAACCCACGACTTCATG
Organism: Stramonita haemastoma; assembly: GCA_030674155.1. NCBI lineage: Eukaryota > Metazoa > Mollusca > Gastropoda > Neogastropoda > Muricidae > Stramonita > Stramonita haemastoma. Next base: position 9,300,756 of record CM060316.1, on the reverse strand, counting down.
AACACATGGGGTTGAAGTCGAACAGTTTTAATTATTCGGCTATAGTTTCTGTCGAAAAAGAAATTTTATATATATATATATATACATCGGTAAAAGGGGACGGGAGAGCTCAGTGGTCAGAGCACTCGCTTTCCCCAAGCTAAGGTTAAGCAGCATCGAGCGTGGTTACCAAATGGATGGGTGACCGTTTGCGCGCCTTAGCTTCAGTACAATCCCCCAGTTCACCCAGCTATAAATGGGTACCTGCCCTCTTTAGGGTCAGGGAAGGTAATGCAGCGAGGGAGAGGAGATGGGCGCCGCCCTCAATATGCTGGCCTCTAGAGAAGCTGAGGTCTCTGATGCCTCGCTCCCCTACGACCACAAAGGTTATGGGACACCTTTACATTTTTTTTTCTTTTTTCATATTATAGATATTTTGCTTCCACTGAAAAAGCCTTCATACATGAACTCTACATTTTTGTCTGAGAAGTGGTTTGCTTCTTTTTTCCCAAAGGACTAGATCTAGGACGTCACACTTGCCCAGATTTCTGTGCATGAAACTCAGGCTGCTCTTCTCGGATAGAGAGTGTTGCCACAAGAGCGACGAGAGGGGACAGGATAGCCTGGTGGTTAGAATGATGCACTCGTGATTTGCTGACCCAGGTTCGAATCTCGTTCAAGAGGATTTTTCCTCTGGAGTTAACATCAGTGCCAACTTTTCTTTAGATAGATGGCTTGATGGGAAAAAAATTCGATGCTTATTCAATGTACCATCTGGAAATAAAAATTTGATCGATTGATTGATTGATTGATTGATTGCCTCCGCTCCCCCTGAAAGTCCTTCGGATAAGACTATAAACCGAGGTCCCGAGTCCGAACGCTCACAAGAACATCTGGCGCACACGTTAAATCCTGTTTCGCTTTCGAAAGGGTAGGCCATTGTGTGCCAGTGGGAACGGATGACAATATCAACAAAACCTGCATACACATGGGAACTGGATGTAAAAAATAAATCACCTGAATGCTCAATCCATTATCCTCAAAATAAAAGAATAACTAAAAAAAAATAAAGAAAGAAATAAAGAGCAGTGCCACCCATCATTTTTCTCCTTTTCCTGTTTGCATGTGTCTTTGCTTTTCTATCAGGGTGGCTTGTTTGCTACAGAATTTCTCTCTTGTTAGCCTGTTGTACGTGTGGTGAATGTGTGTTTGCACACAGGACCTAGGTTCTATCACCTCATGAGAAAGACTAGCATCCAGACCACTACTAAACGTCTAAAAAAAAAAAAAATGAGGGAGAAGTGTTGGGCTCAAACAGGGATCGAACGCGCACTTCTCGTTTTCTAGGCAGGTGTGTTATTCCTAAAAGATCGATGCGATTGAGCCCACACCGTGCTTTTTTTTTTTCAAGTTCAAATTCTTTATCAATTTAGTATCATATTTTAGGGATATGAAGATTTTTTTTAAAAAACAAGAAAAAACTCCACAACTGAACAACTTTAATCGACATGCACCAATAGTACTTGATCACAATATTACAGAGCAATAACAATATTACAGAGCAATCACAATATTACAGAGCAAAAATGGTCATGCCTTTTCTGTGGACTTATTTCAAATGGCTTGAACTGTTTTATATATAATGACTAATAGTCATTTAACATTCTAAGAACATTCAGCAAGTACTTCCTGTTTGTTGACAAAAAGGGCTGGTCATACCTGAAAGAAGTAAGAAACTGATGGAAATATTGTGGTCGCAATTTCTCTGTACGCGATTCAGTCAAGCACAGAAAAATGAAAAGGAAATACATTTCTCCGCTAATATCACCACTGTTCCATAACTATTGTGCAATATCTAGATCTATCACTTTTTCCAACACCTTCAAAACGCATGTCCCATCATCTTTACACACCTGAGGTGGAACAAGAAAACAGCTTACTTGATTCATAGTTATGACAAAATAACGCTTCAAATGTGTATCTGTCATCTTAACGAATTTCTTTGATGTAGCAAATCTTCATCCAATCTAGCTATGCCAGTTAGTTACAATATAGCAACAGCTGCCACCCCCTCCCTCTCTCTCCACCCCTCTCAATTTGTATTATTATGTTTACTGATGCATCTTGTGCAACTATTTTCAATAATGTGACGTCATCCACATGGCCCTAAGGGTGGGGTGGAGATGTGGCCTGGAGATACGGGGGTTAATTGGGGACAGAATAGGGATGAAGAGAAGGACGTTATTCTTCGCTTTGATGCCTTTCAAAAAGATAGTCAGTACATGACTTGAGGGGTGCAGAAGAAGACAGTGAAAAAAGAATATATATATATATATATATATATATATATATATTATATATATATATATATATATATATATATATATATATATATATATATATGTAAAGTTTTCATAGCCATAAAAGACATACCCCTCCAAAAAGATCCCCCAAAAACAACAACAAAACAACAACAAAAAACCATAAGAACACTCCTAATTAAACCAACAAACAAATAAAAACAAAACAGGGCCTAGCCACCCTTTCGCTCGATTTCTCTCTTTTAAGTGTGCACGAAAAAAAAAAACCTTTTCTTAAAGAAAAAAAAATCCAAGAAAAGCCAAACACGCATACACACACACAAAACTACAGAGCGGACACCTACGCCCGTTTCAATATCCACAGTGCTGCCTTTTCGGCTGGAACACAATGGCTTAGATGACTGCATAAAGAACAGGAAAATCAAGAAAATGAACACCGACATTAACAGCATAGAAAGAAAAAGAAGAACAATAACAAGACGTGTTAATGTTGTTTCTTATTTGACAACTATGCATATTTCGTCATATTGTACGCATTTTTTTTTTCAAAGCCTAACAGGCAAGCAGTAGTTTTTTGTTTTTTTTTCCTGAAAACGGATAACATTCACAAAGTGCATACACACGGGGACTATATGTAAAAAAAAAAAAAAAGCACACGAGTGCTTATTCTATTATTCTAGAAATAAAAAGAATAAAGAAAATAAAGTACAAAGACCTAATGGACACAGATAGGAGGACATGTTCAAACTGCATGTACAATGAGGAAAAAGGGGTTATTACGTATTAGCTCCCTTCCACCGGTTCACCGAGCACAGTCGCTCATGACAGCAGCACAATGTGCTGTTTGCGAGTTTATTTATTTATTCATTTATTTATTCTTTTATATCGAGGATATGGATTAAGCACTCTTGTGCTTTTTTACACCCAGCCCCGTGTGTATGCAGTTTTGTAAATGTCATATGTTCCCATCGGCACACGATGGCCTACTCTTACGAAAAGCGGAACAGGATTTAACGTAGTGCTGCGCAAGGTGTTCTGCATGCCGGTTTGCACACGGGGCCATCGGTTTATATAGTCCTTATCGAATGAGTAAGTGTGTGTGTGTGTGTGTGTGTGGTGTGTGTGTGTGTGTGTGTTTTTTTCAGAGGTGATAATTGAATAAGCAGTTATGTTGTGTGTGTGGGTGTGGTGGGGGGTGGGTTACAGCTAGTCCCCGTGTGTATGCAGTATTGTAAATTGTGTGTGTGTGTGAGAGAGTGTGTGTGTGTTTATGAACACCAAGCATGCATGAGAAAGAGAGAACGCGAACTCAAACACTCTATTGAGAGTACTTGGTTAAGCCACAGGCATCTTTACACCAGGCCCCCAGAACAAATATCAACAACAAGCAAACAGGCCAACACAAACAAAACTGAATCCGTTGGGTAATTGAGAAATTAATGATACAATAACAATAATCAACCACTCGAATTATCCAATCAGTTTGTTAAACGTTCACACACACACACACACACACACACACACACACCCGGCATGTCCTCTCACACACGCTCTCTCTGTCTCTCTGTCTCTGTCTCTTGTATTTTTATATTGAGGGAAAGAGAGAGAGAGAAGCACAGAGAGAGAGACAGGGGACAGACAGAGAAGAGACAGAGAGAGAGAGAAGAGACAAGACATCGAGAAAGAGACAGAGACAGAGAGAGAAGAGAGATGTATTTTATATTGATGATCAAGAT
>CM060316.1:9281720-9294220 GCA_030674155.1 Stramonita haemastoma | reverse complement strand
TTAGAGTGCTGCATCTGTTTGTTAAAATACTATTGGTTGTATCGGAAGGCTTCACTTTGTGTTTGTCTCCTTATGTTTGTCAGCTTTAGAGAACTATAATTATTTGGATTTATCGGTAGCTATACTTTGGGTTTGTCTGCCTATGTTTGCTATAGTACTATAATTGTTTCATTTATCGGTAGCTACAATTTGTGTTTGTCTCTGTTTGGTGGATCAGTGTGGTCTGGTGGATCAGTGGTCTAGTTGGTAAGGCGCCTGTCTAGAAAGCCAAAAGTCCAGGTCGGAGTGTGGCAGGGATTCAAGGTTTGAATCCCGCTTGGGCCCAAAACTTTCCCCCCATCTATTAGACCATGAGTGGTGGTCTGGGTGCTATACTTTCAGATGAGACCATAAACCGAGGTCCTGTGTGTTACACATCATTATTTAGCGCCCGTAAAAGAACCCATGGCAACAAGGATGTTGTCCCTGGCAAACTTCTGTTGAAAAAAAAGCCACTCTGATAGGTAAACATATTCAGTTGCAGACAGGAAAAAGAAAAAAAAGTAATGGGTAGGTGGCCTGCACTTGTGGCGACGCGCTCTCCCAGGGGAGAGCAGTCCCGAATTTCACGCAGAGAAATCTGCTGTACCTTAAGTGGTATAAAAAATTACTTAAAAAATCTGACGATTTCCTCCAGGCTGGACCAGCCCTTGAGCTGTTCCCCTGAAGAGCTGGCTTTCTCCCCTAGAGTTCTTTCTTCCTTCTGGAAATTCTGTGCCAGGAATTCCCCCTCTTCTATTCTTCTCTCTGCTTGTACGCGTGCGAACGCACGCAGACCATCTGGCGCACACGTTAAAACCCGTTCCGCTTTGTGGAAGAGTAGGCCATTGCGTGTCGGTGAGAACGGATGACAAAATTTGTAGAACTGCATACACACAGGACTGGATGTAAAAAAAAAAATAAAAAAGAAGCACGCGAGTGTTTATTCCCCTACCTCGAAATAAGAATCAGAAAGAATGAAAGAAAAAGAAAAAGAAAGAAAGAAAGAAAGAAAGAAAAAGATTAAATAAATAAATACCTTGTTCCTATCACCTCCTCCTTGTCTATTTTCTGCCTGTTTTGGTCTATTATCCTGACTTTTCTGTCTAGAAAGATCTAGGTGGTGGTGGTTGGTAAGATGTAAATGATAACAATTCTCTCTCTCTCTCGCTGAAGTCAGATGCGCTGGGGCCTGACTTGTCTGGCACTTAATAAACGGCACCACAGCACATTAAATTTTTTGCTCGTGTGACAGATAACAATAGCTGCTGTGTGCGTTTGACGACGACGACGATGACGACGACGACGATGACGACGACGACGTGGAAGGAGAAGCAGAAGAAGAAGAAGAAGAAGGAGAGGAAGAAGAAGAAAAACAACAACAACAACAAAGCAAGAACAAAAAGAAGAAGAAGAGGGAGAAGGAGAAGGAGGAGGAGGAGAAGAAGAAGAAGAAGAAGAAGAAGAAGAAGAAGAAGAAGAAGAAGAAGAAGAAGAACAACAACAACAACAACAACAACAACAACAACAACAACAAAAATAAAGATTCTTGCTTCAACTCCATTCCCCTTCAAGTCCTTGGAATGAAAATGTCAAACCTAGGTCCTGTAGGCAAACGTGCGCACGTTTCACGCACAGGTCAGACAGTCTTCCACTTTGGGCAGAAAGGTCTCCCCGTTAGCTGTGACCTGCTGTTTGGCTGACACAAGCATACCCACAATACAACGTGCCATCTGGGGAGGAGAGAGAGAGAGAGAGAGAGAGAGAGAGAGAGAGAGAGAGAGAGAGAGAGAGAGGAGAGAGAGAGAGAGATTGATAATCTTTATCTTCAAGGGTTACAGATAAGTTTTGAATTACTTTTTTCATCGAGATTAATCAAAACAAGGACTGGATGGAAAAAGTATATGGTTGCTAATTTGTAATCCTCGGAAGATCATTCATTCATTCATTCATTCATTCATTCATTCATTCATTCATTCATTCTCTTCCGCTCATTCCAACCACTCTTTCCCTCCCGTCTGTCTGTCCTGTCCGTTTGTCTGTCTGTCCTGTCCGTTTGTCTGTCTGTCTGTCTGTCTGTCTGTCTGTCTGTCTGTCTCTCCCTCTCTCTCTCTCTCTCCTCTCTCTTTTTCTTCTGCCTTGCCTGCCTGCCTGCCTGCCTGCTTCCTCTCTCTCTCTCTCTCTCTTCTCTCTCTCTCTCTCTCTCTCTCTCTCTCTCTCTCTCTCTCTCTCTCTCTCTCTCTCATGATGACTATACGTGAAGAGCGAGTTTTGCGTTTCTGTCATACACAGAATGCTGAGCACACAGATTATGTAGATCTGTTATTTTTGATATTTCAGCCGTGTTTTCTTTTCTTTTCTTTTTTTTGAAAGGCTTATCATACATTCTGTAAAAGCCATGGGTTGGAAAAATTAGGTTGTGTTGTTAGTTTCTACCTTTACCTTTACCTTTTTCTCCCTTTCTACCTCAATAGGGGATAGAATTTTCCAGATCTTTTACCATAATCAAAACTCGAGACATAGATCTACTCCCCTATGAGAAAACACACTTAACAACAAAACGCAATTTTCTTACCCATAGAATTTACCGAATGTGTCATTAGCCTTTTAAAAAAGAACCAACCTAACTCAAACCTCTCCACAACATTCCAAGTACCCACGTTGTCAAAAAAAAAAAAAAAAAAGAAAAAAACAAGAACCAAAAAACACAAAAATCCCTATGTTCAACGTTTGTCTCCTTAACACTTCAAGTAGGCTTACTTCCTTTTCAAAACTATGCTTGCGTATATACCTTTTTATAGCAACATCTTTGCACAAAACATTGTTCGTTTCTGAAGAGGCTGGCATGGTAGGCTGTCTAGGCTGGCTAGGCTGGCACACAAGAATGCCATATGTCTATGGGTCTTTGAAAAGTGGCACAATGTGTCGGGAGTACTCAAGATTGTTGAGTGTTTTAACAAGGCGTGTACGTCTGTGGGTTTTTGTGTTTTTTTCCAACCTGCCTACTCTCCCTTTCACGTACGTCATTTTGGTGGGTTCCACGATAGCACACTTCAGCAGTGTATCTTATCAAAAGCGCATAAGTGTCAAAACGTGTGAGTGTGTGTGGGTTTCGTTTTTGAAAGAGAGAAAGGAGTTCGATAAAAAAAAAAAAGAAGAAGGGAGAAACATAAATGAGCGTATGTGTGTGTATCCATACAAGCGTGTGCACACACACGCGCGCCCGCACGCATTGAAGAAGACAGTAGGGAGAAGGGAGAAAAAAGGGGGTGCATGAAGTTTTCTAAAAACCTGTTTATGTTTCAGACTACATCTGCCCACCTGGGGCCTGCTCTCTCTCTCTCTCTCTCTCTCTCGCTTCCTCTCTCTCTCTCTCTCTTTCTCTCCTCTCTCTCTCTCCTCTCTCTCTCTCTCTCTCTCTCTCTCTCTCTCTCTCTCTCTCTCTCAAGCTTTCAAAATGACAGAAATCAGAACATCATAGGTTTACCTTGACTATTAAAAGGGTTTGTATATCATTTTGTTTTTACACTTTTGGACGAATAATAATCTGTCCACTTACCCCACTATTACGAGCTACAGCCTTATGAATAATCTTCCGAATGTGAAACATAGTCAGGAGAGCAAGAGCAGGTAGCAATTTCAAGTCCGAGAGCATTGAAGAATAACTTCCTAAGTTTACCAGAACCAACTAACAAACTTATGATTTAAAAAAAATTGGTGACAGCGTTATAGACCTATCTATTAGTTTATACTTATAACTAGGATCAAATCAGTTGTCTAACCGGATCCTCAACGTCTCTCGGTGGGGGAAATTGCTTAACCATCCCTGGTACCTTAAAGAGAAAACATATCTCTTAAATAAATATAGAGGTGTGTTTACCTTCAAAGGAATAATCCAATCGTTATGTGGCCTACCAATGCTGTCACTGAAAATGTTATTAAGAAAAGAACGAATGTATATTGTAAAATACCGTTGCGAAAGGAATTGATCAGTGAAATATATTTGCTATGAAATCTTTGTGCCAATAGTTCAGTGCAGTACCCCATGGAGAACTTGATTACAAAATTGTTTAAAGGATACAAGTGTTTCCATAGCCGATGTGGTTGTTGAACAGTAGGGCTGTCGGAGACCTCAGCTTATTTCGGGGCTGGTATCTTGAGGGCGGCGCCCTTCTCCTCTCCGTCGCTGCTGTACCTTCCTTGTCTCTAGGGAACGCAAGTACTCGTTTACAGCTGGGTGAACTGGGGGACTGCGCTGAGACCAAAGAGAACGAGCAGTCTATCTTTGCGAAGTAACCAGTCGACGCGGTTTATCAGTCACACACTCACACACACACGCGCGCCACACACACACACACACCACACACCACACACACAACACACACACAACACACAACACACGCCACACATACAGAGCAAGAGAAAGAGACAGAGAGATGGAGACACTAAGAGAATCCTTACATCATAAAAGATGTCTCTGACAAAATGGTGTGTAAAAACAAACAAAAAAACCTAACCAAACAAAATATACCAAAAGGGAAACAAATCCACAAGCAAAAAAGGAAGCAAACTGGGTGGCGCTGGACTAGGCCTAGTGGTGATGTACTCATCCGAAAGACGGCAGGCCGAGTTTCCCACAGCGAACCTGCCGCTACTGTAATGGCTGTGCACGGGAACACAAGGGACTGCACTGCAAGTGTTTAGCGAGCCAGCTGGGAGATCAAACAATATAAGTGTGTATACTTTGGGTGTCTGAACTTCTTGTCCACACGTTAAATCCTGTTCCTTTTTTCGAAAGTGTAGGTGTGCCATTGTGTGCCGGTGGAAACAGATGACAAAATTTACAAAACTGTATACACAACGTGGGATTGGATGTAAAAAAATGCACAAGAGTGCTAATTTAATTATTCTTGATATAAAAGAATTAATGAATAAATGTCTGTCTGTCTGTCTGTCTGTCTGTCTGTCTGTCTGTCTGTCTGTCTGTCTGTCTGTCTGTCTCTCTCTCTTCTCTCTCTCTCTCTCTCTCTCTCTCTCTCTCTCTCTCTCTCTCTCTCTCTCTCTCTCTCTCTCTCTCTCTCTCTCATATACCATCTTTATTTATGTATTTGTGTACTATTTACACGCCATTTGGGCAGATAGCAGTTCAAAAGTGGCTTACCTTTGAAGTTTAGGCTTGAGATAGACAGAGAGAGAAATAGACAAAAAGACAGACAAAAGACAGAGACAGAAGAAATAAAAAGAAGAATAGAGCAATAGCAATTTCATGGACTAACCCCCCCCCCCCCCCCCCCCCCCCACCTTCCAATCCACCCCACACCTTTTCCCTTTCTTCCTATTCTTCGTATATGTAGTAAGCACAAGATAAAACAGTAGATAAGGCAGACACCGAGGTTTTCACATGTAGAAAATTAACTCTCTGTGTCCGTGACAGTGCAGAATGGCTTGCAGTCGGGTGTCAAGTCTGGCTTACTCCTTGTTGTTTATAGACCTGTTTACCGCGCAGATCAAAGGAGGACTTAGGAGTGTGTGTGTGTGTGTGTGTGGTGGGGGGGGGGGTTGTGTAGCAACAGCTTTGTAGTTTGAATGTCCAGGTTCTGTGTGTGCGAACAGCGACTGTCCGCAGTGCATTGAACTGAAGGGAATTGAACTGAAGCCTACTTTAATTAAGTTTGTAGGTTTTCTCTGCGTGAAATTCGGGCTGCTCTCCCCTTTTTTGGAGAGAGTGCGTCACTACGAGAGCAGCGCCAACTATGGTATATATACCATATATATATATATATATATAATATATATATAAATATATATAGTATAATATATATATATATATATATATAGATATATATATATAGTATAGGTTTTTCAAATTATTGTTTGCAGTGTATTTTGTGCCTTATCTAATTGTATTTTTTAACGGAGAATTCTTACCACCTGGGACAACTCTCTTGTTGCCGTGTGTTCTTTTACGTGCGTCGAATGCGTGTTGCACACAGGACTTCGGTTATGGTCTGATCTAGAAGACTAACACCGACACTACTCCTCAAAGTCTAATGAAAACTGTTAAAGCAAGAACCTGTGTGTAAAACGTATTGAGAACATCCTGGGCACTTGTTACAACCAGTTTTGCTTTTTGAAACAGTATGTTGCGACGGAAATGAATATACTTTTTGAAAAAACATTAGATAGTAAAAGTATTTTGTCCTCAAATTTCATAATGACTTATTCTACTAGGTAATGCGAATATATAACGAGGAACAATACAGCTACAAAGGAAGAAAGAACTCTTTTACCCTCCTAATTACAGGCGCAAAAAATTACCCTGACTGATAATAAAAAATATAAACATTAATGTTTAAAAAAAATCACTTGGTTCCAATACTGTGTTGATCCTGTTCCAGATTTTACAGGTGACTAAATTTCATCCACAATATATATATATATATATATTTTTCTCAGTGATTTCAAGGTTAGTATCACTGTAAAAATCACGTTAAAAAATATATATAAAAAAAGTGGGATCAGTATAATATCCTTGTGCTCAATATATCGATGTCGTCAGTATTGCAGATGGGAAAGAAGATAACCAACAGTACAAAGGCAGAAACTTCAGACAAGTTTGTATACAGACAGACTAAGCCACCGCCACTGGGCGTGTGTGTATGAGTGTGTATTTTGTGTGGTATATCAGGTTACCGTTTAATAGCTGGTCTTCTGTACGCACGTGGGCTGGGCTGGGCTGGGCTGGGGTTATACACAGTTTGAGACCGAAGATCATGCAGAGATAAGCTATGCACTGATTGATGTTGTTGTTATTGTGAATTTTAATCCTACTGTTGTCGTTGTTACTGTTTTTGTTGTTGTTGATGATGTTGTCTTTTTCTTCTTGTTGTTGTTTCTCTCGCACTGTGTGTGTGTGTGTGTGTGTGTGTGTGTGTGTGTGTGTGTGTGTGTGTGTGTGTGTGTGTGTGTGTCTGTCTGTCTGTCTGTCTGTCTGTCTGTCTGGCTCTCTCTCTCTCTCTATTTTGTCTGTCTGTGTCTGTTTGTTGTCTGTTTGTCTGTCTGTCTGTCTGCCTGTCTGTCTATATATATATATATATATATATATATATATATATATATATATATATATATATATATATATATATATATATATATATATATATATATACTTTAAAACACAGTTTTAATTTTTGTGTTGTTGTTGCGGTTCTTTTTGTGGTGGGTTTTGCTGTTGTTATTTACTGTTTTGGTTTGGTCTGTTTGTTATGTTTTGACAGTCCCTAATCTGGGCAAGGGGAGGATGAAAAAAGTATTGAATGCTTATCTGTAACCTTTGATATAAATAAAAAAAAGAAAGATTATCTCTCTCTCACATATACACTCTCAACACATTACGATCACGATGAAACTGGCAATAGAATAAGCTAGAATGAGTTTAAAAAGAAAAACCCGAAGTGCTTGCTGCATAAACATTAAGATCAGTGATACATAAATTGAACATTTTGGTCACATATCATCAAATACCTTTTTGCTATTTCTCTACCAAGCACTATTAAGAAGGCTCTAAACACAACCATTAGTTTGCTATTGTTTGCTATGTTATTTAACACGACACAGAAAACAAAAACAACTTATGCCTAGGGGCGATGTAGTCTAGTGGTTAAAGCCCTGAGCTCATCGTCCCAAGGTAACTGAAGACTTGGGTTCAAGTCTCTTCGGTAGCGTCTATGAAGGTAATAGTGTTACTGGCTTCATGATTCCCCTGTGGGGATGCCGGGGGCCTGTCAGTATAAACACATTGTCGCCTTCTTGGAAACTGTGCCTGGAATTCCTCTTTTCTATTCCTCTCTTTGTTTCTGCCTTGTTCCTATTTTTTCTGTCACCTCCTTTCTTTTTATCTACTCTCTGCCTTTCTGGTCCATTGTCCTGTTTTTTTTTCCCGAGAAAGATTTTACTCCCATGCTGAAGTCGGATGCGCTGGGCCTGACTTGTCAGCGCTTCAAAGACAGCTGCCAACGCTTTTTTCTCATATGTCAGACGACAATAGCTGCTGTCATGAGCGGAAGAAGAAGAAGAAGAAGAAGAAGAAGAAGAAGAAGAAGAAGAAGAAGAAGAAGAAGAAGAAGAAGAAGAAGAGGAAGAGAAGAAGGAAGAGGAAGAGGAAGACGAAAAGAAAAAAAAAAAGGAGAAGACCCCCCCCCTCCCCCCCCATAAATGTCATTTGGATAAGACAATAAACTGGGGTCTTATGACTATGTGATTGCATGCAGAACATGTCATGCACACGTTAAAATCCCAACCGTCTTTTCCAGAGAATAGAAAAGCAATAACTGGTGGTATCAATGACATAAACGTACCTACAAAGTTGGAAGAACCAATGGAAAAACAGACAGAAAGACAGACAAAAAAACACAGAGAGGGACAACTGGAAAATGAGATACAGAACGGACCGAAAGACAGTAAAACAGAAACAGACATACACACACAATCACCCACAAACACACACACACACACATATATATATATATATATATATATATATATATATATAATATAATATAGATATAATATATATATAGATAGATAGATATAGATAGAAAATAGATAGATAGATATAGATAGATAGATAGATAGATAGATAGATAGATAGATAGATAGATAGATAGATAGATAGATAGAATAGATATAAGACATGTACAACATAAGGGCAAGCAAAAATGAGAAGAAATCAACATTTACTGACAAAAACAGACTAACAGGCAAGCAAGCACACACACACACACACACACACACACACACACACACACACACACACACACACACACACACACACACCACACACACCCCACACACCACACACACACACACACACACATGATTTGATTTGATTTGACACACAGATAAACTAGACAACCACACAAAATAAAAATCCAGTAAATGCATTGTAGGCGGTGCTTTGAACGAGTTTGTCTTTGACTTCAGATCTATCTACCTCCTCGCAAGTTCCTGGGTGTCTTTAGTTCTGGTGTAAATCTTGTTCACAGTTCAGAGGACAGGTAATGGGGCATAACAGCTGACGTCTTCCTTGACACACTACACTCTTCCACGACCAGCGCGCGCGCGCGCACACACACACACACACACACACACACACACACAACACACAACACACACATACATTCATACATACACGCACACACACACACACACGTAAACACACACACGTACGCACGCACGCACGCACGCACGCACGCACACGCACGCACGCACCACACACCACACACACACACACACACACACACACACACACACACACACACACACACACGACACACGTTGAGTTTCTTCACTGAAATTTAAACCTCCGCCCATTACACTGCTTCACATTACTACCCACCTTGAATGAGGACGTGCTCTTTAGAAAGCTAGACTTGTTATAAAGCGGGTACTTTCCAACTCTTTGTACTTTATCACACACATACACACACACACACCCTCAGTGAATATTCACCTAGAGCTCAGCTTTTCTACATATTAATAAGAGGTTTCGTTCCCACGAGCTGTGAAAAAAATTATGCCTGTCAACGATGTATGAAATAGAAGCAAAGTACTGCGGTTTAATCGGGAAGACAGGAGAAAAGCTTTTGTTTTATCTTTTTTTGTTTGTTTGTTTTGTTTTGTTTTGCTCTCAGTTTTTTTCCACAAGAGCTTCCAGGTTCATCACTGATGAGATTTACGTACGTAACCGTTTCCATTAAGGTAGCCGCAATCTGACTTCAGGGATGATTTCTAAACACGAAACCAGTGTGCAAGCGGTTTTCTTTTTTTAATTTGCCATCCGTTCCTACCAGTACACAATCGGCCTACTCTTCAAAAAGAAGCAGAATGGTTTTAACATGTGTTCAAGATGTCATAGTGCGTTTATATACAGGATCTTGGTTTACAGTCTCATCTGAAGGACTTTCGGGAGACAAAGTCGGTACTGATGTTAAACTCAAAGGGAAAAATCCACTTGAATAGGGTGCCTCTGTGGTGGCTCAAACCAGGCATCAGATCACGAGCTCAACGCTCTAACCACGAGGCTATCCCACCTGGGGGGTATTATGCAAGTGTGAAGACATCACAAAACCCGATATTTGTACAGCACGGTAGTTCAGAAAATCCCTTGGCAGGTGATACCATCTTCACACCTGGAGAAGCTGGTTTGTTCCACTACAGGCCAGGTGCTAAAAGTGTGCCTTATCTTTCGGTGATTTGTTCAAATCATGCTCCTAACTATAGACAGGTTTTTTTTTCTTCGGGTTAACTTTTAGGTAACACTATGCGGTGGGACAGTCCTAGTGGTTAGCGTGTTAGGCTCATTATTTGACAGCGTGGGTTCGATTCACCACTGAGGTTGTCGATGCAGAGGATTTTCTTTTCCCTCTGGAATCAACGTCAGTACTGACTCCACTCCCAAGAAAGTCATTCGAATAAAACGATAAACCAAGATCCGTGTGCAAGCAACAGGCAGAACATCTTGCACACACGTTAAAAACCTGTTTGCCTTTCAGAAGCGTAGGCCATTGCGTGTCGGTAGGAACGGAAGACAGTATCAACAAAACAAAGCAAAAACAGCATGCACACTGAAGTCGTCTTTAGACATCATCCTCGATAGAACGTAGTATTCGTGAAACTCAAGCGAAATTTAAATGTAAAAACCCAACTACACAGCTCAAAACGAAAATACATTCATTGAAAGTAGGTTAATAAATATCATCATACAAAAGGAGAATTTACTCCATGTGTGGGAGTTGGGAGCTCCTTCAATATACATAGCACCCCACCCTCTGGAACGTCTGTGCTAGAAGTTTCCCCATTTCTATCACTCTCTTTGTTTCTATCTTTTTCTTTACTTTTCATCATATCTCTCGCTTATTTTCTACCTTTCCAATCCATTCGCCTGCCTTTTTTTCTCTCGAGTAAATCTTACAAAATAGATTGTTTTCATGTAGTATGCACATTGACAGAAAAAGAGGAAATAGAGGGACATTTAAAAGGGAAAGGGGTGGAGAGAGACGACAGCCCTGCCATATGGCGCGTTACATCAGCCTGTTTGTCATTATTCTTCAACATGTCATCCGGTATACATATAGCTCTTAGCTGTCACTGACACTTTTGACATTATCTGTTACATTGATATGCATTTGTATGAGAGCACACGTGTGTGTGTGTGTGTGTGTGTGGTGTGTGTGTGGATATTATGTTAATGTTGTATTGTGAGTGTTCGTGACATTCATACATACACACGTGCATAAGTACGTGTGAAGGATGTGTGTGTGTGTGTGCCCGCGCGCTGCGCGCGTGCGTGCGTGTGTGCGTGCGTGTGTGTGTGTGTGTGTGTGTGTGTGTGTGTGTGTGTGTGTGTGTGTGTCCCCATGAGGTAAGGGCTCGATGTAAAAAGAGAATGTCATATCTAGTATCATCAGCACCCTCGAAAAAAACTATTTTAATTTGATAGCATCTTCTCCGTCTGTCTGTCTGTCTGTCTGTCTGTCTGTCTGTCTGTATGTATGTATGTATGTATGTATGTATGTTAGTATGTGTATTGTATGTATGTATGTATGTATGTATTGTATGTATGTATGTCTGCCTGCCCGTCTATCTGTCTGTCTGTTTGTCTCTGTCTCTGTCTCTGTCTCTGTCTCTCTCTCTCTCTCTCTCTCCTCTCTCTCTCTCCTCTCTCTCTCTCTCTCTCTCTCTCTTCTCTCTCTCTCTCACACACACACACACACACATTAATAAAATATTTCTAACATAACTTAATGTGAATAGATGTTATATTGAAGAATAGCAAAGTGAAACCATAAATGCCTACTACCTACTTACCTACGGGGAGAGAGAGAGAGGAGGGGAGAGGAGAGAGAGAGAGAGAGAGAGAGAGAGAGAGAGAGAGAGAGAGAGAGAGAGAGAGAGAGAGAGACAGACAGAAGACAGACAGACAGACAGAGACAGAGAGAGAGAGAGACGAAGAAGAGTAGGTAGGTAGGTAGGTAGGTAGGTAGGTAGGTAGGTAGGTAGGTAGGTAGGTAGGTAGGTAGGTAGGTAGGTAGGTAACAGACAGATGAGACTGTAAACCGAGGCCCCGTGTGCGAACGCATGCAGAACATCTTGTGCACATGTTAAATCCTGTTCCGCTTTTCGTAAGAGTAGGCCATTGTTTGCCGGTGGGAACAAATGACAATATTTACAAAAAAACTGCATACAAACGGGGACTGGATGAAAAAAGCACATGATGCTCATTCCATTATCCTCATATAAAAGAATAAAGAACGAAAGAAGAAAAAATAAACAGACAGACAGACAGACAGAACTACGTACTTACGTATGTATATATGTAGTACATACGCAAATACAGTCATACTTACATATGTATGTGCTCATCCTTGCGTGCACTGCATATGTGACAAGATCTGAGTCACGTAGTAGACTGTAAATCACCA
>CM060316.1:9246720-9276720 GCA_030674155.1 Stramonita haemastoma | reverse complement strand
GCAGCCAAACAAACACCGTTTACTTCAGGGTGAATACAGACAGGCAGTCCGTAAATGCTCTAACAAATGTCCAGTTCAGATCATGTTTTTCTTTCTGTTCCTGATGAGTGAAACACTTACATTGTTATCGAGAAATACAGTACATCTGGTGGATAGTTACTACCTGAAACAACTACGAGAGAGAGAGAGAGAGGAGAGAGAGAGAGAGAGAGAGAGAGAGAGAGAGAGAGAGAGAGAGAGAGAGAGAGAGAGAGAAGAGGAGAGAGAGAGAGAGAAGAGAGACGAAGACAGGACAGAAGACAGACAGACAGAGACAGACAGACAGAGACAGAGACAGAGAGAGCAAAAACTATGCAGAAAAAGGGAAGACAAGAAGAAGAAAGAAGAAAGAAAGAAAGAAAGAAAGAAAGAAAAAAGAAAGAAAGAAAGAAAGACAGAAAGAAAGAAAAAAAGAAACAGAAGATGAACAACAACAATGACAACAAAAAAAACATTTTAAAAAAAAACTACTACAACAACAACAATAACATAAGCATACACAACTATATATACAAACAACAGTCAGGACAGTGCACAGCTTATCAGAGGCAGATCTGCCTGACTGTGCAGGTGGCAGCTGACGTGAGCGAAGAGAGCGAGTCATTAGGAAGCAACGTGAGACACTAGCTCACCACGCCCAGCCGTTTGCTGTTGTCTGTGCTCAATGCACACTGTCTGCCCTTTCCCCTTTCTATTCCTTCGCTGCTGTCTCCTTTCCTGTCTCGAATGCTGTGTGCAGCTTGTGATTAAACAGGGCTACACACCGCTATTAATTTTGACTAGTTTTCCTTCTATTTTCGTCTATCATTTTTTCCATTTGCACTGCATTTACTGAAGCATCCACAGAAATAAAAACCACTTTTTTTTTTTAGAAAGACCAGCCTCTGACTCAAACCTCGGGACAATGCAAACAAATTTGGTAGGTTTGAACTTTTTGTTTATTTTTCAGCAAACACTGTACCCCCCCTCAGTCCTTTGTCGTCTGCTGGTTGGTTCATCACAATATGCATGCGCGGGGTCAACGCTGTAGAAACACAAGCAATCCTTATTTGATGATCATTTCCCACTTTCTTATCCCTGCCTGGTGTTGATTTATGGCCACAACCTCATAAAACAAGTACAAAGTGCATTTTATTTTTTACATAAAAAATAAAATCTATGAAAATCAACAACAACAAAAATCCAACTCCCATTCTATACAAAATACTACATGACCCCCAAAGTAATGCCGGAGTGTAACCTGTATATGCACACTGTCTGCACTTTCTCCTTCCTACACTGCTATCTCCTTTCCAGTTTTTAATCCTGAAGACACTGATACTGAGGACAGTGAATACTGACATCACAGCCATTTTTTATAACATGATTTCTCTCCTGAATAGCTCGAGCTGAACTGAACAAGTTAAAATTCAATAGATTGAACGATATGAAAACCACTGTTGTTGTTGTTGTAGTTGTTGTTGTTGTATGTTTAAAGTGGGTTTCCATTTAGTGATATTTGACGAGAGAGAGAGAGAGAGAGAGAGAGAGAGAGGAAGAGAGAGAGAGAGAGAGAGAGAGAGAGAGAGAGAGAGAGGATGGATGGGTTGCTAGAAAGCATGGGGACCAGGGCGAAACTATTTTATCGTGTGATCTTTTAGGGTTGGATTGGTCTGTTTACCGTGATTATGCAGAAAGTAAGAACACGTTGTCTATTTTTTCTTAGCTGCTAAGTTTTCCTGCCCCACTTTTTCAATGATCAGATTCATATCATACTGACCTATAAATTTGAAGTACCAAACAAGAAAGAAAGACAGACAGTCACAAACGCACAGACAGTACAGACAGAAAGACAGGCAGACACAGACACACAGACAGACAGATGGATGGAGAGTGTGTATTCGAGATCACGATAGAAATTAACGAGATGTTTGCACACACCTCTGATGGGCGTTTACCTTACTAATTTTCTCTAGTGAACAGTCTGTAGAGTTAACTAACCACTGAACTACAGTGGATAGCAGTTAGGCTTCTGCAATGGATTTTTTAAAATTCTTTGTCTAGAGCTTCTAGGTTCACTAATGAATATGAAATGACTTCAATGTAGGGTTTAATTCAATTTAATTCAAACACTTTTATTATCTCATAAACGGAAAAACCCATTTGGGCTACAAGTTGTACATTAAAAGTAAGTAGGAAAAACATTAATTATCACAGAGGAATGACACAGCACAGTATACAACCATTACCTCGCACACATTACGAGACAATAACAAAACCAATACCAACACTTTATCAAAGAGTAATTCACAGTAATATCAAAGGGGTGACTTGAGTTCCGCCTTAACTCCTTGAGAAGTCGTCCTGGCAGTGTACTGAATCTTGATCTTTCCGGCAATATAGGTTGAACAAGTGGAATATGGCACCACCTGTTCCTTTCAAAGTCTCAGACTACAAGTTCAGCTTGCTCCTGTTAGTCATAGATCTAGTATCATCCATAGCTGGCCTGCTCTTCTCCAGAAAATGGTGGTCAGAGTGATGCTCTCGTGATCTGCTGACCCGGGTTCGATTCTCGTTCAAGAGGATTTTTTGTCTCTTGGAGTTAACGTCTGTGCCGACTTCACTCTCTCCAAACAGCCCTTCGGAAAAAAATATGTATAAAATTATAAACCGAGGTCCTTGTGTGCGAACGCACGCAGAACATCTTGTGTACAAGTTAAAACCCTCTCCGTTATTCAAAAGAGTAGGCGATTGTGTGCCGGTGGGAACGGATGACAAATTTGACAAAACTGCGTACACACCAGGACTGGATCAAAAAAGAAAGCACGAGCGTATATGCCATTATCCTCGAAATAAAAGAATAAATAGGTAAGATAAATAAACAGAAAAGGAAGGATGTTTTCATCATGTGCGCAAGACGTGACACTTGCACCTGCACATGGAACGATGAAAAATAATCTTATTTGAAAAACTATCAGGAGAAATACAATGTCATGAAAATAATACAGTAGTTGGTATCCCTGCCTCAGCAGGTTACACCAGAGAGAACTTATATATCATGTACTCAAGGGGAATAGAGTTGGATCTGGAATAGAGTTAACCCATCCTCCAAAAAAGCTATTATATATGAACAGAATAGAATAGGCTGATACTCATACTCTATAGCTGTTCTCGGGAATAATAGAGTTAAAACCGATCCATCAAAGCAAAAACAATTTCTCACCTGGACAACTGAGCTAAGGCTTAAACCTGCGTCTCCAATTACCATCAGAAGAAAAAATCCCAATTCTACCCACAAGGCTACTACTCATTTCCATTGAACTGCAATTGCTAGACATGTTTACAAGCACCGTGGGTTACCACGAATTACTAAGCTGTCCACCACATAATATTCTGAAGTGTCAGGGACAGAGGTTAACCTATGGCACCTGTTATGTCAAAACTTGAGTCTGCCTTATCAAGTGTTACTCCGCCATTTCTAGGAGAAAAAGGAGACTGCAGGAATAGTGAGTGACTCAGATGTGTCGGAAGTAAAAGAAGGGAAGAGATACGGGGGACCAGTTTTATTGGCTGGCAACTGGTCTGTCTGTCTGTATGTCTGATTGTCTGTCTGTCTATCTGTCTGTGTGTCTGTGTGTGTGTCTGTTTGTGTGTGTGTCTGTGTGTCTGTGTGTCTGTGTGTCTGTGTGTCTGTCTCTCTCTCTCTCTCTGTCTCTCTCTCTCTCCACACCCTCACTCTCTCTCTCTCTCTCTCTCTCTCCTCTCTCTCTCTCTCTCTCTCTCTCTCTCTCTCTCTCTCTCTCTCTCTCTCTCTCTCTCTCTCCTCTCTCTCCCTCTCTCTCTCTCTCCTCTCTCTCTCTCTCTCTCTCTCTCCTCTCTCTCTCTCTCTCTCTCTCTCCTCTCTCTCCACCTCACTCTCACT
Source organism: Stramonita haemastoma (assembly GCA_030674155.1). Taxonomy (NCBI): domain Eukaryota; kingdom Metazoa; phylum Mollusca; class Gastropoda; order Neogastropoda; family Muricidae; genus Stramonita; species Stramonita haemastoma. The sequence continues at coordinate 9,272,780 of CM060316.1, read as the reverse complement.
CTCTCTCTCTCTCTCTCTCTCTCTCTCTCTCTCTCCTCTCTCTCTCTCTCTCTCTCTCTCTCTACTCTCTCTCCACCCCTCACTCTTTCTCTCTCTCTCTCTCCAACTTTTCTTTCATCTAGTTTAATGTACATTCAGTACAAGGTGATTCAAAAAGAACATTCACAATAACATAAAAGATCAAAGGAGAGGCAAACAGGCACAGCCCTAGGAAAGTCCATAGTAACTTTCCCGCAGTAGAAAGATAAATCACTTCAATCGATACATACAAATCTTAATACTGCAGTAGAATCATCTATACATCTGAACATCCGCATAGTTTAGTCTCTTCATCTACTAGTCAACTCAGTTTGGCCGTTCGCGCGGAACCTAACGAAAGATGGACACACTACATTTAGAGATCTAAAACTGACCTAGGAACAGTGCTTAAGACTGTATATTTCATGCCAATACATCAGTGGGAGTGAATACTGTTTGCAAACATCTGAACATTTCCTGGCTAAGCAGGTCTGAACGCTTCGTGTTGGCTGGATCGTTGGTCTAGAGGTAACGCACCTGCGTAGAAAGCGAAAAGTCCAGGTCGAAGTGTGCGGTGGTTTGAATCCTGTTTGGACCTAAAACTTTTCCCCCCATCCAGTTAGACCATGAGTGGTGGTCTGTGTGCTTATCTTTCGGATGAGACGATAAACTGAGGACTTGTGTGTTACACATAATAATTAAGGGGTAGTAAAAGAACCCACAGCAACAAGAGAGTTGTCCCTGGCAAAATTATGTAGGAAAAAGCCACTCTGATGGGGAAAAAATACAGTTGCAGACAGGAAAAGAAAAAAAATGGGTGGCGCTGCTCTTGTGCGACGCGCTTCCCTGGGGAGAGCAGCCGAATTTCAGGCAGAGAAATCTGTCGTGACTTAAAGTGGTGTAAAAATGTAAATGTAAAAGAAATATTCAAAGTCAGGGACAGACTTCTTCACGTGAAATTCAGGCTGCTCTCCCCGAGGAGAGTACGTTGCCACAAGAGCCGTGCCACCCATTATATCTTTGTCCTTTTTCTGCCTGCATGTATATTAATTTTGTTTCCCTATCAGAGTTACTTTTTGATACAGAATTGTTGTCAGGGACAACTCTCTTGTTGACGTGGTTTCCTTTTTTTCGGGGGCTTTAATGCGTGTTGCGCACGGACTTGGTTTATTGCCCTCGTCGAAAGACTAGCACCCAGACCACTACTCACTGTCTATTGATGTGGGGGGAAGTTTCGGAAAAATGGGGATCAACCACGCATATTTCTAGCCTGGACTTTTTACTTTCTATGCAGGTTTTTAAAACGTTTTACTTCTAGACCACCGACCCACATGTGTGTCTTGACTTCAGTGTTCTCGAATTTAGTGTGTCTTGACTTCTAGTGTGTCTTGACTTCTAGTGTATCTGACATTCTGTGTGTTTGACTTTGTATCTGATTTTATCTGTGTTGGGTGAGGGGATCCTGGGTAGCCCATCCCCTCCATGCCAGAAATTGCATGCTGGGTGTTGAACACATTAGCTACGGCGACTTCTCCCGTGGGAATGCTGGTGGCCTGTCAGTATAAATGGTATCCCCATCTTCTGGAAATTCTGTGCTAGAAATTCTCTCTTTTCTATCCCTCTCTTTGCTTCTGCCTTGTTCTTTTTCTTCCGGTCACCTCCTTCTTGTCTATTCTCTGACCTCTTGGTCCATTCTCCTGCTTTTTTTCCATGAAGACTTAAAAGACAACAATTCTCTCCCACGCCGAAAGTCGGATGTTCTGGGCCTGACTTGTCAGGCGCTTAACGGCAGCACAACGCATTTTTGCTCAAATGGTAGTCAGCAATAGTTGTTGTCCGAGCGTTTGAAGAAGAAGAAGAAGAAGAAGAAGAAGAAGAAGAAGAAGAAGAAGAAGAAGAAGAAGAAGAAGAAGAAGAAGAAGAAGAAGAATTGTGAAGAAAGAATTGTGAAGAAGAAAAAGAATTGTGAAGAAGAAAAAGAAGGAAGAAGAAGAAGAAGAAGAAGAAGAAGAAGAAGAAGAAGAAGAAGAAGAAGAAGAAGAAGAACAAGAAGAAGAGAAAAGAACAAGAAGAACAGAACAACAAGAACAAGAAGAAGAACAAGAACATGAAGAAAAGAACAAAACAAGAACAAGAAGAACAAGAACAGAGAAAAGAACAAGGAAGAAAGAACACCGATGAACTGGAGTTTTATCCAGTGAACTTTTGTCCATTTTTAGATTGGATCTGAAGGGTGGATGAAGGGTCAAGGGACAGGGAGGGGGGGGGGGGGGGGGCGGGAATTTTCCCTCCAACAGACATGCAAATAAAGATTCCACCCTTCAATGTCATTATGTTACCCCTAGATTTCTGCTTGAAAGGTCTTGTCGTTGCACTAGTTTACTCTCACAAATGCAAGTTTGTGAAATAACTTTGTGAGCAGCCTTTAATACCACAGAGAAAAAGAAGCTTTTGTGATTACAGCCACTACAGAAGCGAGGACTTCACCGTGATGTGTATGGCTGTCAGAAGGCCTCACGGCAAGGGCTCAGAAGGAAAACGTTGAAAGATAGTTTAGTTTGCTGACGTCCTGCATAATTAATTATTTGATTCTGTACATAAACTTGCATCGGCGCTCTCAACTCCGCAGGGTATTTCGGCCGCGAATCTCATGTTACAGTGTTCAGAACAAGGGGAGTTTGTGTCCGTCTGCATTCTGTTTGCACATACTGAAAAGAAAGGTTATGGATGGATAACTTTGGCAAGGGTAACTAGGTTTGCTTCTTTTTTTTCTGTCTGTCTGTCTTTCTTTATTTCGTTCTTTTTATCTTTCTTTCTTTTATCTTTCTTTCTTTCTTTCTCTATTTTTTTTTCTTTCTTTCTTTCTTTCTTTCTTTCTTTCTTTCTTTCTTTCTTTCTTTCTTTTCTTTCTCTCTTTCACTCTTTTTTCTTTCTTTTTACCTTCTTTCTTTCTTTTCTTTCTTCTTTCTTTCTTTCTTTTTTCTTACCTTCTCTTTCTTTCTTTCTTTCTTTCTTTCTTTCTTTCTTTCTTCTTTTCTTCATGTTACACTTTTTTCGTGATTTGCATTTGAGAATGTTACTGAAACTCGATACACATATAGAAGCTATTCCTTTCCGTGGCCTTTCAAGCGTTATGAACCAGAACCTGCGGGTTTGCCATGTCAGTAAGCAAGATCCTGGTGGAAGGAGGGGGGGGGGCAATTTTTATAGAAACACACCCATCTATGCATCTATGGATTTGACTTCAGCCATAACCTCCTCCGCTCTACTAATCCATGAGTGGGGGTCTGGATTAAGTCCTTTGGTTGAGTCATTACACTGAATCCCTGGCTGTGGTGAACGTTATGATAAGAGCCTGCTCCGCCATGGGGATACTGGGAGCCTTTCAGTCTAAAGAGCACCTCCACTTTCTGGAAATTCAGTTCTAGTATTCCCTCTTTTCTATCCCTCTCTTTGTTTCTGCATGTTTCATTTTCTTCCTGACACTTTCTTGTCTATTTTCTGCCTTCTTTGCCCACTCTCCTGCCTTTATTTCAGAATGACTTAAAAGAGAACAGTTCTCTCCCATGCCAAAGTCGGATACGCTAGGCCTGATTTGTCAGGCGCTTAACGGCAGCATAACGCATTTTAGTCACATGACAGATAACAATAACTGCCGTCTGAGCGTTTGAAGAAAAAGAAGAAGAGAGCCTACAGAAACAATCGATCCCGGTAACTCCATTACTCTCGCAATTTTACTCCCTAAAAAAACTGATTCCACACCAAAGCTATTGGCAAGGAGCTGTTTTTGTGGATGGTATCCAAACTCCTCAATGATCTCAAATCTGTTACCTGAGAGTCTTTTCCCTCAGAAGCTAACAATGATGCTGATGTTATTTTCTCACAAGACTTTGAAGAGACTGTATCTAGACCATCTGGCCAACTCGTTAAACAAAAGAGACTGTCAATCATCTTGCCCACACGTGATCAACATTATGTTTTTCCATACAGATGTGCACCAGCCATGACCAAAGGTATGCATGACACAAGCATGCGCAGTGTGTAGGGAGTGAACTGGACAGGGAGGGAGGGAGGGATGGCTACCAGCAAGTTTGATGTCACCAAACCACAAGGGATACAAGGTTGTGTTTTTTAATGTAGCGCCTCATTAGCTCCTGAAGCTCAATGGAGAAAAAGTCATGTTCCACCGCGGAGGCTGTGCTTTGCCTTGCCTTTGACATGACTTATGGGCATGGAAAAGGAAATGTTCCATTTAATGTTCTGCCTTGCCTTTGACATGACTTATGGGCATGGAAAAGACAATGTTCCATTCAATGTTCTGCCCTGCCTTTGACATGACTTATGGGCATGGAAAAGACAATGTTCCATTCAATGTTCTGCCTGCCTTTGACATGACTTATGGCATGGAAAAGACAATGTTCCATTCAATGTTCTGCCTGCCTTTGACATGACTTTGGGCATGGAAAGACAATGTTCCATTCAATGTTCTGCCCTGCCTTTGACATGACTTATGGGCATGGAAAAGACAATGATCCATTCAATGTTCTGCCCTGCCTTTGACATGACTTATGGGCATGGAAAAGACAATGTTCCATTCAATGTTCTGCCCTGCCTTTGACATGACTTATGGGCATGGAAAAGACAATGTTCCATTCAATGTTCTGCCCTGCCTTTGACATGACTTATGGGCATGGAAAAGACAATGTTCCATTCAATGTTCTGCCCTGCCTTTGACATGACTTATGGGCATGGAAAAGGCAGTGTTCCATTGAATAATCTGCCTTGTCTACGTGTTGGCATCTAAAGCATTTGAGAATAAATCCTAGAAAAGAGAATAAAAGACAGAATAAAGAGAGCTGCAAATAAATCGTAAAACGGCTAGACAGAATAAGGGTGGGTGTGAAGCCTTCATTTTGTAAAGATCAATAAAGCAGTGAGCGTGAAGACACCACCCATAGCTTTCACTGAACCTGTAGATCCTCAGATCTGCCTGGAGAGCAATTAATGATTGCATATAATTATATCTGACGGAGCGTAGAAGAAAATTCTGGATCACAGCATCTTGATCATGGAAACAGCTCTTTGATGAAATGACTCTAGCTGGTTTTTGGAGTGTCTAGCAGCTCTTGGTCTGAGGGAGTGGAAAGAGAGATAGTCTGTTTAAGATACGTCAGTGCAACACAATACCACAGCATTAATTTTGATTTCAAATTCAGGTACAACCAATAACAGCTGAGACTCGCCACACAGTAAACAGTAAGGTTCTGAGTTAAATTCCCAGCCTCGCCCTGCCTTTCCAGTTTGACTGGAAAAAAAATCGAACATATTATCAAAATCCTTTGTATGAAACTATGAACGAGAACGTGAATACACACGAATCATTTTGCCCATATTTTACACCCTATTCCACCTTTTGAAACAAGTCACTGTGTGCTGGTAAGAATGGACTACAAACAAAACCAGCATGCTCCCAGTTGTCTTGTTTAGACACGATCCCTCAAGTCAAAATGTGGAACATGAACTGTGGACATCAGCGGTGGAGGATTAACGTGGCTGCATATGCATAAATGTCCCATTGGTGAACCATGGAGCTCCAGCTAAGAAACAGAAAAAGAAAAAAATTCTTTTCAGCCAGGTATTTCATTTTTTCGAAATTTTATCTATCTTTCTATTGCGTTTCTGCAATCTTTTTTTCTATATACCTCTGCAAAGAAACTCTAACAAAAGCAGTTTGGCAGGGCAGTCATTAGCATTTCCAATCCCAAAGCTGCGTTTGTGTCTGACATCAAAACTCCTTACAGGACAGCAGGAATGCTTCGGGGACAAAGGGAGACAAGCACACGCAGTGCACGCGCCGTTTGCTGACTGAACAGTATACACACTTTGTGTGTGAATAGGCATTGTCCCACCTGTCAGGTTTGTGGATAACAGCTCTATGCCTTCTCTTCAGTGCCACACAAAAGCATATAAATTTTTAGAGCAATCATAAAAAAAGAGATAAATGAATGAAGAGAGAAGAGAGACAGAGATAGAGAGAGACAGAGACAGGACAGACAGAGAGAGAAGAGAGACAGAGAGGGATACAGACAGAAAGACAGACAGATGGACAGAGAGATACAGGGAAAACAGTTTGTGAAAGAATGAAAGATTCATAAAGAATTCAAAGGGGTGTGTTCCTGTTAATGCAGCTGTGCAAACAGTTTGATTTTGAATACACCTATAGAAAGAACAAAATGCTTATGTAATGTACAGGCACATGCGCGCACACACACACACACACACACAACACACACACATACACACACACACACACACACACACACACACACACACACACACACACACACACACACACACACACACACACACACACACACAGCAGTACTTTTTTTATATAAAAAACAAAAACAATGTGGCATGCAGTGCTAAGTCTTTTGCTTTTCCTCCTCCCTGCCCTCTCTTCTATGGCATTTCTGTCTTTCATTCCCTGCTCTCTGTCTCTGCCTGTGTGTCTGTAAGTCTGTTCTGACTCTCTCTCTCTCTCTCTCTCTCTCTCTCTCTCTCTCTCTCTCTCTCTCTCTCTCTCTCTCTCTCTCTCTCTCTCTCTCTCTCTCTCTCTCTCCCGTTCATTTATCTATCTTTTAGTCTACCTGTCTTTGTATGTCTATTTGTCCACCTCAATTTTTCTAGCTATTCATCCAGTGCTCTGTCTGTGTGTTTCATTTTCTTTGTATCTCCTTACTTCTAGTGGGGTTGTTTTTGTTGTTGTTGTTGTTGTTGTTCTATCATTTTGTTTAGCTTTCCTTTCTTTTGGGCATATTTATGACTATACAATTTAGTCAAAGGAGTGGAAAGTTCTTCCCAGTGCTTTTTCCTTTATCCTCAAAATAAAAGAATAATAAAGAAAGAGATTGTTTAAGATACGTCAGAGCAACACAATACCAGAACATCTGTTTTGATTTCAAATTTACATACAACCCAAAACAGCCCAGACTGACCAATGTAGGAAGAACATTGTGTAACTATAGGGGAAGATCAGAGGTCACAAAATTAATGGGCCCTTGGTGTGTCTTTAGCCTGAATTTGAAAGTATCAAATGTACACTTTTGGCAAAGTGAGAGAGGGAGGTTGTTCCAGGTGAAAGGGCCAGAAACAGAGAAAGAGTGACAACCAACAGTGTAGTGTTTGAATCTGGGTGTTTGAAACCATTAGTATCTGCAGCAGAACTGAGGAAGGGAGATGTGGGGGTGAAGAAAGTTACAGAGATAATAATGAGAGTGTAGATTTGTGGAGACATTTTGTCACAGAGGGTACTCACCTTACATTCTACTCTTTGTGAGACAGGCATAACAGTGAAGAGACCACAAGAGAGGAGTGATGTGTTCAGATTCTTTCTTACTTACGACTTGTGAGACCCAGAGTTTTGTATATGTCTGTCATAAGTTGTACACTGGTCCCTAAGAAAGTTTTCGGACATTGGTTGAGAGAAGCATTTTACTGTGGTATACCCTACCCCACCCCCTAACATACCCTAAGGACTAGATTAGGACTGGGCTAAACAAGTCTTCGGGAAGCTCGCAATGAAAGGAGGATGGGAACCAGTCAAAAGGTGGGCTGTACATATTGCAGAATAATTACGCAGGTAAACCCTACACAGACCCACATTTTGGCACAGAACCAGCAGAAATGGAATAATAATTTGGTAAACAACTGTTCAGTGCTGTGCTCCAATGAGTGTGAAAGGAAAAAGGGTAGAAAGAAAATATGACATTTCTATCAGCTGGCAATCTCTTTCTCTCTCTCTCTCTCTCTCTATTCTCTTTTCTCTCTCTCTCTCTCTCTCTCTCTCTCTCTCTCTCTCTCTCTCTCTCTCTCTCTCTCTCTCTTCTCTCTCCAAACAGTATCCCACAAAAGCAGCTGGTCATTAGTAATAAGATCCCCAAATCTGTGTTTGTGTGTGACGTCAAAAGTCTCTAGGGACAGAAGGAATGGATCCAGACCGTAGGAGATAAGCACACGCGGTGCACGCGCCGCCGATCCCTCACTGCACGCCATACACACTTTGTGTGTCAATGGGCATTGTCCCACCTGTCAGCCTTGTGGACAAAGAGCTCGGGCTTCGTCTTCAGCTCTGCTGCACAATATCATATAAATCTTGAGAGCAATAATAAGATAAGAGAGAAGAAGAGAGAGAGGGGTGGGGCTGGAAAGAAATAGAGAGAGAGAGACACACACACACACACGCGCGCGCGTGGGCACACACACACAGCACACACACACACACACACACACACACACACACACACACACACACACACACACACACACACACACACACACACACATAAAACAGGGGGGTGGGGGAGAGGGGAGGAAAGAAATCTGGAAAGAAATTTTTAAAAAATACTGCATAAACTGAATGTGAGAGGGTAAAAGCTGTCAAAGAAGTCAAAGGTGAACAATAGGGCAGTAGGCCTGCCGGGTTTGCAGCTAGCTGTAGGCTGTATTTGATGTAGAGAGAGAAAAAAATTGAATCATAAATAATAACACATACATGCCTTTACATTTTTCCTTGACGTGTGTCAGCAAGGAATATAGCAGACAGTAATAAAAGACTTCAGTACTCTGCTGCCCTCTTCTTGACACCAGGGGCTCCAGTCTAAGGTCTTTCCTATGGTTGATCTTCCGTCTGTCTATGTTGGCCTGTCTGTCTGTCTGTCTGTCTGTCTGTCATCTGTCTTTCTCTCTGTCTGTCTGTCTGTCTGTCTGTCTGTCTGTCTCTGTCTATCTGTCTGTCTCTCTCTCTCTCTGTCTCTCTGTCTCTCTCTGTCTCTCTGTCTCTCTGTCTCTGTCTCTGTCTGTCTCTGTCTCTCTCTGTCTCTCTGTCTCTCTGTCTCTCTGTCTCTCTGTCTCTCTCTCTCTTTCTCTCTCTCGCTCTCTTTTGTGAAAAGTGTGTGTTGGGAGATCTTTTCCTATAACAGTGTTGATGTTCATCGCTCATGTACTTTGATTGATCTGACTCAGATAGTATATTCCTTTCCATAACAGTGTTGTTGTTTTTAATCTACTGTCCATTTCCCCCTCTCCTTCTTCCAACAGCATTTGAAAGCTGTAGCAGAGTGTTAAGACAACTTTGACTGCAATCTCTGGTCCATCAAGTCGTGGATTCGAATCTCGGCATGTGATCTCCAAGATCAACTAATGAAAGTGCATACCTGCAAATGCCAGGGGATCAAATAAACACGTTAGATATCCCGTGATTCCAGTCAGTGTTGGGTGGATTACAAGAATGTTGATATACCCAATATGTAACTTCAGCAACAGCAAAATAAGCTACCTTGAAGTTGTTTTGTGGAATGAGTCGGCTGAGGTCAGTGGACAGACTACCTTCAGAGTTACAAGCACAGGAGAATATCTGGCACTACGCATCCTGCCCACTGAGGGAAGTCAGGCAGAGAAAAGGCCATTTTCCACTTACACATGATCTGCCGCTAGGAACTAGAACACCACCACCACAGAAACAGCAGAAGCAGCTACTAGAGCAAGAGCTGCACCTGCTGCTGCTGCTGCCGCTACTACTACTACTACTACTACTACTACTACTACTACTACTACTACTACTACTACTACTACTACTACTGCTGCTGCTGCTGCTGCTGCTGCTGCTGCTGCTGCTGCTGCTGCTGCCACTGCTGCCGCTGCTGCTGCTTCTACAACTACTACTACAACTACTACCACTGGTGTTTCTGTTACTGCTGTTACTACTACCACTACTATTTTTACTACTACTACTACTACTATTGTTCCTGCTACTTTTACTGATACTACTCCTACTTCTACTCCTCCTCCTCGTCCTACAACAACAACAACAACTACTACTACTACTACTACTACTACTACTACTACTACTACTACTACTACTACTACTACTACTACTACTACTACTACCGTAAAATCCCTAGCATAAGCCCACCATCTAGCAAACGCCCACCCCCCAGTTTGGGCCAAAAGTTGTGTACAGTGGAAACTACCTAGCAAACGCCCACCCTGCTTTTTTCAAAGAGACTATGCTCACTTTCACTAGGATTTTTGCAGACTGTTCTAAAAGTAATCTTTTCCCCCTTCTTTACCTTTTCGTGTTTCTTTCCTTTTTTCTTATTCTTTGTCCCCTCTCCTCACTCCCACCCATCCCCAACAAAGTGAATTACAATTACGTCATGCTTTTTCCACTGACGTCTTTGTCTGTCAGTGACGTACCGGTACTTTGACGAGGCTTCCTGATGGCCCGAAGTTGGTTCTTGAATCTCTCTCTGCCATTTTTTGCAAAATGCCGAAGCGACAGTCTTACACTGTATCTATCAAATTGGAAGCCCTCCAGTATCTGAATTACTTTGTGCAAAGGGGTCTATCCCTAGCAAACGCCCACCCCCCAATTTTGCCCTTAATCAGTGCACAGTGGGGGTGGGCGTATGCTAGGGATTTTACGGTACTACTACTACTACTACTACTACTACTACTACTACTGCTGCTGCTGCTGCTGCTGCTGCTACTACTACTACTACTACTACTACTACTACTACTACTGCTGCTGCTGCTGCTGCTGCTGCTGCTGCTTCTAATTCTACTGTCACAACTACTGCTATCACGACTTTTATTACACTGCTACTGCGAAAATGCCACTGGGTACATGAATTTCTCTCTTAGCCTATCGTTTCTCTGTTGTGTTGTGTTGTGTTGTGTTGTGTTGTGTTATCTGGCATTGTGATGTTTTGCGTTGTATAGTCTTGTGTGCGTTGCGTTGTGTTGCATTGCGTTGAGTTGCATTGACGTTTTGCGTTGTCTTGTGTTGCGTTGTGTTAAATTGCAATGCATTACGTTGCGTTACGTTCTATTGTTCAGTGCTGTGTTCTGTTGTGTTGTGGTCTGTCGTGTATACATACATGCACATCGTGTGTGTGCGAGCGTGTGTTATTTTTTTTTTAATATCTAGTCCCCGTGTGTATGCAGTTTTGTAAATTTTGTCATGCGTTCTGACCGGCACATAATGGCTAACTCTTCCAAAACGCGACACAGGTTTTAACGTGTGCGCAAGATGTTCTCTGTGTGGCTGTGTGAGTGCGTGCGTGCGTGTGTTCGTGTGCGTGTGTGTGTGTGAGCGTGTGTGTGTGTGTGGTGTGTGTGTGCGTGCGTGTGCGCGTGTGTGTGTATGTTTCCGTTTTTTAAACGTGACTGCTTTACACGCACAAGAGGTATGACCCAAAACAAACAAAACATTACAGAAAAATAAAGTTTTGCCAAACAACATAAAAAATGAAACAGGAAAACCTACAGACAAAAAGACTTTGGCACACAACCAAACTACACACAGAGGAGGAATCTGTCAACAGCTCTTAGTGCAGAACCCTCTTTGACTTCTTAGAGACTTACAGAAAAGAGGAAGAAGAGAAGGAAGGATAAGGAGGAGGAGGATAGATTTTGGAATGTTTGCATGAGCTCGCGCGCGCGCTCACGCTCGCACTCGCGCGCGCGCGTGCCGTGTACAATAAAAAGGGAGTGGTGGCTTACGTCTATGGGTGTGTGTGTATGTGCACGCGACAGTAAAAAGAAGCTTTTGTTCCGACAGTGAAAGTTTGTGGGGAGAGCACACGAGAGAGAGGGGAGGGGTTGATGAATACGAGAGAGAGAGAGAGAGAGAGGAGAGAGAAGAGAGGAGAGAGAGAGAGAGAGAGGAGGGAGTTGAAGAGATAAGAGAGAGAGACGAGAGAGTTAGAGGGATAAGAAGGAGAGAGTTTTAGATCGGGTCCGCTTTTAGGGATAACATAAGATAAATACGAGAGAGAGAGAGAGAGAGAGAGAGAGAGAGAGGAGAGAGAGAGAGAGAGAGAGAGAGAGAGAGAGGGAGAGAGAGAGAGAGAGAGAGAGGAGAGAGGATGAGAGAGAGAGAGAGAGAGAGAGAGAGAGAGATTGAGAGAGAGAGGAATACGAGAGAGAGAGAGAGAGAGAGAGGGGGGGGGGGGGGGGAGCAGATTGAAATGAATACACTACACGTGTCACATCTTCCTTTCAGAAGCTCTGAACGGTTCTGCTATTGAATCGTCACCTTGGCAGACAGTCCTATTATGCTCAGCAGTCTCGTTCTGTCGTGAGTGAGTCATGAATTGAAAGCAACCACAAGGGACTCCGGTGCCTCCTTACCTTACCTTACCTTACCGAGCTGTCGTCAATGTCCATTGAAATGATATAGAAATTGTTATATAAATATTGGTTGAAATATAAAAAAAAAATTTTTTAAAATTGAAATATATTGAAAAGGCAGCACGAGGGCACACGCATGCCTGCAAGCGCGTGTGCACGCGCGCGCGCGCTCGCACACATACATACACACATTCACACAGTCACACACACACACACACTCAAGTTCGCGTACGCAACACACACACACACACACACACACACACACACACACACACACACACACACACACCACACACTTTCAAGTTCGCGCACGCACACACCACACACAAACGCATACACTCGTTCTTGTACACACACATATTCCATAATCCTTGATATAAAAGAAGAAAGAAAGAAAGAAAGAAAGAAAGAAAGAAAGAATATATAAATATCCCCGTACCAAAAAAACTCGTTCGTGCACACACACACACACACACACACACACACACACACACACACACACACACACACACCACACACACACACACACGCACACACCACACACATCACACACACACTCCGCGCCGCGCTCACCGCTCTAACACACAATCAAAAACTGGTTCAATCCTGCAAAGACACTATTGAACAAAATGCTAAGGGCTTTTTTGCCTCCTGATAAAAAGACACACGCTTTTAAACGAAACTTTTGATAGCTGGTTTTCAGTGCACACACAGACTGCGAGTCAATGGAATCTGCTTCAAGATACACATTATGCAAAGAAAACACTCTTACATTTTTTTTTCGAAATTAATTAACGTTCTCTCTCTCTTTACAGGCGACACTTGAGCTAAGGCGGACCAGTAAGCGATCTTTTCTTTAAATTAATGGGATGGGAGTATGCACTTTAATTCGGTGTTTGTTTTCCCTCTGTCTGTCTGTCTGTCTGTCTGTCTGTCTGTCTGTCTGTCTGTCTGTCTCTCTCTCTCTCTCTCTCTCTCTCTCTCTCTCTCTCTCTCTCTCTCTCTCTCTCTCTCTCTCTCTCTCTCTCTCTTCTCTAGCCTAGTGGTCAGAACATTGCGCTGGCAATTTGAAGACCCGGGTTCGAGTCCGGTCGAGGAGATTTTTCTCCTGAAATTAACATCAGTGCTGACTCCACTCTCCCCAAAAATCCTTCGGATGAGACTTTAAACCGAGGCCCCGTGTGCGAACGCACGCAGAACATCTTGCACACACGTTAAATCCTGTTCCACTTTTCGTAAGAGTAGGCCATTCTGTGCCGGTGGGAACAGATACATATACACAACTGCATACCACGGGGATTGGATGTAAAAAAGCCTGCTTATCCCATTATCCTCGATATAAAAGAATAAATCAAATCAAATCAAATCAAATCAAATCATCTCTCTCTCTCTCTCTCTCTCTCTCTCTCTCTCTTCTCTCTCTCTCTCTCTCTCTCTCTCTCTCTCTCTCTCTCTCTCTCTCTCTCTCTCTCTCGTTGTGTGTGTGTGTGTGTGTGTGGTGTGTGTGTGTGTGTGTGTGTGTGTGTGTGTGTGTGTGTTTTAACAGAAACAGGTTATATCTATGTATACGGTTGAAAGCTTTTTAAGCTGTTACGACAGACTGTTAACGCAGTTTTTAAGAATAGAAAATGTTTACACAGCTGTGAAAAATAATTCCAAATTTCACAGAAAAAGATTTTGCCGAATGTTTATTTTATGACATATTCAAACTCGGTGTAAAAGGAGGAAATAAATCTGCAAACTGAACAATAGAATTAAGTGTTTTTGCTTTATTCAAACTTTCCGTTATGCAACTTGTAAAGAATGATACAAACGGGCGAACGTTCCTTCTGACGAAATACGTTATATTGTAGGCCCTAAAGGCAATAAGTACATTTCGCTTTGTCATAATAAAAAACATTTCCGTTCTTTTTGTCCCTTGTCACAATTGTCACACTTTGCAATGATAGAGCTAGTTAGCTTTTTATTTAATGTGGTGATTGCGATGGCGACTGGATATGTTGTTCTGTGAAAAATAAAAAAGAGCATGTTTAATGCTTGCTGTTATCTTATCCAGGCAGTTTGATTTTAGTTCCAGATTGTGACAAAGCGCGTCATCACATTTTGTCACACCTTTTCAGTGTCTCATATTCTGCAATAAAAAAAAAGACAAAATCAAGAGGTGCTTATCATTGTGGCAGCAGGTAAATTACCTTATTAAAAAGGGGGGGGGGGGCAGCTCTTTGGTGTCTTACATTTTGCAATGGAAAAGCTACGTGGTTGTAGGAGAGAGAGGCATCAGAGACCTCAGCCTCTCTAGGGGCCAGCATATTGAGGGTGGCGCCCATCTCCTCTCCCTCCTGCTTTACCTTCTCTGACCCCTAAAGAGGGCAGGTACCCATTTACAGCTGAGTGAACTGGGGAACTGTACTGAAGCCAAAGCGCGCGAACAGTCACCCATCCACTTGGTAACCACGCTCGGTGCTGCTTAATATTGGCTGGGGAAAAGCGAGTGCTCTGACCACTTACCTATCCCGTCCCCCAAGTACATTATCTCGTGAAAAAGGGAAACCGCTGAATAATTAAACAACAGCCGAATAAAATAACAACAACACAATCAAACGTTCTTGAGATATTTTTGTTTTTTCATATAGCAAGTAATTTACTGCCACTAACATCAACACCTTTTTTTGATACCGTGTAGTTTTACCATTGCAAAATGCGAGCTACTGAAGACTTGTGACAATGTGCATCAACACGCTTTGTCACAGATATTTGTAACTGAAGACAGATGCTTGACACAACTGTGTGTGGAGCTGCTAAAATGCTGAAGTAGTACATATTGTCAAACTTGTATTGATTGGAAAATTGTAATGTGTTTTGCTTTTTGACATGGGGGTGGCAACGCACTATGTCACAAATTTGGCATTTATATTCTTGGGGGAGGGGGGGGGGAGGAGGAGAACTGACATCCTTATTGACGATTGAGCCATATCACGCTGTTGATAATTACCGCGTCAGAACACCGCGCCATCAGATCACCAGTTCTAACAATCAGATTGTCCTGTTTCGTGTATGTGTGCGTGTGTGTGTGTGGGGCGCGCGCGCGCGCACACACACACACACACACACACACACACACACACACACACACACACACACACACACACACACACACACAGAATGTGTGTTCATACGTGCATGCACACTAAAGAATAAGGAGCGGAGCAGCATATAATTGTGCGAAAAAAGAAGACTGATTCAGACAGTGACATAAGCATGATTCAAACATTTTTTTCCGGTTTTCTAATTGTTTTCCAAAGTACACCCCTAAGATGATTCACGAAGTTTCCGCTTCACTTCCGCTGACCCTGTTCCTAACTGCATTCCCTTTTCGCTTCTGGGTTGGGGTTTTTTTCGTTCCTCGGCTAGAGATTCGAGGTTTACCATGTAATATTTCTCTGCATTCAACCGTCCACCCCCACCCCACCATTTAGGAAGCCGCATTCCGACTTCGGGGATGGTGTCTTCACACAACACCTGACTTTAGGCGATTTTTTATATGTCATCCGTTCCTACCAGCACGAAATAGGCTGGCTATTCTTCCAAAAAGGCGGAACGGGTTTTTAACATATACGCAGGATGTTCTGTGTGCATTCGCACACTGGGCCTCGGTTTATAGTCTCATCCTAAGGACTTAGATATTCCGTTTGATTTTCTCGTCAATCTGGGAAGAAGGGGCAAGGCTGGGAATCGAACACTGAACTTCTCGGTTTACTTGTAAGGCAGGTGACCGTCTAAACCGTGCTGCCACCTTCCTGCAAGTTTAATTTAAACTGTGACGTTTGTATGTGAAAAAAGAAATATTATGAAAAAAGAAAAACCAAACCGAAAATTTACATCACGAGGATAACATTTTAGGCAACAAAGACATTTTTTCATCCAGCCCTCAAACTGAAAGGTAAAAAACTGAAAAGTAAACAAAAGCAAAGTGGTTTAAATGAATACACATACCTGAGCATGCATGGATAATGGATACCAAAATACCCCGAGAGAGACAGACAGACAGACGGACGGACGGACGGATGGACAAAACAGACGGAGAGGCAAAGGCAGAGAAAAAGAAAATATTAAAAATGTTGAAATACATTATTAATATGGAGATAAATCAAACACAAAAGGCGAACATGGATTAAAAGAAGGGTAAAAAGTCTGACAGAGGAAAAAAACAACAACGATACACGCAAGTTGGTTAGTATCGAGCTACTGAAAAAACATATGCTGCAAAGCTGTCTTTTAAAAATGTCCACATGAAAGAGAGAGAGAGAGATTCGGATTCGGATTCGGATTGTTTATTCATTTATAGGCCAAGGCCCCTTATGAAGGGGTATACGAACATGATACAAACAAATACAATAAGATCAAAATACACAAGAAATAAATACATACTGATTGCATGTGACAAAAGAAAAATTCTTACGACATAGCAAGGTCTCTAAGCTTAAATGCTTTGTATAAATACAAGGCAAAATTACGGACCACTTCCGGGGAGGATGATGACATCAACAAGGTTAATTTAAACATTGATGGCTCTCTATAATATTTGGGCTTGATAAACTGTTCTCGAATCGTTGTTAGAAGAGGGCAACAAAGAACAAAGTGAACTTCATTTTCTTCTGCCTCTTTACACAGACGGCAAAATAAATCATAATTATTAGCATTTCTATATCGATAATAATGAACAGCCAATTCCGATACACCTAATCTAAACCTTGTTGTCATAAACATTAAATGTTTATCCATATCCAGCTTTAAATATGGCTTCAAATCAGAAAGGCTGCAAAAATGTCTGTAGATTGTAAACCTATTGCTATTCTGAATATGATCAGACCATTTCTGCCAAGAACAATCTACTAAACGTTGACGAAAAACACGTACAAAACTATCAACACAGCCAACACCCTGATTTTGCCAAACAAAGCCAAACCCATATTCAAACAAACATACACGAACTTTGGTTACCCAATTTTCTTTACCTCTAGCATCTAAACTATGTAACATGTCGTATGCCTTACGGGGTATTCTATCACTAGTCATATGCAGTAATTTGAACCAGTAGCGAATACAATTAACAGCGGATACTATGTAAATGGGGTGGCGGTTTGTTTCCCCGTAAACTAAGTCATTGGGAGTTCGCTTATCGACACCTAAATATCTCTTTAAGGCAAAAGTATGAACCTGTTCACAGTGGACTGCAGCTTTTTCTAGCCCCCATAATTCAGAACCATACTGCATGATAGGCTGAACTTGGGCATCAAATAACCTAATAAACACCTTAAAGGAATTATTGTCAAGTGTTCGTAGCTTTTTCATAATAAATAACAACACATTTTTGGCCCTACTTGCAAGATTTTTACACGCTCCACTAAAACTCAAACGAGTAGAAAAGAATATTCCTAGATATTTATAAACATTCACTACTGGCATTAACACTCCATTATAAACCCACCTTTCTCTTACGCTAAGATAACCTCCCTTCCGAAATACTATAATGTTACTTTTATTCATATTAACTTTTAACTGAAGTTTTGCAGCTGAACGATGCAAGTTGTTTAGTTGTGTCTGCAAACCTGTCACAGTCTCTGACATTAGAATGACACTGTCAGCTAATAAAAGTATAAACAATTCAAAAGCATCTATTGATAATAAAGCCCCATGTCTTCCATTATTAATAACTTCTATTGCTAACTCATTAATGAACAATGAAAACAAAACTGGGCTGCAAGCATCCCCCTGTTTCACACCAGCAGTACAATTAATGTAATCAGTTAATTTATCACCACAACGAACTCTAGCTTTTACAGAATTATACATACTTCTAACACATCTATAAAGTTTACCTTTAATACCATTCTTATCCAAAACAGACCAAAGAATACTACGATTAATGGAGTCGAACGCTTTCTCAAAGTCAATAAAAGCAGCATATAGTTTACGATTATGTGCGAATTGCTTTTGAACAAGTGCCAGTAAGGTAAACATATGGTCTACAGTTGAATATCCTCTTGAGAGAGAGGAGAGAGAGAGAGAGAGAGAGAGAGAGAGAGAGAGAGAGAGAGAGAGAGAGAGAGAGAGAGAGAGAGAGAGAGAGACAGACAGACAGACAGACAGACAGACAGACAGACAGACAGACAGACACAGACACAGACAGACAGACAGACAGACAGAGAACACTGAACACTGAACACTGAAATTGTTTAATGGTACCTTGGCCTTGGACCACAATACACCAGGAGAGGAGGTGGGGGGGGGGGGGTGTAATGCAAAATGAAAGCATGAATAGATTTCACACATAGTATGGTAGTGAAAAAATGAAAGATGTACATTTCACACATACTACTCCATACCAAGATCAAAGCATGGATACACTTCCTACATTCTATAGTAATGAAAAATGAAAGCATTGTAAAATCTCACACAAATTGCCCCAATGAAAAAATCAAAACTTGGCTTATTTCACTCATACTATAGAAATAGAAAATTGAAACATGTATAAATTCCATGACTGCCATAATAATGAAAATGAAAGCATGGGTAACATTCCCACATACTATAGTAATGAAAAATGAAAGCATGGATAAATTTCACACTATAGCAATGCAAAATAAGAGTATTGAAAACTTTCACACAAACAATAGCAACAAGAAATGTAAGCGTGGATAAATTACAAACTATAGTAATGAAAAGTGAAAGCATGGGAAAATTTTCACAGGTACTGTAGCAATGCAAAATGTAAGCATGGATAAATTTCACACTTAGTATACTATAGCATGAATAGGCTTAATTAAAGCATATGCAGGGTATGCTGCATCATCAATACCAATTTTACTTCCTTTCCAAACAACGTTGTGTGTAAATAATTTCAATCCAATACCAAGAATATACGCACACAGACACACACACATGCACGCGCACGTGCACACGCACACACACACTCTTTCTCTCATCCACACACACACACACCACACACACACACACACACACACACACACACACACACACACACACACACACACGCTCTCGCACACACACACATACACACACACAAACACACACACACACATACACACACACACACACACACACACACACACACACACACACACACACACACACACACACACACACACACACAACACACACACGAGCAAAAACCCGAATATATGTGTTGTGACAAAATAAACAGAATAGTTACAATTTCAAATTTTTATCAGTTTACATGATTCACCAGATGTCAATGCACCAGTTTCAGCTGCCTATCCCTGTAAGCCAAGCATCATCTTCCTTCTATTTAATGCATGAAAAACAAACCTGGATACATTATGTCTGTGATTTTCATTTGACACTTTTAGTAGAACATGAAAAGATAGTCCTAATGATTCCCTAAGAAATTTGTCTCGAAGATCTGTGTAAAGGCTGCAATCATATAAGAGATGATGTTCATTTTCAATTTGATTAACACAAAACTGACAATGTCTATCTTGAGCAGATTCACTAAATCTATGTATGTTATCATTGATGGGGAGTACACCAACTCTTAGTTGGGTAACAGCCACACGAAAACAATAAATGTCCATGTCGTTTATATATTTTTCTCTTTCAAAAATTGTTTTAAATGAACTGTACATCTGATATCTTTCTCGCTCCATGATTGTTCCACTCCATTCCTGGATAAACCAGTCCACAAGTCTTTGTTTAAAAATTCTCAAAAACATTTTAACATCTCCCACTCCTTGCAACAACCAGACAATACCAAAACCAGTCTCAAACAAAATCTCTCTCACATTCGTAACCCAACAACTTTTGCCACATCTGTCTAATTCTAATAACATGATATATGCTATGTGGGGTTAATCTTTTGTTATCCATTTCAACTAATTTTAGCCAGTACCTTATACAAGCAACATAGGAATTAATGAACAATGGGAATCTCCCAAGGTCGCCATACACCATTTTGTTAGGTGTCCTAGTTGGAACACCTAAAAATCTTTTACAAGCTATTAAATGCACTTTTTCAATATGATCTAATCTATTTATGCCCCATACCTCAGATGCATATAATAGAATTGGCTGAATTTTATGTCAAAAATTTTTAAGAATACACTTGAGGTCATTTCTTTGTATTTATTAAACACTTTATGTAATTGCATAACTGCTTTCTTTCCTTTTACTGCTAAATGATCTGTTCCCCTTTTGGCACTAATCTTAGTGGTAAAATTAAACCCTAAATAACAATAAGTATTCACTACCTCTAATCTCTTTCCATCATAAAACCATTTTTCATGTCTTCCCAGAAACCCTCCTTTTCTAAATACCATTATTTTTGTCTTATCCTTATTTACATATAATTGCATTTCTTTTTACAACACATGTGCAAGATATTTAGTTGGTTTTGGAGACCTCTGGGAGTGGTTGACAGCAGAGCTACATCATCTGCAAACAACATAATCAGCAAATCCGCAATACCAGGCAGCATTTGTACACCATGTTTACCTCTTTCCTCGATGTCATCAGCTAACTGATTAATAAATATTGAAAATAATGTTGGGCTCAAAACACAACCCTGTCTTACTCCAGTTGGGCATCAGACAGACAGACAGAAGAAGAGAGAGAGAGAGAGAGAGAGAGAGAGAGAGAGAGAGAGAGAGAGAGAGAGAGAGAGAGAGAGAGAGAGGTTATCAAAAAATCGTATACAGAAATTTACAAGTACATAACACACACACACACACACACACACACACACACACACACACACACACACACACACACACACACCTTCAAAAACGAAGCTTGGACATGAGAACGGTAATGAATAAATATAAAAGCATACACCAAAAAAAACGAATAGAAAGAAAGACAAGAAAATTCTAGATATTAAACGGCCCAACAGTCTATTAAAGGGTACATTTGCTAGGCAAAATTCAAACACTGAAACTATAAGAAAAAACGAAAGAAAAAGAAAGAAAGCTTTAAAAAACAAACAAAAAGAAAACCACTTTCATTTCAGATAAATTATTTTTTTATGGGGACCACTTTCCAGACCACCAGGATTTTGACATAAACTTGGGTCATTTCAGTACAACTGTGTTGTTGTTGTTTTTAATTCTTAAATTATTTCTTTGTTGTTGAATAGCTGCTGACATATTGATCAATGTGAAATCTGCATGTTCTGTAACCAAAACCCAGGACTTCAGTAATAAACATTTCAGTTAGAAATGAAAGGAACCCAGGATCTATTTCTTTAGTCGTTTAGCTTGAATTGGTGTGCAATGTTTTCAGGTGTGTGTGTGTGTGTGTGTGTGTGTGTGTGTGTGTGTGTGTGTGCGTGCAAGGAGGATGGGGAGGGGGGGGGAATCATTTGTGCGCGTGGTGTAAATAAGAAAAGCATGAGAGAAGCGACGAAGACAGACGAAGCCTGTAATGGTTTCAACCGGTCGTAACAGCTGAATTTCATGACCGCCATATTGAGAGGAAGAGGATGCGTGCGCAACTTTCGTCTACACATAGGGTGGTAACAAAATGGCGTTAGGTACTGGACACAATTCATTTATGTATTATTTATGAGTATGGATACTTTCTTAGCTCCAAACGGGGGTGGGAGGGGGGGGGGGGGGGGGGGGAGTGGAGATCGTTTTTTATGAATGTGTGCAGTTCTTATCTGTATGAAATTACCGCTTTTAGAATGAAATTATTCTACGTTTTTAAAGTTAATGTTTCCTTTTACACAATTGATGTTTTAATCTTGTCTGATCAAGAACAATTATTCAGAATGTTAGTGTCCCTCTGTGTGTGTGTGTGTGTGTGCGCGTGTGTGTCAAGTCAAGTCAAGTTTTTATTTCCAGATGGTACATTGAGTAAGCATCGATTGCTTTTTTTCATCAAGCCATCTATCTTGGAAAAAAAGAAAAAATAAACATTTCACCAATATTGTTTAACTAACGTGTGTGTGTAGCCGCCGCTGTAGTCTAGTGGTTAGGGCGTTGGATTCGTAATCTAAAGGTTGCGGGTTCGATCCCAGCTTTCGACTATGGCGTTGTGCCCTTGGAAAAAGCACTTTACGGCTATTTTCTCACCCCACACAGGTGTAAAAGGGGTACCAACCTTGTGTTGGGGGTTAACCCTGCGATAGACTGGCGTCCTATCCAGGGATGAGTCTATGACTCTCAGTCTCTTAACGCCACAGAAACCGGGATAAGCACCGGCCTGATGAGCCTTAGGCTCGGGATAGACTTTAACTTTAATAACTGTGTGTGTGTGTGCGCGCGCGCGCGCGCGGCGCGTGTGTGTGTGTGTGTGTGTGTGTGAATGTGAAATTTATATAGGCATATATATGTGATGGTTGCACAGAGGACAAATGCGTTGACATGGTGCTATAAGCTCTGTAATGCCATGTTTGCTACTCTCTGCTTTGAGATAATAGAGAGTAGCTAAATCTGAATTTGAAAGAAAGAGCATGGGAAGAGAGCAGGAAGGCAAACAAGCACACTTCTGTCTACTGTACCCTTAATCTTACATTAACACTGACGGCATTAGCATCAGATCGGTGGTCTACAGGTAACACTCCTGCCTAGAAAGCGAAAAGTCTGGGTCGGAAGTGTGCGGTAGGTCGACACCGTTTGGGCCCAAAACTTTTTCCCCCATCCATTAGACCATAATCTGGGTGCTAGTCTTTCGGTTGAGACGATAAACTGAAATCCTGTGTGTTACACAAAATAAACGTAAAAAATACTACGGCAACGAGAGTTGCCCCTGACAACATTCTGCAGGAAAAAAGCCACTCTGAAAGGAAATCAAATACAGTTGCAGACAGGAAAAGAAAAAAAAGCTAATGGGTGGCGTTTCTCTTGTGGCTACTCGCTCTCCCAGGGGAGAGAAGCGCTCATTTCACACAGAGAAATATGCCGTGACTTAACGTGATGTAAAATGTAAGAAAATGTCATCATGTAAAATCACACCTTACAATTCTTCATTACATACGGTATTCAGCTATAACTGGTTGAGCGAAGGCTAAGGCTTTATGCATTGGGATTCCCTCATACAAAGTTTCTACTTAAAATTCCACACAACAGCACTCTTTCACTGTGCAAAATGAGGTGAAAGGTGCCGCAAATTGGGCTAGACTACGCATCAACAAAGATTTGTTTGGTTTTTGGGTGTGTTTTTTAGGCCTACGTCAAAGCTTAATACGTAATACATGATAGAGCGAATGATTATGCGTTTGTATTAGGTGATTTACAACATGTTTCATATCTGTCATGCTGTACACAATTTATAGCCTCCCATTTTCTGGAGCGAAACTGCACTAAGTCGAGATCAAGTTTCATCTTTCAAAATTGTTTTAATGTGTGTGTGTGTGTGTGTGTGTGTGTGTGTGTGTGTGTGTGTGTGTGTGTGTGTGTGTGTGTGTGTGTGTGTGTGTGATATTCAGTTTAACGTTTATTCACATCTAGTGATTTTAAACAAGTGTGTGTGTGTGTGTGTGTGTGTGTGTGTGTGTGTGTGTGTGTGTGTGTGTGTGTGTGTGTGTGTGTGTGTGTGTGAAGAAAGATATATATTTAAACACATGTTACAAAATGTCACAGTATGACAGATGCACTTGACAATAGGTAGCATTGGAGAGAAAGATGAAGCGTGGACACCATGGCATCAGCAAGATGAAGCGTGGACACCATGGCATCAGCAAGATGAAGCGTGGACACCATGACATCAGCAAGATGAAGCGTGGACACCATGACATCAGCAAGATGAAGCGTGGACACCATAACATCAGCAAAGATGAAGCGTGGACACCATGACATCAGCAAGATGAAGCGTGGATACCATGACATCAGCAAGGTGAAGCGTGGATACCATGACATCAGCAAGATGAAGCGTGGATACCATGACATCAGCAAGATGAAGCGTGGATACCATGACATCAGCAAGATGAAGCGTGGATACCATGACATCAGCAAGATGAAGCGTGGATACCATGGCATCAACAAGATGAAGCGTGGATACCATGACATCAGCAAGATGAAGCGTGGATACCATGACATCAGCAAGATGAAACGTGGATACCATGACATCAGCAAGATGAAGCGTGAATACCATGACATCAGCAAGATGAAGCGTGGATACCATACATCAGCAAGATGAAGCGTGGATACCATGACATCAGCAAGATGAAGCGTTTGGATCCATGACATCAGCAAGAGAAGCTGGATACATGCACCGGAGAGAAGACATTAGGTGATGGATCGACCACAGCATCCTCTTACTGACTGGGGCATAGGCAGAGGACTGGTCGACACTGACCTGACCTGGGATTTTAGTTAGGGACTGGTCGACACTGACCTGACCTGGATTTTAGTTAGGGACTGGTCGACACTGACCTGATATCTAAGCCCGGGACTGGTTAACACTGACCTGACCTGATATCTAAGTCAGGGGTTGGTTAAACTGACTGACTGACCTGACCTGATATCTAAGTCAGGGACTGGTTAATACTGACCTGACCTGTATCTAAAGTCAGGGACTTGTTACACTAACTGACCTACCTGTGACCTAAACCAGGACTGGTTAACACTGATGACCTGAGATCTAAACCAGAGACTAGTTATGAAACTTACACTGATCAGAACCCATCCCAACACAGTTTGTGGCAAAGTTTATGAAGCAAAGCATGTGGTTATAAATTCTAGACACGGGGCTGTGGAAAGAAAAAAAAAACACGCCTAAATGTAATACGGTTCATTCAGAATGGCACTCACAATAGCGCCTCATCTTGACAAGTGGGTGGTGGAAAAGTAATGGCTCGAATCTTGTCAACTGTCCTGAATATTATTATTATCGTCTGCTTCCTCTTTCGCAGATGGAGGGGCAAAAGTGGGGGCACGACATTTTTTCTTGTCAACAAGTCGCTGTGACGTGCTGACATCATCACCCCCCCACCCCCCTCCTACACACACACACACACACACACACCACCTCCTCAAAATTGTTTGAAAGGGGGCAAATTGCGTCTTAAGAAATGTTGAATTGATAACCAAATAAGGTTTTTCTCTCTTGTAGCATAATATGGAATCTTCGAGATGAAAGCCCCGTGTCAGTATTGACAACACGTTGAATAGACTTTGTGTCAATGATATCTTTCTCCTGTTCCGATCATTCTTCTTAAGGGCTGCAGGCACTGAATAGCTCATTTCAAGCCAGACACAGACACAATCGGTATTTAACGAAATATTCCGATTTTTTTTCTGCCTATGATGAGCTTGGAACCTAGGCGAGTTATCATTATGCCGCCCCCATCTCCAAGAACACACGCACTTAACACACAGATTGACACATCCACAGACCCACACCCACACATTCTCTCTCTCTCTATCTATCTATCTCTCACACACACACACACACACACGCGCGCGCGCGCGAGCGCGCGCACACACACACCACACACACACACACACACACACACACACACACAACACACACACACGTGCATACAGAGACAGAGAGAGGGGGGATGAGACAGAGACAGAGACAGAGAGACAGTGACAGAAAAATACAGCCTAGAGTTTAATCATATGTACTCCATTTCTCATTTTGTTGAACGATATCACTACATCGATGGCACGCAAAACTATGTTGTTCTGGCAGTAAGAAATAAGCGACGTCAATGTGTGGCGGATTTTAAGGTATGAATGAGTTTTGCATCACACAACATAGGTTATTTTTCGTTCTTCCGCCAGAGGTCTAAAGGTCACTAAGGTCTATCCCTCTCTCTGTTTCTGCCTTTTTCTTTTTCTTCGTGTCACCTCCTTCTTATA
>CM060316.1:9239220-9241720 GCA_030674155.1 Stramonita haemastoma | reverse complement strand
TCCTCGAATAAAAGAATTTGCCTTGCCTTGCCTTGCCTTGCCTTACCTTGTCTCTCTCTCTCTCAACTTAGTAGCCTGCCATTATCGTTATCAATGTCATCATCATCGTCGTTGTCGTCATCAACGTCATCATCGTCGTCATCATCATCATTATCATCATCATCATCATTATTATTGTTATTATT
Organism: Stramonita haemastoma; assembly: GCA_030674155.1. Lineage (NCBI taxonomy): Eukaryota > Metazoa > Mollusca > Gastropoda > Neogastropoda > Muricidae > Stramonita > Stramonita haemastoma. The sequence goes on along the minus strand of CM060316.1, from coordinate 9,241,535 downwards.
ATTATTATTATTATTATTATTATTATTATTATTATTATTATTATTATTATTATTATTATTATTATTATCATCATCATCATCAGTATTCTCATCATCAATAGTGTTGTTGCTGCTGTTTTTATTATTATTGGTATTATCATTCCAGTCTGAGGGCACTGAACCCCAACGCTGAAGAACTGACCACCCATACAACAAGACTGACCAGTGTCCAGAGAACTCACTTAGAACTCCCAAAGCCTTTTCCTTCCTTCTTTCCTCTGTCCTTTCCTCTCTTTCTCTCTCAAACAGTCCACAGCCCTGTGTGTTCCTTTGTATACAAAGAAAACAGATTTTCTCGAGAGGGGCTTGTTGCCTGTGGGACAAAGTTTTGGTATTAGCTCCTTTTGTGTGTGTCTCAACCGTTGACTCAGGCGCGCGCAGGCATGCACACACACACACGCGCGCGCGCGCGCGCGTGCTGGCGCGCATACATGCACACACGCACGCGCGCACACACACAGACTAAACACACGCACAGACACAGACACAGACACAGACAGGCACACACAGACACACACAGACACACAGACACAGACACAGACACAGACACAGACACACACACACACACACACACACACACACACACACACACACACACACACACACACACACACACACACACACACACACATCGACATAACGTGCGCATACGAAATCACGCGCCTGCGCTCACTCATGCATGCAAACAGTCATGTGCGCATATACACGCGCGCGTGCGCACTGTCTGTCTGTCTGTCTGTCCTTCTGTCTGTCTGTCTGTCTGTCTGTCTATCTCTGTCTCTGTCTCTCTCTCTCTCTATGTATATATTCTCTCTCTCTCTCTCTCTCTCTCTCTCTCTCTCTCTTCTCTCTCTCTCTCTCTCTCTCTCTCTCTGTTACGCTTGACTGGAACTACTAAGTCTACTTACAGTGCAAGGGCAATAGCAGAGAGCATTTTTTAAAGTTATTTATCCAGGCGTGATTGATTTGACCTGGAGATTTTTTCTTGTAAATTTCATTATGATTTTCCTCTTTTGATCGGCAGCCAATGCATCTATGTGTGATTTCGTGGCTTCGTTGATGAGTCATATATATTCACAAATGATGTTTGTGTTTGTGAATAGTCCGTGTTGTGTGTGTGTGTGTGTGTGTGTGTGTGTGTGTGTTGTGTGTGTGTGTGTGTGTGTGTGTTGTGTGTTGTGTGTGTGTGTGTGTGTGTGTGTGTGTGTGTGTGTGTGTGTGTGTGTGTGTGTGTTGTGTGCGCGGACGCACGCGTGTGCGTGTGTAATTATTCATCTATTTATTGTTTTATTTCGAGGATAATGGAACAAATTTCGAGGATAATGGAACAAATACTCATATGCTTTTTTTTCTAATTCAGTCCCCACTTTTGTACATTCTATCATCCGTTCCCACTGGCACACAATTGGCCTATTTTTCCGAAAGGAGAAATAGGTTTTAATGTGTGTGCAAGATGTTCTGCGTGTGCAAGCACACAAGGCCTCAGTTTAAATTCCTATCCAAGACATGTGTTTGTGTGTATGTGTGCACGCGCGCACGTGCGCACACGCGCTCACGCGTGTCCGTCTATGCATATCAGTGTTTACATGCATACATAGTGTACGTATGTGAGCGTGTGTGCGTGCACGCACGCACGCAAACGCTCATACGTGTGCATGTGTGCATACATAATCATGTGTTTATTGTTTCGCATGTGGCCATCTCAGTGTCATGCCTGGTTGTATGCCTGCGTGCCTACGTGGGTGCGTGCGTGAGTGAGTGAGTGAGTGAGTATGTGTGTGTGTGTGTGTGTGTGTGTGTGTGTGTGTGTGTGTGTGTGTGTGTGTGGTGTGTGTGTGTGTGTGTGTGTGTGTGTGTGTGTGTGTGTGCGTGTGTTGGTGGGTAGGTGGGTGGGTGGGTGTGTTGTATGTGTATGTGTGTGTGTATAATTATGTGTGCGTGCGCGCGTGCGTGCGTGCATGCGTGCGTGTGTGCGTGCATGGGTGGGTGCACTTCAGTCACCTTGCTTGAAATGGATCTTCATTCTTTCAATGCAGCAGGCGATTTATTACACGGCGTATCTCTGACATCACAGGCAGCTGGCTTATCGCTGTCAGGTTTCTCTCCTCTCTTCTCTTGGGGTTTGCCTTTAAAGTACGACTGTGGTGTCCTTAGGTGGTCTTCTTGTCGCTAACTGATAAAGGTGTCGCATAACCTAGGCGATCGTAGGGGAGCGAGGCATCAGAGACCTTAGCTTCTCTAGGTGCCAGTATATTGAGGGCGGCGCCCATCTCCTC
>CM060316.1:9201720-9234220 GCA_030674155.1 Stramonita haemastoma | reverse complement strand
GTAGTTGTTGTAGTAGTAGTAGAAGTAGAACAAGAACAAGAACAAGAAGACAGGTAACAACAACAGCAAACCAACAACAAAAACAAAACAAGACTAGAGGAAGAATACACAGAACAAGGAGAGCTCTCTTTTCCTCCAGATTTCCAAGAGCCAACGCCCTCTCCTCTGCTTTACTGTTTGCGTTGTGACCAACTTTCAGTCCCAGCATGCAAAGTATTTCCTATTGGTTTTAAATAATTATGTATAAAAAGAAACGCCAACAAATAATTCATACACAACAGATAATACTACTAGATATAATAGATAGATAGAAGATAGATAGATAGATAGATAATGATAGATAGATAGATAGATAGATAGATAGAGATAGATAGGATAGTGATAGATAAAGATAGAATAGATCAACAAAGAAACCCATACCTCATACTGTGCGTGATACAGAATAAACAGAATGTAATTTCTTCTGTTAAAGTTTCCTTCTCTCACGTAAGATGAGATGAAAACCAAAAGCCAGATTCTTTAGAACCAACCTTGTTGTTATTTAACTGCTAGATCATCAACACACACACACACACACACACACACACACACACACACACACACACACACACACACACACACACACACACACACACACACACACACACACACATGACAAAATTTACAAAATGGCATACACACGGGGACTGGATATAAAAAGCACATGAGTGCTTATTCCATTATCCTCGAAATATAAAAAAAATAAGATTAAAACATTTTTACTCATATCAACCAGAATATGTAAGGTTTTGTGAAGTGATATGTTGTTGTTCCTGTGTTAATATTGCTGTTGCTGCTGCTGTCTGCGTATCTACCCCCTCCTCCACCCCCTCCAACACCCCCACCCCCACCCACACACACAATATGGGACAGTGAATGGTGGGTATATCAAGGCCACAAAAAAGACTCCCATTCAGTTGCTGTTCTGATCGTGCTCATAAACTCTCAACGGCTGCTTGCTCTAGTTTGGGGGTTCTTTTCACGCGGTTAAATTGCCTGAAGCCGGGAGGTTCGTCTCACTGTTTTTCTTGATAACATGTGTTTGTTTCCAGGGCTTGTACATTGACACTATTGCATGCTAGCACACGCGCGCGCACACCACACACACACACACACACACAACACACACACACACACACACACAAAATGAAGAAAGTACAGAAAGGTTGTTGGAGTCTTCTTCTTCTTCTTCTTCTTCTTCTTCTTCTCTTCTTCTCCTTCTTCTTCTCTCGTTCGCTTTAGGCCTACACACCGTCAGATGTGTCTGGGAAAAGTAATGGCATGTCCTTTCCTGCACCTCTCGTGGGCCGTACAGCCTGGTTTGCAGGGTCATAAAAAGTCAAGTCATAAAAACACGTCTTTGTTGTGTAGTGAAAAGACATCAGCTTCCTGTGGACGAAACTGTTGTTTTTACAACTAATCTCTCTTTAACCCATAACCATTATCATTTTCAACGGCTGACATTTTTATTTTGCTGGGCATGATTTGGCTATAATCATACTTATAGTGTGAGCTTAGATACTAAATGCTAAGGCTTGTTTTCATTGTGTTCAATTACTGGAGGAAGAAAGTCTTTCGCTGTTTTGATTTTGGATAGCAAGAGGCCATAAGAATTCTAATATTCTCGTGAATGTGATTGACACTTCTAAATCCTGAAAAGTATCTCGTTGTGAGGTATTTATTTATACCACTCTAAGTCACGGCACATTTCTCTGCGTGAAATTCGGGCTGCTCTTCCCGGGGAGAGCGTGTCGCCACAAGAACAGTCTCACCCATTATTTTTGTTTCTTTTTCCTGTCAGAAACAACACTTATTTCCTTACCAGAGAGGCTTTTCTCTACAGAAGTTTGCCCAGGGACATTTCTCTTGTTGCCATGGGTTCTTTTACGTATACTGAATAATTACGTGTAACACACGGGACCTCGGTTTATCGTCTCATCCAAAAGACTAGCACCAACACCACCCTCACAGTCTAATGGATGGTGGGGGGGGGGGGGAGTTTCTGGCCCAAACGGATAGCAAACCGCCACACACTTCGAATCCAGACTTTTAGCTTCTAGGCAGGTGTGTTACCTCTAGACCACCGAACTATGCTGTCATTGATAGATGTCTAGATTTCTTTCTTTCTGAATCATAATGATATGTAAAATGGTATCTCATTTTTTTATGCACTGGCGCACATATGTGCAGATACAGATCTACATACATAAACACATACACATGCACGTTCACACACACACACACGCACACACACACGCACGCACGCAGCACACACACACGCGCACACACGCACACACACATCCACACACGCGCGCGCGCACGCACGTACACACACACACACACATATAACACACCTACACACACCATATATACACACGCACAGACACACACACACACACACACACACACACACTCACACAACACACACACACACACACACAACACACACACACACACACACACACACACACACACACACACACACACACACACACACACACACACACCTTTTCAGCTGCACTGCTGAAATAGCACAGGACAAGGGAAAAGAGACTGACAGGTACAAAAAGATTCATGAGGTCAAAGGGGAGGAGGAAGGTTTTCATTTTTCTCCTCTCCTCCCCCTCCCCCCTCCCCCATCTTCCCCTCATGTACCTGCGAGAACAAACTGAATACTTACTGCTTTAAAGAATGTGTCACTTTTATGTTCTGAATATTTGTTGAATATGATGTGTCTTGTCTGTTTGGCGCAGTGTGTGTGTGTGTGTGTGTGTGTGTGTGTGTGTGTGTGTGTGTGTGTGTGTGTGGTGTGTGTGTGTGTTGTGTGACTTTTTCTGTGTATGTATGTGCCTCTCTCTCTCTTCTCTCTCTCTCTCTCTCTCTCTCTCTCTCTCTCTCTCTCTCTCTCTCTGTTTGTCTGTCTGTCTGTCTGTCTGCTGTCTGTCTGTCTGTCTCTGTCTCTGTCTCTGTCTCTCTTCTCTCTTCTCTTCTCTCTCTTCTCTCTCTCTCTCTCTCTCTCTCTCTCTGTCTGCCTGTCTGTCTCTATGTCTCTCTGTGTCTTCTCTGTCTGTCTCTCTGTCTCTGTTTCTGTCTGTCTGTCTGTCTCTGTCTCTGTCTCTGACTCTTCTCTCTCTCTCTCTTCTCTCTCTTCTCTCTCTTCTCTCTCTCTTCTCTCTCTCTCTTCTTCTCTCTCTCTCTCTCTCTCTCTCTCTCTCTCTCTCTCTCTCTCTCTCTCTCTCTCTCTCTCTCTCTTCTTCTCTTCTCTCTCTCTCTTCTGCTCTATCTCTGTCTTTGTCTCTCTGTTTGTCTGTCTGTCTGTCTCTCTGTTGCTGCCTGTCTTGTCTGTTCTCTCTCTAAATTATCACTTTCATTCTTATTTAGTGAGTTTGTACGCGCGTGTGTGTGTGCGTGCTTGTGTACGTGCATGTGTGTGCACGTGCGTGCGTGAACGAACACTGAGACAAAAAGAGAAACAGACTGACAAAGATAGACAGACAGAGACAGACAGACAAACAAACATACAAACAAACAGCGACACACAGACAGAACAATGAATTTAGTCTGTAGTTGTTTCAGTTAAGGGAGGCAGAACGCTCTAGTTGATGACCTACATACTTAGTAAGGATGCGCAAGGCACAGTCTTTTTTAGGCTGTTTTCTGTCATAAACATAGGCGTGCAAACTTCACCTTGTGATGGAGTAGCTGTCTTGAAGCAAGTTCGCAGGTTCGCTCGCACACGCACGCACTCACGCACCTGTCAGTCTGTCTTTGCTTGGGTCTGTCCTGTCTGTCTGTCTGTCTCTCTCATTGAGACATTTGGACATGTATATATTCTATGCACTAAAAGCCTGAGAACGTTTTCTAAAAGTATAATTGGTGTATTAAAAGTTGAAGTAGTTCATGTCTCTTTGGAAAATCGCTCTTGACAGTGGCATCTTTATTAAATATTTTATGTTTGTTGCATTCTTTTGCTAGCATTTTTTTTTTTCTTGTCAAAATGTCTACTCCCTTGTACACAGGCCTGTGGCCTCAACATTAAAATTGTGACCTCTCTCTCTCTCCTCCGTCTCTCTCTCTCCCTCGTCGCTCTCTCTCTTCTCTCTCTCTCTCTCTCTCCTTCTCTCCTCTCTCTCTCTCCTCTCTCTCTCTCTCTCCTCTCTCTCCTCTCTCTCTCAGTTGCAGGAACAAAAGGATAGTGATAGTCAGCAGTGAAGTGTGCACTTGGGATGGTTGTCCTTGTGAATGTTTTTGTTTTGATTCATATTTTCAGGGTGTGACTTTGTGAGTCTACAAGGTTCATGTCTGGATAGGGTTTATGTTTCTACATTTTTTTTAAAAAATGTGGAATGCTTTTTGTGTTTTAGATTTTTGTTCCAGTATCCAACATAGATTGGATAGGTGTCACAATCAGAATCAAGCCCAGGCTTTGAAAGGTTTTGGCCTCAGAGAAATGTTTTAGGTTAAATGTTAATACCACCTTTTAACACACACACACACACACACACACACACACACACACAACACAACACACACACACACACACACACACAACACACACACACACACACACACACACACAACACACACACACACACAACACACAACGGAGAGACACGAGTGAGAAAGAGACAGACAGACAGCAGACAGAGACACAAGAGAGAAGACACTATACACCTTATGGGTATACATACAGATACGTTGTTTGCCCCCAGAGAGGGTTGAGTTTTTGTGAAATGTTGGCACATTTGTGGGGGGAAAAAGACAGCACCATTTTCTTGGGAAGGGTGTGTGTAGCACCTCTCACAAAAAGCAGGCACACTTTCTGTAGAGTCACAAGTGTGGGAGAAGATGAGGCACTATGCATCCTACCCAGTATATAGGTAAAAAAAAGGTATAAAGGTAAAGGTGTCCCATAACCTATGTGGTCGTAGGGAAGTGAGGCGTCAGAGACCTCAGCTTCTCTAAGGGCCAGATGTTGAGGGCAGCGCCCATCTCCTCCCCTTCGTTGCTTTACCTTCCCTGACCCTAAAAAGGGCAGGTACCCTTTTACAGCTGGGGGAACTGGAGGAACTGTACTGAATCCAAGGCGCGCAAACGGTCACCCATCCAATTGGTAACCATGCTCGACACTGCTTAACATTGGCTGGGGGAAAGCAAGCGAATATATCTTTTAATATATAAGGAACGCAAACGAAAAAAAAAAGCAAATTCACACAAAATACGTTTGGGTGTGAAGAGAAATGCTCAGGTTAGAATTACCAACTTAATACATAGTGGGGCTCAAGGTTCCTTTTATAAAGCTACACCCAATGCTTGCATATTATACAATGAACTGACATGCAGTCCTTTGCATAGTAATGAAAAACATAATGGTGGTGATGAATAGAAGAAAAAATCATCTATGCCTCGATGCACAGAGAGAAAGAGAGAGTCAGTGAAGTAATCTTTTTCACATGACACTGAGCAGATAACTGGATTTGTGACTCGATGTTTCTTTTGTTAGGTCACACACACCACACACACACACACACCACACCACAACACACCATACACACGCACGCGCACAACACACACACACACACACACACACACACACACACACACACCACTTACACACACAGACGCACGCGCGCACGCACACACACACGGAGAAGACATACATATAGATAGACAGATATATATATATAACATATATGTGTGTTTCTATGTGTGTGTGTGTGTACCACACACACATACATACACGCCCGGCGCGCGCCGCTCGCGCGGAGAGGCACAGAGTTGAGAAAGAGACAGACAGACAGAAACACAAAGACGACACTAACACAGATATCAGATAGTCTCTCCTACAGCCAGCCAGCCAGCCAAACAACCAAACAGCCGTAAGCCAGTCAATAACAAGCCAGGTAAGCCAGTCAAACTCAAAGCCAGTAAGCCAGTCAAACTGCCAAACAATCAGTCAAACGGCCAGCCAGCCAAACAAATAGCCAGCCAGCCAAACAAATAGCCAGCCAGCCAAACAAACAGCCAGTTAGACAGACAGACAACACACACACACACACACACACACACAGCGCGCGAGAAAGTGGGTATCAGTTTACTGCACAATGCCAGTTATTGCAGACGACAGTGACGCATAATGCCCTGAACTGTGCACGGGAACATAATATATCCGCCTGTCACCTCTGCCTCCGCTTCCTGACTGTGTGCTAGCCTATCTTTGGGGGCAGAGTAACCCAGCGGTTACAACACCGTGGGTCTGAACTGACAGAAACTTAGGGCACGGGTTCGAGTGTCCTCATACATATTTTTGTTGTTGTTCTTCTTCTTCTTTTGAATCGAGGATAATGGAATAAGTACTCATAAGCTTATTTACATCCAGCCCCCGTGTGTATGCAGCTTTGTAAATCTTGTCATCTGTTCCCACCGGCACATAATGGCCTACTTTTACGAAAAGCGGAACAGGATTTAACGTGTGCGCAAGATGTTCTTCGTGCGTTCGCACACGGACTCCACTTGAAATTCGGGCTGTTCTTCCCGGGGAGCGAAAATCGGTAGTGCTGTGCCCGAGTAACTCTTTCCAGGAATTGATAGGAAAAGCTCCCCCGTGGGGATGCCTGGGACCTGTCAGGATAAATAGCATCCCTACCTTCTGCAAGTTCTGGCCAGTCGTTCCTTTCTCTATCCCTCTCTTCGTTTCTGCCTTGTTCCTTTTCTTCCGGTCACTGCCTCCTTCTCGTCTATGTTTCTGCCTTCTTGTCCATTTTCCTGCCTTTTTTCTCCAGAAGACTGAAAAGATAACAATTCTCTTCTGCTTTGAAGTCGGATGCGCTGGGTCTGTCTTGTCAGGCGCTTAACGGCAACGCAACGCGTTTTCACTCCTATGGCAGACAGGAGTTGCTGTCTGAGCGTCCGAATCAAAAAAAAAAAAAAGAAAGAAAGAAAGAAACAAAGAAACAAAAAAGAAAAAGATTTCAAGCCACTATAAGTGGATCGATGGTCTAGAGGTAACGCGCCTGTCTATAAAGTGAAAAGTGCAAGTTCGAGTGTCATGGTGGTATGATCCTGTTAGTGTCGAAACATTTTTTCCCTATCTACTACACCATGAGTGATGGTCTGGGTGCTTGTCTAGCGGTTGAGACGATAAACCGAGGTTCGTTGGTAGCACATGCTTTGCGCAGGTGAAAGAAGCCATGCCAACAAGAGAATTGTTCCTGGAAAAATTCTATTTGAAAAAAGGCACTCTGATTGGGAAGCAAAATTAATTCACATGCGGACAGGGAAAGAAAAAAAAAAGGGTGGCGCTGCTCTTTTGGTGACGTGCTCTCCCCGGGAATCCACACACTGAATTTCACCCCGAAATTCCGTAGATCTGTCGTAGACACACCCGTTGTGAATACGATGCCTCTTCACAGATTCAGCTTCAGGTTACTCTGAAACACCCAACGCTTTCAGACGTACACCTCCTGAATCAACACCACGATTTTCACCCTGAAATTCTGCAGATCTGTTGTAAACGCAACCGCAGCAGTGAATACCATACTCCATCCTTAACATCTGAAGTCGGAAACTCCTGCGTAGATGGTTCACGTTGAGAGATATCCCGGCTTGGCCCCCATATTGTCAATATAATATAATATAATATAATATAATATATATATATAAAATATAATATAATATAATATAATATAATAATAATATAATATAAATACCGGATATTACATTATGGTGTTTGTTATGCTGATAGATCTATGAACTTTCCTGTCGTCACGATGTGGTATTAAATTAATACATGTAGGTAAAAATGCATGTGGGATATGCTGCCTCTCCCAGCTATTCTGGGAGGGTCACCTTGGGATGTTAATGCATGTCGGCTTATTATAGGCCTATTTTCATCACCCAGGACAAAACGGTGTGTGTGTATGTGTGTGGTGTGTGTATGTGTGTGTGTGTGTGCGCGCGCGCGCACGCGTGCATGCGTGTGTGTGCGTGTGTGTGTGTGTGTGTGTGTGTGTGTGTGTGTGTGTGTGTGTGTGTGCGTGTGTGTTATTTTATGTATTTATTTATTTATTTAGTCTTATATTTCGAGGATAATGGAATAAGTATTAATGTGCTATTTTTTTTTTTACATCCAATCCCTGTGTGCATGCAGTTTTGTAAATCTTGTCATCTGTTCCAACCGGAAAAACAATGCCCTACTCTTACGGAAAGCGGAACAGGATTTAACGTGTGCGCAAGATGTTCTCTGTGTGTGTGTGTGTGTGTGTGTGTGTGTGTGTGTGTGTGTGTGTGTGTGTGTGTGTGTGTGTGTGTGTGTGGTGTGGTGTGTGCGTGGTGCGTGCGTGCGTGTGTGTGTGTGTGTGTGGTGGTGGTGTGTGTGTGGGGGGGGGGGGGGGGGGGCAAGGAGGCTTGTACCTGTTCAGTAGCTTGTTTGCTTTGTTTTGATTTGTTTTGGGGGTTTTCTTTTAGTTTTTCAGCTAGAGTTTTGAGGTTTACTGACGTTAAGATTTTGAGTGTGCAACGGCTTTTACCCACCATTAAGGTAGCTGCATTTCGACCTCGGGGATGATGTCTAAACATGACACCTGTGTGCATGCAATTTTTTTTTTAGGAAAACATATTATCACCCATTCCTTCCGCCACGAAATGGCTAACTAGAAAGGCAGAACAGATTTTAATTAACGTGTGCGAAAGATGTCCTTGTGCGTTTGCATACAGTGCTCTTATACCTCATCCGAAGGATATTTGTTTTGGTTGGTTGGTTTGATCTTGAAACATCACTAAACGATAGGTCTTAGTTATTTAACATGGTAAAACTTGGTGTCCCATAACTGATGTGGTCTTAGAGGAGAGAGGCGTCAGAAACCTTAGCTTCTCTAAGGGCCAGCATATTGAGGGCGGCGCCCATCTCCTCTCCCTCCTTCCCTGACCTTCAAGAGGGCAGGTACCCATTTACAGCTGGGTGAAGTGGGAGACTGTACTGAAACCAAGGCACGCAAAAGGACACCCATCCAACAGTAACCACGTTTGATGCTGCTTGGGGAAAGCGAGTATCCTGACCACTGAGCTAGCCCGTCCCCAATTGTAAAATTAGCACAATGTAAAAGTCATTTTCACATTTAGTTTGAATGGTCAGGGAACGCAGAGGAAAAAGTTGAAAAGAAAAGTGAGATGTCAGTATTGTCAAGTTCTTCTCGCTGAACGCTCAGACAGCGACTATGTTGTCTGTCTATGAGCGAAAATGCGTTGGCTGCCGTTAAGCACCTGACAAGTCAGGCCCAGCGCATCCGACTTCGGAAAGGGAGAGAACTGTATTTGTGGGGTCAAAAAGTGAATGGCAGGACAATGGTCTGAGTCAGAAAATCGACGAGTGGAGGTGGCTTGAAGAAAACGAACAAAACAAGGCAGAAACAAAGAGAGTGATAGAAAAGAAGAATTCCTAGCACAGAACTTCCGGAAGGTGGCAGGATGGTTAAGACGTTCGCTTGCCTAAGAAGTAAACTGAAAGGTTCTAGGTTCGATTCCCCAGCCTCGCCCTTTCTTCCCAGTTTGCCGAAAAAATCGACCTGAATGTCAAAGTCCTTCGGATGAGTCTATAAACCGAGGCCCCATGTGGCGAACGCAAGCAGAACATCTTGCTCACACTTTAAAAACCCCTTCCGCCATTTCGAAAGAGCAGGCCATTGCGTGCCAGTAGGAGCGGATGACAACAAAAAAAAAAAACAGCATGCACACAGGTGTCGTGTTTAGGCACCATCCTTGAGGAAAATTCGGGGAGGTTGGAGTCCCCAGTGCGGTTTGGGACTGTCTATGGAAACGTTCTGGTGGCTCCTGCGATAGCTCTGGAACCATTCATATGCGCGATGGCCTTTCTCATGGACCATTCCAGCGACGTGGAGAGGGGAGGGGGTGTCGTCTGCCGCATGGGTAACAGTTTGCCTTCCATACTTCCCCAGGCTTTGCACTCTAGAGCCTAGAGCGCAACTTCATAGTCTTCCGAGACTGACGTATGCTTACAATCGGGGATGCTGTTTACACTGACAGCCCCCTCCTCCAACCCCCCCCCCCCCCCCCCCGCCCCCTACCGCATCCCCACGGGGAGTATTGTCAAGTGAAGCGTACATACACTTCATCTCCTCTCTGCAAAGTGCCTGTAGCCCGTTGGCAATAAATCAATTGTATTTGCATTCTCTGAAGCCGTTGGTGTATTTGATGAAAGGAGGTTTTTTGTGTTTTTTTTTAAAATTATTATTCATACGTGTTTCTTTCCCTCAGTAATAAAAAAAATGTTTGGGCACTTTTTCCTTTCCGTACTTTTTCTTTTTCCTTGTATTTTTTTTGTGTTGTGTTTTGTTTGTCTTTCCGTCTGTCTCTGTCTGTCTGGCTCAGTCTGTATGCGTCTGTGTCCTGACTGCCTGCCTGTCTGCTGTCTGTGTCCTGTCTGACCTGTTGTCTGTCCTGTCTGTCTGTTGTCTGCTGTCTGTCTACTGTTGTCTGTCTGTCTGTCCTGTCTGTCTGTTGTCGTCTGTCTGTCTGCTGTTTTCTGTCTCTGTTCGTCTCGTCTGTCGTCTGTCTGTCTGTCGTGTCTTCTGTCTCTTCTCTCTGCTCTTCTCTCTCTCTTCTCTTCTCTCTCTCTTCTCTCTCTCTCTCTCTCTCTCTCTCTCTCATCTACAAATCTCCCTTGTTAATAAATCTATATCTCAGCAACTAAGTGATGCACTTTATGAAGACTAAAGTTTTAAAAACAAAACAGAAAAAGCCTTTAAAAAAAAAAATCTATTTCTCCACGTCACTGGTTCCTAAACTTCCTATATTTGACCAGAAACTTAATCACTAGAGGAGAGTTTCTGTGAGAAGCACCGTACAGAGTCATACACAAACAATAATGGGCGCGTGTGCATTCAGTGTACTTTACCACTTTTAAAAAAAATTTCACTAGAGTTTTGAGACCCACGAAAGCGGGCTATGAAACCACGCCCACATACCTGACGCCAGGAAAATGTCTTTCTACTAAACTGAGCCATCAACAAGGACGACGCGAAATATGATATGGGGGAGAAGGGGAAGGGGGGGGGGGGGGGGGGGGGGGGGGGGGGGGGGTTAGTAAGAAAAGAGAATCCACAGCACATCTTGACAGTTGTTGACATTTTTTTTTAAAGTATGGTCGCCCCTTAAGTACAAAAGCTGTCAATGTTTATCAAGGCAAAAACTTGATTTTACTTTTTCTTTCTTTTTTTTTTTTTTTTTTTAAAAAATCAAAACGTACAAATTTAAGGTTTGGGTTGTTTTTCTTGTTGCTTGTGGGTTGTTTGCTTTTTGTTTGTTGTTGTTGTTGTTGTTGTTGTTTAAGTTGAGTGTGGCAATCAAATGCTGTTGAGCTATTTTTAGGGAAAAGTGGTTTCTGTGTATATAGATTTGGTGATAACTTTAAAGGTAAATGGTAAAGGTGTTCCATTACCTATGTGGTAGTAGGGGAGCGAGGCATTAGAGACCTCCGCTTCTCTAGGGGCCAGCATATTGAGGGCGGCTGCCCATCTCCTCTCCCTCGCTGCTTTACCTTCCCTGACCCTAAAGAGGCCAGGTGCCCATTGACAGTGGGTGAACTGGGGACTGTCCTGAACCTAAACTGAGGGAAAGCGAGTGCTCTGACCACTAGGCTATCACGTCCCAAAGAACCTGAGGTCTCCGATTCCTCACTCCCTTATGACCACATAGGTTATGGGACACCTTTACCTTTTCTATTTACTTTTTTTACCTAAGGAAAGGGGCAAACAGGTACCACGATGTTTTTTCCTCTCTGATAAAGATATATTCTTTAAAAATACATACATCCCTGAAGTCAGAATGTAACTACCTTCATGGTGGGCAAAAACGTCCACATACACAAAATCTTACCATTGGTGAACCTTGGAGCTCTAGCTGAGGAACCCAAAATTACTTACTTCGCTTTAAAAAACAACAACAACCTTTCGGTTCTATCTTCCTTCAAAGACTTCTCAAAAAAAAAAAACTGTCTCAAAGCCTCAACAACAACAAACATCCTATTCCATACCAACAATCCTTCATGTTACAACCTATTTTAATAATTCAGTTTTATCTTCTTTTGAAGCAAACATAAACCGTAAATTGACTCGAACAGCGAGAGGTTTTCCTGTCCAATCATCTCGCGTCTTGTCTCTCAGTAGGCCGTCGTTTATTGGCCCTTTATATGTTCGGTGTTGCTTACCCAACTGTGAATCATTGGCATGTATGTGGGGCAGGCACATCGCAAAGGGAATGTTCAACAGTGAAACCTACACCGCAAAAAGCCAAGAGCTGTGTGTATAGTTAGTAGCAGTACCTCACTTCACTTGAAGCGAACTAGCAGTACGACACGGGTTGCTTTTTTTGTGCCGTTGTAGTCTAAGTATCGAGGTGAGAGATCTATCTATCTTCACAGTGACATCAAGGATTAGCTAGTGTTCTCAACCGTGGTGCTGGGAAGAGGAGACAGTCAACGATACACAAGGGATTTAAATTGCCATTTTTCTCCCCACTGAGCCTGTAGTTTGCCAGAACTCAGAAGTTAGTAAATGACATTCAAAATCGGGTTTTTGGAAAGCGTCTCCACAAAAAAATCTGGATAAAAAACAACAACAAACATCACCAAACAAAGTGAGCACCAACTTCAACAACTTAGATCTATCCGTGTACTTTAAAGAAACACATACACACATAGCAGGAGAGGTGCCAGCTGATACCTCTCTCTCTATATATATATATTAGACACTACACCTCTGCCAAGAATGATTTAAACCACAGACAAACAAGCGTGCAAGTTTCTGGGACTACTTTCTGAGGCTTCCTTGTCAGTGTTTTTTTGGTGCGATGTGAAGAGGGAGTAAGGATTTGCGGGCTCTGACATTGTTTCCACAAACACTCGGCGTGTTGAACTATAGATCTATATTATATACATAAAACGAGGAGAAAAGAACGGTTGAAAGAAACACTCCAGACATTGTCGCTTCTCTACACTGCTAGCCAAAAGCCCAAAGCCTTTCCTGTACTGCTGACGTAGTCTTCAAGCAGTCGTCTTAGCCTCACAACCAATACTTGACAGTCCTCCTTCATAGGTGAGTGAACTTAGCAGAGAAAATAATGTGCATATGGCATCTGCCTGTTTTGTCTGTCTGTTTGTCTGCCTGTCTGTCTGTCTGTATGTCTGGATGTATGTATATCTGTTTGTCAGTCTGTCTGTATATCTGTATGTATATCTGTCTGTCTGTCTGTCTGTCTGTCTGTCGTGGTGGCTGTGTCAACCTTACGGTACGTGTGTGTAAGGAGGAAGGGGGGGGGATATGCGAGCGTGCGTGCGTAGGTGCGCTTGTTTGTGTATGTGTATGCATGTGTTTGTGTGTGTGTGTGTGTGCGTGTGTGTGTTTGTGTGTGTATGTGTGTGTGTGTGTGTGTGTGTGTGTGTGTGTGTTGTCGTGTGTGTGTGTGTGTTGTGTGTGTCTGTCTGTCTCTCTCTCTCTCTCTCTCTCTCTCTCTCTCTCTCTCTCTCTCTCTCTCTCTCTCTCACACACACACACACACACACACACACACAACACACACACACACACACACACACACACACACACACACACACGGCTTCTCATTATTCCATCATTAAAAGTCGAAAGATCTTTCAACCTGGGGAAAAAAGAAATCTATGTTTACAGCTGAGCTTTCTGCTATATCGTTGGCACTGAACTTTTTGCATTTGACTTCCCTAAAGATATTGTCAACATGCATGTTGTGTGTGTGTGTGCTGTGTGTGTGTGTGTGTGTGTGTGTGTGTGGTTTTGTGTGTGTGTGTGTGTGTGTTGACTTTAAATAAGCTTTACGTGCTTTAAACATTCTATTCTTGGAGTAAGAAAAATACCGTTTCATTGAAATCCGGCATGTGGTACATTTTTTTTATTTTTAAAAAAAAAGTAGCACTGTTATTTTCTGTTGGGTTCCCTCACGCACTGGAATCTATCTTAATAAAAAAAAAATCAACAGCCTTGCAAAACTATGGAGCGAAGTATAGAACTAAATCCTGGGAAACAACCGTTGCCTTGTCTCTACTTAAGAGATAGGCCTACAACTTGCTACAGAAAAACGCTTGCTAGAAGCATCCAGAAATGAAGATAGTGATTCTGGTTATTGTCTTAGCTGTAGAACTAAATCCTGTGAAATAACCGTTGCCTTATCTCTCTACTTAAGAGATAGGCCTACAACTTCCTACAAAAAAAAAAAAAAAACGCTTGATGGAAGCATCCAGAAAGAAGATAAGTGATTCTAGCTATTATCTTAGCTGTAACCAGCGATGTGATAGATTTTCAAAATGCTTTTAATTCATAAGAAAGTCTTTTTTCGGTATAGTCGCAGAAATGTGTTAGTCTATCCCTCATGTACGTATTTTTACACCCCCCCCCCCCCCCCCCCCCAACAAAATGCTTTCAGGACAAAATAGAAAACGAAAGATGTAAACTATATTTGTGGTGAGAAAATTACAAAAATAGTCGTTTTCTTTTCCTCCACCGTAGAATTTCTCCAGGGGGGGGGGGGGGGGGGGGGGGGGGGGGCTGTCAGTATAAATAGCACCCCCAGCTTCTGGGAATTCTGTGCTAGAAATCCCCTCATTTCTATCCCTCTCTTTCTTTCTGCCTTATTCCTTGACTTCCTGTCACCTCCGCCTCGTCTATGTTTTGCCTTTTTGCTTCATTCTCCAGCCATTTTTTTTTTTTGCCACAAACACTTAACGATAACAATTTTCTCCCATCCCTGAAGTGGGATGTGCTGAGCCTGACTGTCGGCAGTGTGTACGCATTTTTGCTCATGAATGAATGATACGACAGCCTGAAGTTACTGTCGGAGCGTTCAACGAAGAAGAATACTATTTTTTTTACTGTGAAAAGTTGAAGCTTTTTTTTTTTTTTTACCTGCCGTGCCTAGTTTGTCACTGGATCCGTTTTTGTCTGAACCATCGCTAGTGTTGGACAGTATGTTAGCGTTAATAAGAAGTCCGATTCTTTAGTCCTTGTACGTTAAAGTTAGTTTTTATTCCGCACTGTTATCTGACGTTGTTTTTTAAAACCGTCTGAAGATGTCCACACACACACACACACACGCACACCACACACACACACACACACACACACACACACAGCAAGCACGCACCACGCACGCACGCACGCACGCACGCACGCACGCACGCACGCACGCACGACACACCACACACACACACACACACACACACACACACACACACACACTCACAGAGTACTGCTACTAGGCACCGAACAAAAGGAGGTTCTTAACAGAAGGAGGTTTCATTGTCAGCGTGACTGGGGGAGTTTTGTCAAGTGCTTGTCACCTCACTCTGTCTGGAACTCGTGAAGCTGTCTCTCCACTTTGGAGACAGGACACAGGAATAGGACAGCTGCCAAGCTGTCTTGGCTGATACGACAGCTGTGGGTCCGTGGTCTAGAGGTAACGCGCCTGCCTAGAAAGCGAAAAGTCCGGGTCGGAGTGTGCGGTGGTTTGAATCCCGTTTGGGCTCACACACAGTGAGCACGCACACACACACACACACACACACACACACACACACACACACACACACACACACACACACAAACACACAACACACACACACACACAACAAAAAAAAACCCACATACACAACACACACACACACACACACACACACACAACACAACACACAACACACACACACACACACAACACACACACATACACACACACAAACACACTACACACACACACACAAACTCACATACACAACACACACACACACACAACACACACACAACACAACACACACACAAACTACCACACATACACATGTATAAATAGACACACATCTTACACACTACAAGGTACGATACACGATACATCCCGTCTTTAAAACAAAACAACAACAACAACAAAACAGAAAAAACAAACCCACCAAAAGCAAGCTAGTTTCTTGGCATGATACTTCGACACTTCCCCCAGTGCACACTGCAGTGTGAAACTGTAGGCACAGGGCTTGTAGCTTCTGCTCTTCTCCTTACACTATGCAGCCAGACGATGTCTGCTGTGTGCATTTCTCCACCTACATCCTGAGGCTACGAAAACTAGGATCTGTATACTGTTCTCGTAATCATCTAGGCTACATATGTATAGCTTGCGTGCGTGTGTTTCCGTTCGCGTGCGGGTGCGCACACATACTGTATTATTTAGGTTTTAACGTTTGCCCAAGATGTTCTGCGTGTGTTTGCACACGAGACCTCGGTTTATAGTCTCATCCGAAGGACTTTTTGGGGGGAGGGAGGGGGGGAAGGGGGGTTGGGGGGGAAGGGGGGTGGGGGGTGGAGTCGGCTCTGATGTTAACTCCAGAGGAAAAATCCATTTATGAGATTCGAACCCGGATCAACAGATCACGAGCGCATCACTCTGACCACCAGGCTATCCTGTCCCCCCTCGTGTAGACCTGTTCCATTTTTCGGAAGTGTAGGCCATTGTGTGCTGGTGGGAACGGATGTAAAAAGCACATAAGTGCTTATTCTATTATTCTCGAATTAAAAGAATTATAATTATATATATATATATATATATATATATATATATATATATATATATATATATATATATATATATATATATATATATATATATATATAAGAAAAGCCGTTCCCGAAGTTCCTGTAGTGGGGGAAAGAAAATACAGGAGTCTAGGGAACATGCTCCTGCCATCGGTCCTGCCTCCTACAAGCACAACTGGCAGGCGTGGATGTTTCTGCTGCACCAAGAAATGCGCCACCTGCAGGGACCACCTCCTAGAGGGCAGTCTCTTCACCAGTGTCACTACTGGTGAGAGATTCACCATCAGAGAGTCCTTCTCCTGTAGCAGCAGCAACATCATCTATCTGCTCAGCTGCAACCTCTGTGGACTCCAGTACGTTGGCGAAACCAAAAGCGCCCTGAAAACCAGGCTGTACCTTCACCGCAGTGACATCACCAGAACACTGGCACGAGAGTGACCCAACACTTCAACCAGACGGGACACTCTCTGAGCAACGTGAAGTGCCAGGTGATCGAACGGGTGAACGGGCAGATGCACGAGGCCAGACTCCGCCGAGAACGTTTCTGGAGACACAAGTTGCAGACTGATGCCCCTAAAGGCCTCAACACACGCTACAGTTGAATTGCCATCCTCTTCCTGTCCGTGGCCACAATCTACCTACTGGCAACTTGATTTGAACAATGTTGTGTGTGTGTGTGTGTGTGTGTGTGTGTGTGTGTGTGTGTGTGTGTGTGTGTGTGTGTGTGTGTGTGTTTATTCTTTTATATTGAGGACAATGGAATGGGCACTCGTGTGTTTTTTACGTCCGGTCCCCGTGTGTATGTGGCTTTATAAATCTGGTCATCTGTTCCCACCGACAACAATGGCCTACTCTTACGAAAAGCGAAACAGGCTTTAACGTGTGCGCAAGATGCTCTGTGTGGGTTAGCACACAGGGCTTGGTTTATAGTCTCATCGTAGAACTTTTTGGGAAAGTGAAGTTAGCACTGATGTTAACTCCAGGAGATAACATGGCGTCAAATTGCGAGCACAATGTGTGTGTGCATGCGTGCGCGTGTTTGTGTGCTTCTACTTGTGTGTCTGAGTGTGCGTATGTGTGTGCATGATTGTGCATATGTGCGTATGTCAGTGTGTGTGTGCGTATGTGTGTGTGTGTGTGTGTGTGTGTGTGTGTGAACTTGACTTTGTGACCTTAATTGTTCAAAGTAAGCTCTCTCTCTCTCTCTCTCTCTCTCTCTCTCTCTTTCTCTTTCTCTTGCTGTATGTGTCTGATGTCTCAGTATGACGTATGAAAACAAGTTTTAAAATATCAAAACAAAGTTTCACAATGACGCTAATCAAAATTGATGTCATACCATCACGTCATTGCAATAAACACCCCCTGAGGAAGGCGAAAGCCGAAATATTGGGGAATCATATATGCTGGTTGTTTTACTTTCGCTATGTGTTTATATATATATATATATATATATATAATATTATATATATATATATATATATATATAATATATATATATATATATATCTATATATATATATATATCACTGAAAGTCACAGCAGATTTGTCTGCGTGAAATTCAGGCTGCTTTTCCCCGGGGAGTGTGCGTCGCCACAAGAGCAGCGCCAGCCATTTTTTTCGTATCCTGTCTGCATGTGTATTTTTTTTTTTTTCCATATCAGAGTGGCATTTTTTCTACAATTTTTTGCCAGAGAGCTCCTTTGTTGCCGTGGGTTCGTTAACGTGCGCTAAATGCGTGTTCTACACGAGACCTCGGTGTATCGTCTCATCTGAAAGACTAGCACCCAGACCCCCTCTCACGGTCTAGTGGATTGGGGAAAAGTTTCGGACACAAACGGGAATCGAACCACGACCTACTTCAAACTTGGGCTTTTTGTTTTCTTGTCAGGTGCGTTAGTAATCTCTAGACCACCGATCCACACGCATACACACCACACACACACACACACACACACACACACACACACACACACACACACACACACACACACACACACACACACACAAACACAACACACAACACAACAACACACACACACACACACACACACAACACACACACACACACACACACACACACACACACAACACACACACACACACACACACACACACACACACACACACACACACAACACACACACACACACAAACAACACACACACACACAAACACAACACACCACACACACACACACACACAACACAACAACCAACACACAACACAACACAAAACACACACAACACAACACAACACACACACACACACACACACACACACACACACACAAACACAACCACACGCAAACGAATGAATCCACCACACCTTACTCCCCTGTTCACTCCTTCCCACCCACACACCCACTCTCTCTCCTCCCCCCCCCCCCCCCCCCCCCCCCCCCCATCGACACGTGTTCAGTAAAAAAAACAAAACAACAACAACAACCCGGATCTCATCTTTCAACAATCTTACACAAAATGGCCTACTCTTCTAAATTGCGAAACGGGATTAACATATGTACACAATGTTCTGCATGCGTTTTTATACACGATACTTCAATCTATAATTATAGTCTCTTACGAAGGACTTGGAGGGGGGGGGAGGGGGGGATGGAGTCGGTACTGATGTGGATACCAGGGGGAAAATCCCCTCAAACGGGTGTCTTTGTTGTGGCTCGAACCCAGGCCGTCAGATCGTGAACTCAACGCTCTATCCACTAGGCTATCCCGCCCTTGTTACGTGCATATGAAGTATATATACCACTGGCTGTGACTGCCTTTGAGGAAAATGTTTGAAACTGAAACTGGAACACATCGTCATTAATTTCTGTTTTCCTTCCTCATTTTGACTTTGTGTGTGTGTGTGTGTGGTGTGTGTGTGTGTGTGTGTGTGTGTGTGTGTGTGTGTGTGTGTGTGTGTGTGTGTGTGTGTGAATGATATTCACGGAGAATAGCCTTTGCACTGCCTGTCTATTTTAGTCTTTGTTTGTCTTTTGTGTTTTTGTTTGTCCGTCTCTATCCCTCTCTGTCTCTGTCTCCGTCATAGTCTCCGTCTATCTGCCTGTCTCTGTCTCCGTGTTCAAATTCATTTAACGTCTTTTCACAAATTGTGATATTGTGTGTGTGTCTCCGTGTGTGTGTGTGTGTGTGTGTGTGTGTGTGTGTGTGTGTGTGTGTGTGTGTGTGTGTGTGTGTGTGTTGGTCTGTTGTTGTTTTTTTCCTAACAAAAAAAAAGAGATGAATGCATTATCAACTCCCCATCCCTGTCACGTAGGCTATTCTGTCAGGTATGATTTATACGCCTCCTGTTGTCTTCACCTTGTGACTCGTTCGCCAACTACAGGAGTCAGCTCGTGACAGTATATTTCAGGATGTAAAACTCTGCCACTCAACGTGTTGGGATTTTTTTTTTCTCCGTTTCTCGGTTAGAGCTCCGAGGTTCACCAATGGTGAGATTTTTTCGTATGTGACCCGTTTTATTGCCCACTATGAAGGTAGCCGTATTCCGACTTCGGGGATGTAGACAGGGTATCTTCGTGTTTTTTGTAATCCACTGAACGCTGACATGAACTGCAGGATCGTTAACGTGTATATTTAATCTTCTGCGTGTGTATAATACACGAAGGGAATGAAGGCACTGGCGGGTCTGCACTTGAAGCTGACCTGGGAGATCGTAAAAATTCTGCACCCTTAATTCACCAGATGCCGCCGAGATTCAAATCCACGAGTTCATGGACCCATAGGATTGGTGTCGAAAGGCTCAGCTATAGCGTCCGCGATTGGACATAACGATTTTGAACATTCAACGCACGCACATAAAAAGACCCACAGCAACAGAAGAGTTCTCTCCGAAGGAAATTCATAGAAAAAAAAAGCTGTTCTCTAGAAAGGAACGACACTAATCACATATGCGTCGATATAAAATGGAGGGGGGGGGGGGGGTTAGGAGGACAGACACGTGTTATGGCTCCTGGCAAAGCAAGCAGAAGGTTATGTCAATCGCTGCGAGTTTTACTATTTGTCTACACGATATAATGCAGCCTTGTTCTGTGTGTTATGTGATATATATATATATATATATATATATATATATATATATATATATAATATATTATAGAGACGATATTGCATCATTCACAATTTTTAAAAAGTCAAAGTATGATATAATACAAGAGTAATAACATAACGTAGAAATTAACACAGTCTTGTTTAGAAATTTGTAGTGGAGGAGAGCAAGTGTAGGTAAGCAAATATTGACCACGATGTATCCAAGATTGAAAGAAGAAATGAATTGCTCTAGTAAATACTTTCACTTGGCAGTATTATATATAATACTATCTTTCACTGATTTGAAAAATACTATCTTTCACTGATTTGAAAAATGCTATCTTTCACCGTGGGCATTGTAATATATTTCACTGACAGTGTTTGAAAAAAAAAAACACTTCCTTTCAATGTCAGTATTTGCAAAAATTACTGTCTTCAATGTAGGCATTTCTTAGTCCTGGCCATGCCTTTGGCTGACCTTATTCGAGTTCCGGTTACTGAATAAACTATTGTCAGAGGTTCCAGCGGTGACTTGGCTTCACCCCGCAGTGGTTCTTTACAGCCAGACACGTTTCATAATTCCCAAGTGTCAATCGCATTCACAACAATATTTGATTTTCCTGTGGCCTGTTGAAGCTGTCATCGAAATAGGATGATGAAAAATGAAAGAAAATATACTAAAAAATATTATGTTGTAAAAATGTATATATGAAAAAATATATACACCTAGTAAATTTTTATTTTTATGTTTGGGAATCCGTTTGAAAGGATGCAACGAATTCGATGGTCTTAGCTAGATAATAACCCATGTATGATTTAATACATGATATAATGATGATGAAACGGCGTAAAATATAGAATAATGCACTGTCAAACAACACAATACCCTCAAGCAATCGCAGTATGGTACAGTACAATGCTGTACATTACATTGAGGACAATATAATCCAATGTAATACAACGCAATACAATGCAATACAGTCCAGTTGAGTACAACACAATACAAAATAATCGAAGGTAACGCAACGCAACACAAAATAACACGAAACGAAACACAACAACCCAAAGCCCAACATGAAAACAATACTTACACTAATAAGGGACACACTGAAAAAAATATAATAAAACCCAAAAAACCCCAAACAACCACACCTCCCCCTTAACACACTTAACACCCCCCCCCTCCAACACACCACACACACACCACACACACACACACCACACACAACCACACACACACACACCACACACACTCACACACACACACACACACACACACACACACACACACAACACACACACACACACACAAACCCTCAACAAAACTCACTGCATCATTGTATATAAAATGTCAGCCTGTGACGTAGCACTTATGGGCGGTAGTTGCCCTTGGCCTGTGCACCCCAGACGGAGGGGTTGGAGGTGTGGGGGGGGGGGGGGGCAGGGGGCAGGAGAGAGAGAGAGAGAGAGAGAGAGAGAGAGAGAGAGAGAGAGAGAGAGAGAGAGAGAGAGAGCGGTGCAGCAGTAAAACAAGCATTCGTGCTGTCTCTGGGAACCTGAGCGGCACTGCCTGCACAGGTCATGCCAGCAGGGCAGGCCTGGCCTTACCTGGCCTTGTCTGGCCTGGCCTTGCCTTGCCTTGCCTTGCCTTGCCTTGTACAGTGCTGGCACAGTCAACAATGATCCACCTTTGTGGTAGACAGAGAGAAAGGTCCATTATATTACTAGTAGTAGTAGTAGTAGTAGTAGTAGTAGTAGTAGTAGTAGTATGTGGCGTAGGCTAATAACGGTGATGGCTTTTTTTTTTTTCTCTCTCTCTCTGTTTGACTGTCTGTTTGTCTGTCTCTCTTCTCTCTCTCTCTGTCTCTGTCTGTCTTCTGTCTGTCTGTCTGTCTGTCTCTGTCTCTCTCTGTCTCTGTCTCTCTCTGTCTCTGTCTCTCTGTCTCTCTGTCTCTGTCTGTCTCTGTCTGTCTCTGTCTCTCTGTCTCTGTCTTTGTCTCTGTCTCTGTCTCTGTCCTCTCTCCTCTCTCTCTCTCTCTCTCTCTCTCCTCTCTCTCTCTCTTCTCCTCTCTCTCCTCTCTCTCTCTCTCTCTCTCTCTCTCTCTACGCAGGATATCGTACAACATTTGAGAAATTGTTAAGAAGATTGGGAATATTGAATGCGACTGTTTAAAATAGATGGATCACCCGCTTTGCTCTGGAAGGACCTTTGTTCACATTGGTCAAGTTTGGGCCTTTCCCACATAGGCTATGCCATGAAGATTTGATTTTTTTGTCTCGTTTTCTATGCTTTGTTTGACACCATTACATTGTTCATTGTTCTCTCACATATCTTTAACACGTCTTCTGCTTGACTGTTTGTCTGTGCGTCAGTATCGTCTATTTTTTTTATTATCTAATTCCTATTTCATCGTTTGGAATGTGAAAGGGTAATATATACGTGCAAATCGTCTTTAAAAATGTGCAGTGTGTAGTATTTATGTCAACAGTAAATCATACCCAAAATACTTTATCATCGTTTGGTATTGGTGTGTTTTGGGGTGTTAAAAAAGTAACAAAATAATATTGAGGTAGGAGTGACTCAGTATCTGGTCTTTCAGTCAGTGCAAAGACGCTTTGAAGCGTGAAAAATCCCATCCAAAAAGAATGCATTATGAGAAATAACAGTTTTCACGGATTTATTCTTTATCAGCCACTAACAGTAGGCATCCGTCAGTCTCGGAAGACTATGGAGTTGCGTTCCAGGTTCTAGAGCTCAAAGCCTGGGTGAGTAAGTGTGGGTAAGGGGGGGGGGGGGGGGGGGGGGGGGGGGGGGGGGGGGGGGGGGGGGGGGGGGGGGGGGGGGGGGGGGGGGGGGGCGGGCAAGCTGTCTTCCAACCATGCAGCAGATCCCCCCCCCCCCCGTCCCCCCCCCCCCCCCCCCCCCCCCCCCCACACACACACAATACGAATGATTTTGACATTCAATTCGATTTTCTCATCAAACTGGGACAAAATAAGCAAGGCTAGGAATCGAACCCAGAACCTCACGGTTTCCTTTATAGGCAGTTGAAGAACTTCTTAACCATCCTGACACTTCCTTCTTAAAAAAAAAGATTTAATAGGCAGGAAGGGCAGAAGAAAGAAGAGTTTGACACGATATGTCTTTAATGTGATGTGAACAAAGAAGATGGATGGCTGACTTCAAAGCCATTGTGATTGATGCGACGCACCTCTTTTCTCCTGAATTTAGACAACAAAAGAACAGACAAGCAAGAGACAACCCCCCTCCCCCCCCCCCCCCCCCCCACACACACACACATGCCCTATCCTTAAAACAAATCGTCACGACTCATTTGGTCCTGGCGTCATCTGCACTTTTAACATAGACAAGCTGTTAAACCCCTCAAGCTGATTTTTCCAGACATCGTCTTGTATAGTGTGTGTGTGTGTCAAGGGTATGTATTGTGTATTGCGAATGCACACGTGTACATGTGTTCGTGCTAGTGTGTCCGTGCATGGTGTGTGTGTGTGTGTGTGTGTGTGTGTGTGTGTGTGTGCTTGCGTGCGTGCGTGCGTGCGTGCGTGCGTGCAAGTGTGTTTAGCTTCAGTTATTTTCTTGGAATGTCTAAATTGGCTGCTGACTGTTGTATTATTGTTTATGGCTGTTGATCATTGTATTGTTCTTTATCAATGGCGTGAATGCCTTGTGTGAAATATTACCCATGTGGGTGACACCTTTTATCGGAGGACGGGTCAGTAAAACATGAGTTGTTATGAGTTTTGGATAGGCATGTCAGCATGTAAGGTGTTTTATGCCTTAATCAGTAGACAAAATACACAAAATATAATCACGGTTGTATCAAGGATCTTAGCAAAAGAAATTGTTGCCAGCTTGTTGATTTTTGATGGTTTTTTTGTTGTTTGTTTTGAGAAGAAGGGGAAGCTTTCCTTAAAACAAATTTAATTCTGCTATTAAAGTGTTAGATTCTGTGTGCATATTTATTTTTATTTATTATTATTCTTTTATATCGAGGATAATGGAATAAACACTCATGTGCTTTTTACATCCAGTCCTCGTGTGTATGCAGTTTTATAAATCTTGTCATCTGTTCCCACCGGCACACGATGGCCTACACATACGAAAAGCGGAACAGGATTTAAGGTGTGCACAAGATGTTCTGTGTGCATTCGCAACGGGCCTCGGTTTATATTATCATCCGAATGACTTTTGGGGAAAGTGGAGTCGGCACTAATCTTAACTCCAGGGGTTGTGTGTGTGTGTGTGTGTGTGTGTGTGTGTGTGTGTGGTGTGTGTGTGTGTGTGTGTGTGTGTGTGTGTGTGTTGTGTTGCGTGCGTGCGTGCGTGGTGTGCGTGCGTGCGTGGTGCGTGCGTGCGTGCGTGGTGGTGTGTGTGTGTGTTCCATCTGCGACTACATGCGAAAGTTCAATTTAATTCAAGTCAATATTTTTACTGCCCTTTATCCAAGGAAATTTTCTTTTGTTGTGGTTTAAAACATATCTAAACAGCTAATACGATTTAGAGATATACTGACAAATTTGAAAGCACGTGGTAAAAGGGAAGATTTGAAACACACACACACACACACACACACACCACACACACACACACACACATATAAATATTGTGTGTTCAAATCTACCTTTTACTTGTGTGATGTGTTCACGCCACCGTGCGTGGATGCGTGTGTGTATGCGTGCGTGTGTATATATGCGTACTACTTCTCTCTCTCATCTTTATCTCTCTCTCATCTCTCTCTCTATATCTCTCTTCTCTTCTGTCTGTCGTTGTTGTTGTGTCTGTCGTCTGTCTGTCTGTCTGTGTCTGTTGTCTGTCTGTCTGTCTTCTTCTTTCTCATGTGGTTTAATGTCCGTTCACTACAAGGTGATTAGACAATGGTACATTCACGTAAGATGCACTGAAGGGTATGAGGGGGAAAAGTGAAGTAGAATAATGGAGATGATAGTTTACAATCTTCATTTATAGTACTGACCTACTGGTGACTGAAATACTTTCACGTCAATACTGTGCCAAAATCATCACGTCTCTCTCATCTCTGTCTGTCTGTCTGTCTGTCTGTCTGTCTGTCTGTCTGTCTGTCTGTCTGTCTGTCTGTTCTCTCTCTCTCTCTCTCTCTCTCTCTCTCTCTCTCTCTCTCTCTCTCTCTCTCATCTCTCTTCTCTTCTATCTCTCTTCTCTCCCCCTCTTCTCTCTTTCTCCATCGGTGTGTCTGTCTGTCAGTGTAGGCTACGCGTATGCGCGCGCGGGCGTGCGTGCGTCTATGGAGACATGAATGTAGGTAGGAGCACTCTTTCGATACATGCACTCGTGAAGTCTTCAACTCTCGGCCAAACGCCCTTTTATTTACACTTGGAAACGACCTACCCGGGGTACGATGTTTGCTGTGAAATCGATAGCTCTGAACCTCGGAAGGGTGGGTGAGCAAATAGCCTCAAGAGGGTAGGAGAGGGGCATGGGCCTTTTCTTACAGCCTATACCCGTGACAATAATTATGTATGTATCGATGTGTAAAATTACGACAGGAATATTGATATAGGGAAACTAGATGGAGTCACTATAAATGGAGCATGAGATTTGTAAAAAAAAAAAAAAAAAAAAAAAAAAAAAAATATATATATATATATATATATATATATATATATATATATATATGTATTATTAGAGGTGCGGTGTGATATCGTAGGATGTGGTTTAGGGGTGAGGTTGTATTTGTGTGTGTGTATTTTGTGTGTGTGTGTGTGTGTGTTGTGTGTGTGTGTGTGTGTGTGTGTGCGTGTGTGTGTATGTGTGTGTGTGTGTGTGTGTCTGTGTGTGTGTCTGTGTGTGTGCTGTGTGTGTGTGTGTGTGTGTGTGTGTGTGTGTGTGTGTGTGTGTGCGTGCGTGTGCGTGCGTTAAGTGCGCCCGACCGCAACCGTGTGCAGACGTGAAATATGATGCTCGTCTTAAGCTATAATTATGGCAACAGCATTTCAAGTTTCGTGAAAAAATGTTGTGTTCTATTGAACTCAATGTCAAGATAACCCGGACATATTTATTTTCAGTGACCTAAACTCTCAACAGGTCTCTGTCTCTCTGTATGCGTACTTTGGTCGTTCTTTCTAGTGCGTGTCTGTTTCTTGCCCCCTCCCACCGTCACCAACCCTTATCCGTTACCTGTGCACCTGCAAGGGGTGTGTTGTCTTTCAGCTGCTTCTGTCTCATGAGTAATTAAAGTGTGTAGCAACAATCCTTAAAGGACACGTTGATCTGCTTCATGGACTGAGAATAGAACCAAATGATAATGCATAGTATTTTCTTGACAAACTGTAGACTTTCAGGGTGTGGACCAAAGTTGACTGTAAACTGATAAGTACAGTGTGACTGACGCTGTACAGCCCCAGTGGTTAAAGGCTCGAACTGTTGGACTCCATTCTCATGGGTCTATGATGTCGTGGGTTCGAATCTCGGCAGCGTCTGGTGAATTAAGCGTTTGGAGATTTTGACGATCTACCAGTCAACTTCAGGTGCAGACCTGCCAATGGTTTAAGTCCCTGTGTGTGTGCGCGTGTAGAAGATCAAGATGCACGTGAAAGATCCCGTCATTCATGTCCGCGTTCGGTGTATTACGGAAACACCAACATACCCAGTTTGAATCCACAAAGTCGGGGAGCGGCTACCTTATATGCAAAATATCACCGTTGGTGAACTTAAGAGCTTAAGGGTAAAGGTAAAGGTGTCCCATAGCCTATGTGGTCGTAGGGGAGCGAGGCATCAGAGACCTCAGCTTCTCAAGGGGGCCAGCATGTTGAGGGCGGCGCCCATCTCCTTTCCCTCGCTGCGATTTTCCCTGACCATAAAGAGGACAGGTACCCATTTACAACTGGGTGAACTGGAGGTCTATACTGAAGCCAAGGCGCGCAAACGGTCAACCATCCAACTGGTAACCACGCTCGACGCTACTTAACTTGATTTGAGGAAAGCGAGCGCTCTGACCACTGAGGTATCCCGCCCCCAGGAAAGGATGATAAACTTAAAAAAAACAAAAACAACAACCAACAAACGATGATCACGGGTGTCGTGTTTAGACACTATCCCCAAAGATGAAATGCGGTTAGCTGCCTAAATGGTTATGAAAAAAAAAAACCTCGCATACACAAAAATTTGACCATTGATAAACCTCAGAGACATAGGCAAGGAAATGAATCAAGAAAAATTGTGTTTGAGACATAAGACTCTGAGAACGAGAGAAACAGCTGTCTTGGGTGGCACACACTTAGATAAGTTAAACGCACTTGTGATTTTACTTTACACACAAAGCTGTTCACACAACGCTGTTGTGCAACGAATCGTGAAGAGGAGTAACACCTACATTCTTCCTCATGTCACTGATTTCTGTGCTGTAACCTCTGTCAAGGTAAATATATTCACATGTCATGTTATTGTCCTGCTGCAGTTTTTGTGCCTATGTTTTTTTTTTTCTTCGTTTGTTGGCTAAAACTTGATCTAGATTTCCCATGGTGAGTTTTTATGCACTGGTGTTTTTTTGCCACATGAGGTAGTGTATCTGACTTCAGATTTTTTCCATCTCTTGTCGCCGCTTGAATTCCTGCAAGTATGCCTTCGTGCACGCGCGCGCGCCGGCGTTTGTTTGGTGTGTGTGGTGTGTGTGGGTGCGCGCGCGCGGTTGTCGCTGCGTTGAGTAGTTGGATTTCTAGGCATGATTGCTATTGATTGCTTGTGAGTATCGTCGATGCAGCCTTTGATTGTTTAAGATATACCCTATAAAGTCATGTATTTTATTTAATATAGTGGCATGTTAGTGTTTCAGCCCACATTCCAAACGCTGATATGAAGCACAAATTTTAACCTGCATATTTGTATCTCTGTCTGTGTATAGTCTAACATGAAAGGGAATTAAAACCCTGGCAGATCCGCATTTAAAGTTAACCTAGATCATAAAACACCCCCACCCTTAATTCACCAGATGCAGCCAAGATTGAAACCCACGATGGCATGAACCCATGGGATTGAAGTCAAGGAGTGTTACCCACTCAGCTATAGCCTCCATCGTTTTTGTGTAAATAATCCCACTTAATCTTTATGGGGCAGGGGATAGGAAAGGGAAGGGAAAGAAGGGGGAGGGTGACTGTGCAAAGAGAGAGAGAGAGAGAGAGAGAGAGAGAGAGAGAGAGAGAGAGAGAGAGAGAGAGAGAGAGAGAGAACTAGGTAATTCATCTACAGTAGGGAATGAGTGATTCCGTACAGCATTCAGCAGTGTTGAAAGGCTAAGTGAATGTCAGGGGAGGCAGTGGAGGCAGTGAATGAAATCTCTTTACCCTCTAACACACACCACGTGCCTGTGCACACAAAGGCGGCCAGGACTGGCAGAGAAATCAGCCGGCTGAATGCTCTTCTACACCGCACAACTTCAGTCTGCACCCCTATTCATTGCTTCAGGGCAGATTCTCTCTCCCTCACGTCACCCCCTTGTATTTCTTCCTGCACAGGCACAGGCACCACACACACACACACACACACACACACACATCAACACACACACACACTAACACACACACACATGTGTGCGTGTGCAGCATACATTACACACGCACACACAGACACACACTCAAACACACACACACTAACACACGCACACATTGTGCGTGAGGACGTACGTGTACACATGCACACACAGTCACACACATACACACACATATACACACACATGCATGGGCACATGCGCATGTGCTACACTAAGAAAGTGACCATAGTCTTTCCCAGGATCATTCCTACTCCTAATCCTTCAGTCAATGATTAATGACATAATAGTGAGTAGACATTAACCTAAGAACCACATACACACATGCAACCCTCCATGCACACACACACACATGCACACACACACATACACACACCAGCCTGCATGCGCGCACCACACACACACACACACACCTTAATATAGACGTTGATTTGAGTGCCTGTGTTTGCACTTATTTACTGCACAAAGTGCGTATGTGGAGCAGTGTCACTGAATGAACCTAACCCCCTCCCCTGCTCTCTTCTTCTCATCTGGTGGATCCTGGTCTAGGTGGTATAGCACCTGCCTAGAAAGCAAAAAGTTTGGGTCAGACTGTGTGGTGTTTCGAATCCCGTTTGGACCCAAAACCTTTTCCTCCGTCCATTCGACCATGAGTGGTGGTCCGGGCACTAGTCTTTCGCATGAAAGGCTAAACTGAGGTCCTGTGTGTAACACTTCATTATTTAGCACACATGAAAAACCCACGGCAACAAGGGGGTTGTCCCTGGCAAAATTCTGTAGAAAAAAGCCACCCTGATAGAGAAACAAATACAGTTGCAGACAGGAAAAAGAAAAAACAAAACAATGGGTAGGTGCTGCATTTGTGGTGACAGCTCTACCCCCCAGAGAGCAGCCCGAATTTCCACAGTGACATTAAGTCATATAATATATAAAAATAAAAATAAAATATTTCACTCCCTGCAATCTCTCTCTGTGGGGGACAGGACGTCACAAACCTGGTTGCAGAAATGACGTCTGTGCTTCCTTGGTCTTGTAGTGGGTTTTCTGGTATTTTTGTGAGGGTTTTTGGCATGACTCCAGTCAGTATGTTTGTGGAGAAGTATGAATGCCTTAGAAGAAAATGAGATCATGAAAAGAAAGAGAGAAAGAGAGAGATGGGGGGGGGAGAGAGGGGGGATAGGAGGGGAGAGAGGAGAGAGAGAGAGAGAGGGAGGATAGAGAGGAGAGAGAGAGAGAGAGAGTGAAGTCACAGAGAGAGAGGGGGTGGAATGAGATAGAGAGAGGTGAAAGAGAGAGAGAAATGGTGGAAAGGGATAGAGGTGGAGAGAGAGAAAGAAAGAGAGGCAGACAAACAGATAGGCAGACAGAGAGAGAGAGACAGACAGACAAGACAGACAGAGAGAGACAGAGTGACAACACTTGAGAAAATCAAGATTCTTTGAAGCATAAGGAATAAAAGGTAAAGGTGTCCCATAACCTACGTGGTCATAGGGGAGCGAGGCATCAGAGACCTCAGCTAATCCAGGGACGGGCATATTGAGAGAGGCGCCCATCTCCTCTTCCTCGCTGCTTAACCTTCCCTGACCCTAAAGAGGGCAGGTATCCAGTTACAGCTGGGTCAACTGGGGTGACTGTTCTGAAGCCATGGTGCACAAATGGTTACCATCCACTTGGTAAGCATGCTCATCCTGCTTAATTAAAATTAGCTTGGAGAAAGAGAGTGCTCTGACCACTGAGCTATGTTGTTCTTGAATTTAGGGTCTCTCCACTTAAGTGATATTAGGCAAGCTATCCCATCCACTAAGTATAGGGAATATGCTTGGATAAATCTAAAGCCAAGAACAGCATAATGCAATTGTAAATCAAATATCCAAGGCTTGTGGCAGTCCTCTTTGCTTTTTCAATTCTACTTGATGACCATAGAAGCTTTAGAACTTAACTCAAATAAGGGTTTTAAAACCACAATGATAATAAATCTTCAATGATGATATTGTATTGTTTACGTTTTTGTCACTGGATGCAAACACAGCCTGCTTGTGACTTAGGTTCTGCTGTTTTCATGTTTTCTTTTTTTTTTCTCATCCCTTGATTTCATGTTTAATGTACACATTTTCAAAAGGAAGGAAAGGAATCTGAACTGATAGGTGACCCAGATCACTGAAGTGTGCTTATGACTACACCACATGGAGATGTCAGTGTAAGGAAGGGAGGGGTGAAAACCACTACTGAAGCAACAGCCTACAACTACCTTATGGCACTGAAGGAAATAATTTCACTGGTAGGGGATTATTCCAACTATAATCTTCACCCTAGTGTATGTAATGATGTGACTTTTCCTAACAAAGGATACCAGAC
This sequence comes from Stramonita haemastoma, assembly GCA_030674155.1. NCBI lineage: Eukaryota > Metazoa > Mollusca > Gastropoda > Neogastropoda > Muricidae > Stramonita > Stramonita haemastoma. The sequence goes on along the minus strand of CM060316.1, from coordinate 9,202,623 downwards.
TGCCAGAGAAGTGGGGTTAGGGATAGAAGGAGAGGGGGTAGGGGGGGGGGACTGTTGACGTAAATTGACCTAGAGTAGGGAATGAGTGATTCCGTACAGCATTCAGCAGTGTTGAAAGGCTAAGTGAATGTCAGTGGAGGCAGTGAATGAAATCTCTTTACCCTCTAACACACACCACGTGCCTGTGCACACAAAGGCGGCCAGGACTGGCAGAGAAATCAGCCGGCTGAATGCTCTTCTACACCGCACAACTTCAGTCTGCACCCCCTTTTTATTGCTTAGCAATGGAGTCTCTTATTCTACCCTGCTTTCCTCCCTCCCTCTCCCCTCCTCTCAACATGTGAGTATGCACGCGCACATACACACAGTCACTTATATATATTATGTATGCAAGCCCGCACACATACATGTATGCAAACAAACACGCACACATGAACAACACACATACACACACATGAACAACACACATACACATACAAACACACACATACACATACAAAACACACACACACAACACATGAACAACACACGCACACACACATGAACAACACACCACACACACATATAACACACAACACACATGAACAACACACACACACATGAACACACACACACACATAACACACACACACACACACACACACACACACACACACACACACACACACACACACACACACACACACACACACACACACACACACATACACAGAGGGCAGAGGATAATAATAATAATAATATAATAATAATATAATAATAATAATGCACATTAAAGATCCCCTAAAGCATGTCAGGCGAACAGACCCAGCTTATTTCCCCGAAGTCGAAATGTGGCAACCTTTATTGTGGACAAAAACATTGGCATATGCAAAATCACACCATTGGTGAACCTCAGAGCTCTAG
>CM060316.1:9189220-9199220 GCA_030674155.1 Stramonita haemastoma | reverse complement strand
ACACACACACAACACACACACACACACACACACACACACACACAACACACACACACACACTAACACACAACACACACACACACACACACACACACACACACTAACACACACAAACACACACACACACAAAACACACACACACACACACACACACACACAACACACACACACACACAACACACACACACACACACACACACACACACACACACACACACACACACACACACACACACACACACACACACACACACACACAACACACACACACACACACACACAAACACCAACACACACACACACACACACACACAACACACAACACACAAACACAAACACAACAACAACCACACACTCAACACAACACACACACAACAACTAACAAGCACACAAATAGCAACCACACACAGTTCTACATGGAATGTCAGCTGTATAGACGAAGCATTTCTGGTCTAATACGGAGGGAAATTTTTTGATGAAAGGAGTAAAGAACACTCCCGTCACTTACCCAGTCTTTGAAAGGTTACGTTCTGAAGTCCTGGGCTTGTATTCAAGGCCCACACAGTTCTTTTCTGTCTAAAGAAATACCTACAGAGATTACAGCATTTTCAATAAGCCCTGCACAACCTCACTAGTTTAAAGGACTGCTGCTGTCATCTGCACTCAGAACACCCGACTGCCAATGGGTGCCGCAACCCGCTCTGTGTGTCTGTCTTTGTTTCTGTCTTTCTGTCTGTTTCTCTCTGTTTCTGTCTGTCTGTTTCTCTCTGTCTGTTTCTCTGTCTCTGTCTACCTCTCTCTCTCTCTGTCTCTCTGTCTCTGTCTCTGTCTCTCTCTCTCTCTCTTCTCTCTCTCTCTGTCTCTCCATCTCTCTTTTTGTCTCAATCTACCTATCTCTATCTCTGTCTGTCTGTCTGTCTTCTGTCTGTCGTCTGTCTGTATCTCTCTCTCTCTCTCTCTCTCTCTCTCTCTCTCTCTCTCTCTCTCTCCTCTCTCTCTCTCTCTCTCTCTCTCTCTCTCTCTCTTAATGTCCCTTAATCCCAGCAAGACAAAGTGTATGTGGATAACAACCAGACAAAAGCGACAGAATCAGCTCTCTTCTATGTCCCCTATAAATGTTTATGGAAAAAAAATTGAAGAAGTAAATTTCCACAAAGTGCTAGGAATCACTATTGATCATAATCTTTCATGGCAAGACCACGCCGCCAATCTAAGTAAAATTGTATCTCAGAAAGTGTTTCAGTTGTCCAAAATAAAACATTTCCTTAATCTTAGCACTAGAAAACAGTTTTTCCATGCACACATTAATTCTGTTATAGAATACGCATAAACTTTGTGGGATTCTGCAAGTGCAAATACATTAAAATCTCTGACTAGATTATATAAGCGTGCCATTAAGCTTATTCTATTGAAATCAAGTTCATTAACTTCCTTGGATTATAAATCAGTTGGTATTTTACCATTTAATTTGCAATTGGAATACAACAAAGCTTTAATGATGCATAGGATAGTATATGGTAATGCACCGCCCACTCTGACGAAACGTTTTCAAATAAACACATATAGTCATTCGCACAAATTTACTGTGCCAAAACCAAGAATTGATTTGTTTAAAAGTAGTCTTGTTTATAGCGGTGGCACTTACTGAATAACCTGCCTGCATCCTTAAAAAGCATAACCTCTATGCAAAACTTTAAAAAATCATTGAAACATTTTCTTATGAATGAAAGACTGCCAGTGATTTGCTGATGATCTTGTCCTAATTTTTTTTTTTTTTTCTTGTTGGTGAGACAAAATGTCAGTGATGTTTGCCATGAATTCATTCAATCATGTTTTTCATATGTCTCTCTCTTTGCTGTCTGTCATTCGCTGTCTGTCTGTCTGTCTGTCTGTCTGCTGCTGCTGAAATTTATGTCTTTTGTCCGCCCACCTGTTTATATTCTATCTCTCCTCTGTCTGTCTATCCCTTCTCTGTCTCTACTCTACTCTACTCTACTCTACTCTACTCTACTTACTCTACTCTACTCTACTCTACTCTACTCTACTCTACTCTACTCTACTCTACTCTACTCTACTCTACTCTATTTACCTACTCTACTACTCTTCTCTCTAGTCAATCATCTTTTCTTTCTCTATTTTCTAATCTGATTTTGTGATTTTGTACTCTTGTTTTGTAAAAGATAAAGATATAAGCGTAGAAAATGTTTCTTGCATTTGGATGATGTCATGGATATATATATGTGTGGTGTATATATGTATATATATGTATGTATATATATATGTATGTATGTATATATATATATATATATAATATATATATATACATATTATATATATATATATATATATATACATATTATTATAGTTTATATGTGTGTATATATATATGTGTGTGGTATATGTGTGTATATATATATTGTGTATGTATTTGTGTTATATATATTATTATTTTTATTATTATTATTATTATTATTTTTCTTTGTCTTCACTCATATAAAGTATATGTGCAGTTTGTTCGTTAGTGCTATGCCTTTCTTTTTAAAATTTATTCAGTTTTTGTTTTTGTTTTGTTTTTGTTTTTTTTGTTTGTTTGTTGTTGTCTTTTTTCTTGGCCCAGAGGGCTGGTTGTAAAAAGAATGTTTGCTTATGCCATTGCCGCCGCTGTAGTCTAGTGGTTAGGGCGTTGGACTCGTAACCTAAAGGTTGCGGGTTCGATCCCAGCTAGGCTATGGCGTTGTGCCCTTGGAAAAGGCACTTTACGGCTATTTTCTCACCCCACCCAGGTGAAAAGGGGTACCAACCTTGTGTTGGGGGTTAACCCTTGCGATAGACTGGTGTCCTATCCAGGGGGGAGTCTATGACTCTCAGTCGCTTAACGCCACAGAAACCGGGATAAGCGCCAGCCTGATGAGCCTTAGGCTCGGGACAGACTTTAACTTTAACTTATGCCATTATCCTCTTTAAATAAAATTTGTTCATTGTTCGTTCTCTCTCCTCTCTCTCTCTCCTCTCTCTCTCTCTCTCTCTCTCTTCTCTCATCTCTCTCTCTCTCTCTCTCTCTCTCCTCTTCCTCCTCTCTCTCTCTCTCCTCTCTCTCTCTCTTGGGGACTGGATGTAAAAAAGCACACGAGTGCTTATCTATTATCCTCGAATAAAAGACTTTGCCTTGCCTTGCCTTGCCTTGCCTCTCTCTCTATCTCTCTCTCTCTCTCCACCTCTCTCTATCTACCTATCTCTATCGCTCTTTGTCTCTGTCTGTCTGTCTGTCCTGTCTGTCTGTCTGTCTGTCTGTCTGTCTGTCTGTTCTGTCTGTCTGTCTGTCTGTCTGTCTCTCTCTCTCTCTCCTCTCTCTCTCTCTCTCTCTCTCTCTCTCTCCTCTCTCTCTCTCTCTCCTCTCATCTCTCTCTCTCTCTCTTAAAGACGTTCTGAAAGTATTAGGAATGACTAATACTTGTATTATCTACAGTTTCTTTACAGTGGAATGAGCGATGTTTGTAAAATCCATTCCTTTCATATTTTGTGGCTATTATATTTTTTTGGTTACTTATGTGGTGTTTATCTGTACCCCCATTAAGATGGGGCTATGGCCTAGTACTGAATAACTTTGTTTTCAATTTCAAATTCAGTTTCAATTTGAATCTCTCTCTCCTCTCTTCTCTCTCTCTCTCTCTCTCTCTCTCTCTCCTCTCCTCTCTCCTCTCTCTCTCTCTCTCTCTCTCTCTCTCTCTCTCCTCTCTCTCTCTCTCTCTCTTGCTCTCTCTCTCTCTGTCTCTCTCTCTTCTCCTCTCTCTCTCTCTCTCTCTCTCTCTCTCTCTCTCCTCTCTCTCTCTCTCCTCTCTTCTCTCTCTCTCTGTAGGTGCCACAGAGAGAGAGAGAAAGAGAAAGAGACAGAGAGAGAGAGTGAGAGACACAGACAGAGAGAGAGACAACAGAGACAGAGACAGAGTCACCTCACCAACGCACCAGGAAAAAAAAACCCTGGAGTCTTTTGAGTTTCAGTAGCATGGGTTAGCTGGTGTGTTTAAATGCACACAACCCACAGGTTAATTATTGAACCTAGGTGTGAACCGGTATCTTTGAAGTAGCCCTAGGACTGACTTAAGCCCAAAACATAACTTGGCACCTTCAATCCAATCTGATTGAGTATAGTCCCGCCGACTACAAAGGCCACATTGGTCGCACGGGTGATAGGAATATACCCAGCATGCATCGTGATACTTGCAGAGGAATAAGCTCCGCTTGTGTTCAACTTGCACAGAAAACACGATCTGAAAAGATAATGGCTTTATGAATCACACACATACACTCACGCACGCACGCAAGCACACACTCACACGCATGCAAACACACACACATACACACGCACACGCAAGCACACAGCGCGCAAGCACACACACACATGCACACACACGCACGCGCGCACGCTCACACACATGCGAGCGCGCGCGCACATAAACAATTGGCTACAATGCAAAAAGAAAAATAGTACACCGGTAGGTGAGTAGCTGTATTGTATAGATCTTTACTATTTTTTGTCATGTGTAGGCTATTTATTTATTTACTTATTTATCTATTTATTCTTTTATTTAGAGGTTAATGGAACGAGCACCTATATGCTTTTTTACATCCAATCTCTGAGTGTATGCAGTTTTTGTAAATGTTGTCATTCGTTCCCACTGGCACACAAAGGCACCTACTCTTCCGAAAAACGGAAACGGGACCTCAGTTTATATAATCTCATCCGAAGGACTTACGTTTTGTTGGAGCAAAATGCAGGATGCAATAATTTCATAGGGTTCAATGACAACGATGACTTTGTTTTAGTCGTTATCAACCTTTTTCCTTCTTCTTTTTCGTCGAACCCGCAGACAGCAACTAGTGTTGTTCTGTCATGTGAGCGAAAACACGTCACGCTGCTGTTAAGCGCCTGACAAGTCAGGCCCAGCGCATCCCACTTGGGTGTGGGAGAGAATATGTTTAAGGTGTTTTTTTCTGGAAAACAGGCAGTAAAATGGACCCCAAAGTCAGAAAATAGACCAGAAGGGTGTGGCAGGAGGAAAAGAAAGAAGGCATAAACAAAGAGAAGAATAGAAAAGAGGGCACTCCGAGCACAGAATGTTCAGAAGGTGGGGATGCTATTTATTGTGGCAGGCTCCCGGAATCTTGTCATTTTTTTCCCAATGGTGTCGTTGTATTGATCTTTCTAATGCTTTGGCCGTAGTGAACTTGTGTTTCTCTGAAAACAAATGAGCAAATATTTCTATGTGTGTTTGGTAAAATAACAGTATCGAGCAAAGTAGATCTTTAGCTGAGAAGGAAGGTGGCAGGATGGTTAAGACGTTCGCCTGCCAACAAGATAAACTGTGAGGTTCTGGTTTCGTACCCAGCCTTGCCCTTTCTTCCCAGTTTGACGAAAAAATCGAACTGAATGTCAGTGTCATTCGGGTGAGACTGTAAACCGAGGCCCTATGTGCGAACCCACGCAGAACAATTTGCGCACACGTTAAAAACCCGTTCCGCCTTTTGGAAGAGCAGGTCATTGTGTGCCGGTAGAAGCGGATGACAACAAAATAAAAAACCGGCATGCACACAGATGTCGTGTTTAGACACCATCCTTGAGGAAATAACAGGGGAGTTGGAGTCCCAGGGCGGCTCGGGGCTGTAAATGGCAACGTTCTGGCGGTTCCTTCGACGGTACTGGAACCATTCGTTTCGGCGATTGCCTTTCCAATGGACCATATCAGGGACGTGGAGAGGGGGTGGGGGATAAAGTGTATGAGTAGCAGCTTGCCCTCCATACTTACTTACCCAGGCTTTGCTCTCTAGAGCCTAGAGTGCAACTCCATAGTCTTCCGAGACTTACGGATGCCTACTGGATCGAAAGCTATGGATTTTACAGGTACCCAGTAAGAGTAATGGCCAGTTTTTGCAAATGAACTCGGCTATGTCCTCAAGTGATCTATAAACGTCCTTTAAAACATCAAACTTTTCTAGTGTGTCTAAACATCCATCCATTGATAGTATCGACTTTCGTCAATACTTTCAAACCAAAATTCATGTTGGATTTGTTATTTGTAAAAGTGTCACAACTTCCGTCGTTGTATTTGTGAGCTACAAAATGTTCTCAGAGATTGAGCATGATATAAGCTCTCAATTTGTTGTTAGAATTGATGTGCTGTATATTGTATGTGTATTGTATTGTGTCATAATGTATTGTATTGTTTTGTATACCACTCCAAAGTCTGTGTTATCATTACCATTCTCAAAAGAAACGCGTTTAACACTAACATCCAACACACAGACAACATGACACAACATAATGACATACACAGACACACACACACACACAGACACACACAACACACACACACACAACACGCACGCACGCACGCACGCACGCACGCCGCACGCAGCGCCGCACAAAGTTGAAGCTACTGCCCTTTATATGGACCCCTCGACACTCATCAAGACTCCATTATATATGTATATATTGTATATATTGTATGTATATATATATATATATATATATATATATATATATATATATATATATATATATATATATATATATATATATATGCCGGGACCTCTGAAGAGTGCTCAACCAGGAGCCGAAACTCGAGTCGGGTCAGGCCCAAAGCATGGTCCTTACTCAATAATTCCCCAAATGCTGCCTTCAAATACTTTTATCATATAGTGTTTTGTTTTTTGTTTTTTGGGTTTTTTAAAAATCTTTGAACAACATCAATTCTTTGATGAGATTGAAGTTGTAACTGGTTACCTGCACTTTGTTTCTCTCCACTATATTTTCTCAAATATATATATATATTACATATATATTATATATATATATATACTATATTATAATATATATATACATATATATATATATATATATATATATATATATATATATATATAATATATATATATATATATATCCCTAAAAAGAAAGAATGCATTCACGAGCACATAATGCATTATCATTATTTTATGTAGCCTTTCTGCTTTTTCGTTTCTGAATGCTTTTTTATGTATATCTAACAAAAGACGGGGATCGGAGCACTCGCTTACCCCATGGCCCCGCCAATGTTAAGCAGCACTGAGGGTGGTTACCAATTGGATGGGTGACCGTTTGCGCGCCTTGGCTGTAGTACAGTCCCCCAGTTCACCCAGCTGGGTACCTGCCCTCTTTAGGGTCAGGGAAGGTAAAGCAGCGAGGGAGAGGAGATGGGCGCCGCCCTCACTATGCTGGCCCTTAGAGAAGCTGATGTGTCGGGTGCCTCGCTCCCCTACGACCACACAGGTTATGGGACACCTTTGCCTTTTACCCTTTACCTAACAAATGACCCAAGAGTATAATAATTTTAAGAAGATAAAAGAATGACATATCTTTTTCTTCTTTCTTTCTTTCTTTCTTTTTTTTTATACTTTGTATGTGTTATTTTTTATTTGTTCTTTGTTACCGAAGATATTGGAATAAGCACTCATTGCGTTTTTACATCCTGCCCCCGTGTGTATGCAGTTTTGTCAATTTTGTCATGTGTGTATATGTATGTGGGTGTGTGTGCGTGCGTGTGCGTGTGTGTTCATGACATGGGTAGCTCTGTTTCTGTGATAAAAGCAGCATTTTTCTGCAAGTCGTATGACAGTCACTCAGTCAGTTAAACAGTCAGCCAGTCAGTCAGTCAGTCAAACAGTGAATCAGTAAATCAGCCAAAGAATCAATCGGACTATTAAAGAGTCAGTCAGTCATACAGATAGTCAGTCAAACAGTCAGTGAAATAAATAGTCAATCAAACAGTTAGTCAGTCAGTCAGTCAAACAGTCTGAAAGTCAGTCAAATGAACAGAAAAAGTCAGTCAGTCAAAAAGTCAGTCAAATAAAGAGAAAGTCACTCATTCAAAAAGTCAATCAAATAGAGTCAGTTAAACAGTAAGTCAAATAAACAAAATGTCAGTCAGTCAAACAGTTGGACAGTCGGTCAGTGAAATAGTCAGTCAATACACAGAAAGTCGGTCAGTCCAACAGTTAGTCAATCAAATTAACAGAAAGTGAGTCAGTCATATGGTTAGTCGATCAAACAGTCAGTCAAACAAACCAAAAAGTCACACAGTCAGTCAAACGGTCAGCTGGTCAGTTAGTCATGTCAGTCATTAATTTTGATCGGTGTGTCAGTTGGCCACTATTTCCATCCAGGTGTAAAGGTCACATGATGAGGGCTTTGTGTTGCAGAAGTCACCCTGTGGTCAGTCTTCACCATGCGGACCTTGTGCTCGCCAGTCCTGCTCCGCTATTTTCTCGTCTTCCTCGCTCTCTGGACGGTCGCCATGTCCCAACGTATGTTACTGTCCTCCCTACTCCCCCTACATACACACGCACGCACGCACGCGCACGCACGCGCGCGCACACAGACACACACGCACGCGCGCGCGCACACACACACAGACACACACGCTCGCACACACACACACACACACACACACACACACACACACACACACACACACACACACACACACACACACACACACACACACACACTAACCTCCTTTATTTCCGCCTGTCGTGTTATCTGTCCGTTTGTGTTGTGTGTGTGTGTTGTGTGTGTGTGGTGTGTGTGTGTGTGTGTGTGTGTGTGTGTGTGTGTGTGTGTGTGTGTGTGTGTGTGTGTGTGTGTGTGTGTGTGTGTGTGTGTGTGTTCAGTTTTACGTCTGTTCACTTAATGTGATATTAGATGGGGGTGATGAGATGAGATGAGAGATGCGGGCTGCAAAGTGGAGATATGCGTGTTGGTACAAGGGGGAAAAAAGTATCAAGATACTGATTTCAAACAATACAAAAAAGTAGCAAAAACAAGGCAAAGAAACACAAAAAGAACAAACCTCAGAACAACCGAAAACTATGCTAAAGGCAGAACCTGAACATTTGCGACATTGTGTGTGTGTGTGTGTGTGTGTGTGTGTGTGTGTGTGTGTGTGTGTGTGTGTGTGTGTGTGTGGGGTTGTTGCATGCGTTGTGTGTATGTGTGTATATGTGTGTGTGTGTGTGTGCATGCGTGTGTGTGTGTATGTGTGTGTGTGTGCGTGCGAGGCCCCGTGTGCGAACGCATGCAAACCATTTTGTGCACAGTTTAAATCCTGCTCCGCTTTTCGTAAGAGTAGGCCATTGTGTGCCGGTTGGAACAGATAACAATATTTACGAAACTGCATACACGGGGCCTGGGTGTAAAAAAGCACATGAGTGCTTATTCCATTACCCTCGATATAAAAGAATATAATTATATATATATATATATAATATACATACATATGCATGTCTGCATATATATATATCATCATATATATATATATACAGACATAATTTTTATGTATATGATATAATTATATGTTATATATATATATATATATATATTATAATATATATATATATATATATATATATATATATATATATATATATGCCAATTCATTTTGAGCCAAACTGAGACATAGTTACATACTTTTATGAGCTTGCGCATGTGGGCACGTAAGCACCCCCCCCCCCCCCTTACACACAATCACACACACAAACGCACGCATAAGCATCTACCTCACCCCCGACCCCCACCTCCTCCCCCTACACACCACACGCGCGGAGTGTTTCTCCAAGTCGATATATTCATAGTGAGGTTGAGGGGGGAAAATAAAAGAAAAATCATTGCAATGCAAACACAAGCATTTTCTCTCTATAGCATAAAGGCGGGAACACAAACCCACAACCACACCTACCCACTCGGGCCCGGTTGACGCCGGGATATATTATGATAGAAGGCGTTGAGTACAACCCTGTCAAGTAGTCTCAAAGCGGATGCATCTCCACAGCAGCATCATTACATCATCCTCATCACCATTGATCATCATGCAATAATAAAAATTGCCTCTGATTCGGTAGCCCCGTTGCTCTGGTCTCATGGTCGCCTCAAATTTGGTTTACCCATGCACTTTAGTGCCTGTGGTGA
>CM060316.1:9174220-9181720 GCA_030674155.1 Stramonita haemastoma | reverse complement strand
ACAACAACTGTGGATTAATGTGTATCAACCCCACTCTTACCCGATCTTTATTCTTTATAAAAACCCTTTCCTTCTTGATAAACAACGGCAGCAAGATGATACATGCAGTACGGCAGCACCTGATTGGTGTTAAGTTGTATTGATTGCTTCATCATTCCAGAAAACAGTCTCTTCTTTTTCCTCGTGATTTATGGTCAGTTGGTTAGTTTATTTATTTATTTATTTATTTTTTATTATTCATTCATCATTTATGTTGAGGATAATGGAATAAGCACCCATATGCTTTTTTTTACATCCAGTCCCTGTGTGTATGCAGTTTTGTAAATCTTGTCATCTGTTCCTACCTGCTTCCTACATTTGATGTTGGGGAAGGGAGGTTAGAGTTGAGAGAAAGTAGGTCAGGAGGTGGGGGTTACCGCGAGTGGGATCAACAGTTGCTATACCACCACCACCACCACCCAACACCACCACAACACAACAACAACAACAACAGCAGCAGCAGCAACAACAACAACGACGACGACAACAACAACGACAACACTACTAGTTTTATGATGAGCAATACTTTGAAATGAAAATAAAAGAAACCTAGAATGTGCCCAACTAAAACAGGTTGTTTCATATGCTGCACTCAAATCACTTTTAATGTGTTAGTACTTTCTTTCATCCTCACATAGTGCAATGATACATTTCAAGTGTTTCTATCACTTTGTTTTTGGAGGGGGGTTATATATATATTATATATATATATATATATATATATATATATATATATATATATATATATATATATATACATATATTTTAGAGGGGGAGAGGGAGAGAGAGAGAGAGAGAGAGAGAGAGAGAGAGAGAGAGAGAGAGAGAGAGAGAGAGAGAGATTGCAAGTTAGAAAAATTACTGTAAAGGACTCCATTCTTGCATTGACTCTTGTAGTACCTGGGTTGTGTGATTGTGTGGATCGGTGGTTTAGAGGTAATTCTCCTGCCTAGACAGCGAAAAGTCCGGGTTTCAAGTGTGTGGTGGTTCGATCCCCGTTTGTGACCAAAACTTTTCCCCATCCACTAGACCGTGGGGGGGGGGGGGGGGGGGGGGGGTTGGGTGTTAGTCTTTCGGATGAAACGATAAAGCGAGGTCCTGTGTGCAATACTCATTTAGTGCGCGCAAAAGAACCCACAACAACAAAAGAGTTATTCCTGACAAAATTTTGTTTAAAAACTGTCACCGACAGGAAACCAAATACATAATTTGCTCAGACAGGACAAGAAAAATAAAAAGGGTGGCGCTACTCCTGTGGCGACACGCTCTCCCCGAGGAGGGCAGCCGAATTTCACGCAGATAAATCTGCCGTGACTGAAAGATTATACAATACAATACAACCAACACAATACAACGCAATGCAATGCAATACAATACAAACAATACAATACAATCAACGCAATGCAAAACAATACAACACAAATACAAAGCAATACAATACAACACAACACAATACAACGCAATACAATACAATACAATACAATACAATACAATACAAAACAATACTGGCGTAGCCATCTGTTAGTCTAGGAAAACTATGGAGTTGCGCTCTAGGCTCCAGAGTGCAAAGCCTGGGTAAGTAACTATGGAGGGTAAGCTGTTACCCATGCAGCAGAAATTTAGTTTATATTTTTTCGTCAAACTGGGAAGAAATAGGGAGGCTGGGAATCGAAACAAGAACCTCACAGTTAACTCGATGCCTTCCATCCTTACAATACAATACAAACCAATATAATACAATACAATACAATAGTGATGTTTTGCTTTATCAGATCCTACCACAGCATCAGCAACTACTGCTACAACTGCCACAATGACAGGTAATATCGTCAATGTACCACAATAACAACAACAGTCCACTGATGCTCTTATGAAGCCAATGCATACCATGTAAGGTTTTTCTGGGCACAGTTCTGACATGAAAATAGGGTTCATGATCATTGCTGAGGCCCCGTGGTTCATGATGCTGGTGCATACTCCTCATAACGCTGGCTGTGCTCTGGTAGAGAATAATATAGCATGCCTGTTAAGAAACTTCCTTTTCTGATGTTTTCCCTTTTCTTTAACCTATACCAGTGTCACACACACATAACACACACACACACACATACACACATATATATATATATTATATATGTATTATCTATATATATGTATGTATATTATATATATTATATATATATAGTATTATATTATTATATATATATATATATATATATATATATAAAAGCACACACACTCATTCTGTTTCTGTCTCTCTGTGTCTCTGTCTCTCTCTTTTTTCTCTGTCTCTCGGTCTGTGCATATATATCAATAATTATACTCAGCTTTATTCATGTTCACTTTTCGACCTCTTGCTCTTTTTTGCACTGAAGAATGCAACATTTTTTTTTAATTGTAGGTTTTAGTAAATGGTTTACTGCACTTGTTGAAATAATTTACTGGACTTGTTTGACTGTAAGAGATTTCGTAAATTCAGAAGTAGACTAACATTTTCACAGCAAGCTTCACCCTATAAACAACAACAATAACATGGATGACAACAAGAGGGAGATTGTTTACCATAGATTGGATATTGCTTGTTTTCTTATCTGTTGTGTAATGGATTGTGTCCCACAATTCTGAACTGTGCTGTTTACTGGCTATAAAATCAAAACTTCCACTTCTTTGATGGCTGAATTGGTTGAGAAGACAAAACAGTGATCATGATTGTGAATACTCACATGATGTCTGTGTGTTTTGTGTGTGAGCGCGCGCGCGACGCGTGTGGTTGTGTATGTTGTGTGTGTGTGGTGCGTGTATGTTCTTTGTGCGTATGTTGTGTGTGTGTGTGGTGTGTGTGTGTGTGTGTGTGTGTGTGTGTGTGTGTGTGTGTGTGTGTGTGTGTGTGTGTGTGTGTGTGTGTGTGTATACTAGAGTGGTTTATGGTAGAATTTTTGGTGTATGTCTACCTTGTATCAATGATCTTCTGTAACACTAAACAGGGATAGTTGAAGCTTTCTCGGGTTTTATCTTAAAAATCAATACACAAGTTTAGATAGAGATCCTATAAAAAAAAAAATATATATAAGTGCATAAGTACACAGCATTGGTTGCCTTTTCTTCTGTATCTGAAGATTTCTAGTTTGTGTTATGTTTTACATAGGTCTGGATGTTGAAAAGAGTGGAAAGAAAAGAAAATATGAACACTACGATTATTTCTTTGTAAGAGTACAATATTATATGTAATGAAGTTATAATTTGGTATTTATCTTATGCTTTGTTCAAATTGTTGTTCGAAGCCTATCTATTTCTCTAAAAATATGACTATGTTTACAAATGGTACTTTAGCAATGGCCGATAGCCATAGTTCCAGTGCTGTCACAGGAGCCACCAGAACGTTGCCATGTATGGCCCAGTACCGCCCTAAGGACTTCAACTCCTCAACGTATCCTAAGGGATGGTGTCTAAACACAACACATGTGTGCATGCTCATTTTTGATTTTCTTTTTATCTGCTCCTAACTGCATACAATGACATTCTCTTCCAAAAGTCCGAAGGATTTATTGCTTGTGCGCAATATGTTTTGCGTGTGTTTGCACATGGAGCCTCAGTATTTAGTCTCATCTAAATGACTGACTTTGACAGGCAGTTCGATTTTTTCATCGAACTGGGAAGATAGGGCGAGGTTAAGAGTCGAACCCAGAACCTCGCGAATTAGTTGTTGACAGTTGAACGTCTTTACTATCATGCCACCTTCCTTCTTTAGAATACAATACAATACAATACAGTACAATACAGTACAATACAATACAATACAGTACAATACAGTACAACACAACACAGCACAATACAATACAGTACAGTACAATACAATACAAACCAATATAATACAATACAATAGTGATGTTTTGCTTTATCAGATCCTACCACAGCATCAGCAACTACTGCTACAACTGCCACAATGACAGGTAATATCGTCAATGTACCACAATAACAACAACAATACACTGATGCTCTTAATGAAGCCAATGCATACCATGTAAGGTTTCTCTGGGCACAGTTCTGACATGAAAATAGGGGTTCATGATCATTGCTGAGGCCCCGTGGTTCATGATGCTGTTGCATACTCCTCATAACGCTGGCTGTGCTCTGGTAGAGAATAATATAGCATGCCTGTTAAGAAACTGTCCTTTTCTGATGTTTTCCCTTTTCTTTAACCTATACAAGTGTCACACACACACACACACACACACACACACACACACACACACACACACACACCACACACACACACACACACACACACATAAACACATATCTAAAATAATATGTATGTATATCTATATATATGTGTGTGTGTTTATATATATATTTATATAATATATATATATATATATATATATATATATATATATATATGTATGTATGTATGTATATCTATATATAGTGTGTGTTTATATATATATTATATATATATATATATATATATATATATATATATATATATATATATATATATATATATATAATATATATAAGCACACACACTCATTCTGTTTCTGTCTCTCTGTGTCTCTGTCTCTCTCTTTTCTCTCTGTCTCTCGGTCTGTGCATATATATCAATAATATATACTCAGCTTTATTCATGTTCACTTTCTACCTCTTGCTCTTTTTTGCACTGAAGAATGACAACATTTTTTTTAATTGTAGGTTTTAGTAAATGGTTTACTGCACTTGTTGAAATAATTTACTGGACTTGTTTGACTGTAAGAGATTTCGTAAATTCAGAAGTAGACTAACATTTTCACAGCAAGCTTCACCCTATAAAACAACAACAATAACATGGATGACAACAAGAGGGAGATTGTTTACCATAGATTGGATATTGCTTGTTTTCTTATCTGTTGTGTAATGGATTGTGTCCCACAATTCTGAACTGTGCTGTTTACTGGCTATAAAATCAAAACTTCCACTTCTTTGATGGCTGAATTGGTTGAGAAGACAAAGCAGTGAACATGATTATGAATACTCACATGATGTCTGTGTGTGTTTTGTGTGCGAGCGCCGCGGCGCGTGCGTGTGTATATGTGTGTGTGTGCGCGTGTATGTTGTGTGTGCGCATGGTGTGTGTGTGTGTGTGTGTGTGTGTGTGTGTGTGTGTGTGTGTGTGTGTGTGTGTGTGGATACTAGAGTGGTTATGGTAGAATTTTTGGTGAATGTCTACCTTGTATCAATGATCTTCTGTAACACTAACAGGGATAGTTGAAGCTTTCTCGGGTTTTATCTTAAAAATCAATACACAAGTTTAGATAGATATCCTATAAAAAAAATGTAAGTGCATAAGTACACAGCATTGGTTGCCTTTTCTTCTGTATCTGAAGATTTCTAGTTTGTGTTATGTTTTACATAGGTCTGGATGTTGAAAAGAGTGGAAAGAAAACAAAATATGAACACTACGATTATTTCTTTATAAGAGTACAATATTATATGTAATGAAGTTATAATTTGGTATTTATCTTATGCTTTGTTAACATTGTTGTTCGAAGCCTATCTATCACTCTAAAAATATAACTATGTTTACAAATGGTACTTTAGCAATGGCTGATAGCCATAGTTCGAGTGCTGTCACAGGAGCCACCAGAACGTTGCCATGTATGGCCCAGTACCGCCCTAGGGACGTCAACTCCCCAACGTATCCTAAGGGATGGTGTCTAAACACAACACATGTGTGCATGCTCATTTTTGATTTTGTTTTTATCTGCTCCTAACTGCATACAATGACATTCTCTTCCAAAAGTCCGAAGGATTTATTGCTTGTGCGCAATATGTTTTGCGTGTGTTTGCACATGGAGCCTCAGTATTTAGTCTCATCTAAATGACTGACTTTGACAGTCAGTTCGATTTTTTCACCAAACTGGGAAGATAGGGCGAGGTTAAGAATCGAACCCAGAACCTCGCGAATTAGTTGTTGACAGTTGAACGTCTTTACTATCCTGCCACCTTCCTTCTTTAGAATACAATACAATACAAAACAGTACAATACAGTACAGTACAATACAGTACAATACAGTTGAGTACAGTACAATACAATACAAACCAATATAATACAATACAATACAATAGTGATGTTTTGCTTTATCAGATCCTACCACAGCATCAGCAACTACTGCTACAACTGCCACAATGACAGGTAATATCGTCAATGTACCACAATAACAACAACAGTCCACTGATGCTTTTAATGAAGCCAATGCATACCATGTAAGGTTTCTCTGGGCACAGTTCTGACATGAAAATAGTGGTTCATGATCATTGCTGAGGCCCGTGGTTCATGATGCTGGTGCATACTCCTCATAACGCTGGCTGTGCTCTGGTAGAGAATAATATAGCATGCCTGTTAAGAAACTGTCCTTTTCTGATGTTTTCCCTTTTCTTTAACCTATACCAGTGTCACACACACACATACACACACACACACACACACACACACACACACATACACACACACACACACACACACACACTATATCTATATTTATATATGTATGTATATCTATATATATGTGTGTGTTATTATATATATATATATATATATATATATATATATGTATTATATATATATATATTATATATATATATATATATATATATATATATATAATATATATATATAAAAATAAAAGCACACACACTCATTCTGTTTCTGTCTCTCTGTGTCTCTGTCTCTCTCTTTTCTCTCTGTCTCTCGGTCTGTGCATATATATCAATAATGTATACTCAGCTTTATTCATGTTCACTTTCGACCTCTTGCTCTTTTTTGCACTGAAGAACAAAAACTTTTTTTTTTAATTGTAGGTTTTAGTAAATGGTTTGCTGCACTTGTTGAAATAAATTACTGGACTTGTTTGACTGTAAGAGATTTTGTAAATTGAGAAGTAGACTAACATTTTCACAGCAAGCTTTACCCTATAAAACAACAACAATAACATGGATGACAACAAGAGGGAGATTGTTTACCATAGATTGGATATTGCTTGTTTTCTTATCTGTTGTGTAATGGATTGTGTCCCACAATTCTGAACTGTGCTGTTTACTGGCTATAAAATCAAAACTTCCACTTCTTTGATGGCTGAATTGGTTGAGAAGACAAAACAGTGATCATGATTGTGAATACTCACATGATGTCTGTGTGTTTTGTGTGTGAGCGCGTGCGCACGCGTGCGTGTGTATGTATGTGTGTGTGTGCGTGTATGTTGTGTGTGCGCATGGTGTGTGTGTGTGTGTGTGTGTGTGTGTGTGTGTGTGTGTGTGTGTGTGTGTGTGTGTGTGTGGATACTAGAGTGGTTTATGGTAGAATTTTTGGTGAATGTCTACCTTGTATCAATGATCTTCTGTAACACTAAACAGGGATAGTTGAAGCTTTCTCGGGTTTTATCTTAAAAATCAATACACAAGTTTAGATAGAGATCCTATAAAAAA
>CM060316.1:9156720-9169220 GCA_030674155.1 Stramonita haemastoma | reverse complement strand
TATCCTGCCACCTTCCTTCTTTAGAACAACAATACAATACAATGCAGTACAGTACAATACAGTACAATACAATACAATACAGTACAATACAGTACAACACAACACAGCACAATACAATACAGTACAGTACAATACAATACAAACCAATATAATACAATACAATAGTGATGTTTTCCTTTATCAGATCCTACCACAGCATCAGCAACTACTGCTACAACTGCCACAATGACAGGTAATATCGTCAATGTACCACAATAACAACAACAATACACTGATGCTCTTAATGAAGCCAATGCATACCATGTAAGGTTTCTCTGGGCACAGTTCTGACATGAAAATAGGGGTTCATGATCATTGCTGAGGCCCCGTGGTTCATGATGCTGGTGCATACTCCTCATAACGCTGGCTGTGCTCTGGTAGAGAATAATATAGCATACCTGTTAAGAAACTGTCCTTTTCTGATGTTTTCCCTTTTCTTTAACCTATACCAGTGTCACACACACATACACCACACACACACACACACTTACACACACACACACACACACACACACACACGCACATCTATATATATGTGTATGTATATCTATATATATGCGTGTATATATATATATATATATATATATATATATATATATATATATATATATATATATATATATATATATATATATATATATATATAAATAAAAGCACACACACTCATTCTGTTTCTGTCTCTCTGTGTCTCTGTCTCTCTCTTTTTTCTCTGTCTCTCGGTCTGTGCATATATATCAATAATATATACTCAGCTTTATTCATGTTCACTTTCGACCTCTTGCTCTTTTTTGCACTGAAGAACAAACACATTTTTTTTAATTGTAGGTTTTAGTAAATGGTTTACTGGACTTTTTTAAATAATTTACTGGACTTGTTTGACTGTAAGAGATTTCGTAAATTCAGAAGTAGACTAACATTTTGACAGCAAGCTTCACCCTATAAAACAACAACAATAACATGGATGACAACAAGAGGGAGATTGTTTACCAAGATTGGATATTGCTTGTTTTCTTATCTGTTGTGTAATGGATTGTGTCCCACAATTCTGAACTGTGTGTTTACTGGCTATAAAATCAAAACTTCCACTTCTTTGATGGCTGAATTGGTTGAGAAGACAAAACAGTGAACATGATTGTGAATACTCACATGATGTCTGTGTGTTTTGTGTGTGAGCGCGCGCGCACGCGTGCGTGTGTATGTATGTGTGTGTGTACGTGTATGTTGTGTGTGTGTGTGCATGTAGTTGTGTATGTGCATGGTGGTGTGTGTGTGTGTGTGTGTGTGTGTGTGTGTGTGTGTGTGTGTGTGTGTGTGTGTGGATACTAGAGTGGTTTATGGTAGAATTCTTGGTGTATGTCTACCTTGTATCAATGATCTTCTGTAACACTAACAGGGATAGTTGAAGCTTTCTCGGTTTTATCTTAAAAATCAATACACAAGTTTAGATAGATATCCTATCAAAAAAAAATATAAGTGCATAAGTACACAGCATTGGTTGCCTTTTCTTCTGTATTGAAGATTTCTAGTTTGTGTTATGTTTTACATAGGTCTGGATGTTGAAAAGAATGGATAGAAAAGAAAATATGAACACTAAGATTATTTCTTTGTAAGAGTGCAATATTATATGTAATGAAGTTATAATTTGGTATATATCTTATGCTTTGTTCAAATTGTTGTTCGAAGCCTATCTATTTGTCTAAAAATATGACTATGTTTACAAATGGTACTTTAGAAATGGCCGATAGCCATAGTTCCAGTGCTGTCACAGGAGCCACCAGAACGTTGCCATGTATGGCCCGGTACCGCCCTAGGGACGTCAACTCCCCAACTTATCCTAAGGGATGGTGTCTAAACACAACACATGTGTGCATGCTCATTTTTGATTTTGTTTTTATCTGCTCCTAACTGCATACAATGACATGCTCTTCCAAAAGTCTGAAGGATTTATTGCTTGTGCGCAATATGTTTTGCGTGTGTTTGCACATGGAGCCTCAGTATTTAGTCTCATCTAAATGACTGACTTTGACAGTCAGTTCGATTTTTTCATCAAACTGGGAAGATAGGACGAGGTTAAGAGTCGAACCCAGAACCTCGCGAATTACTTGTTCACAGTTGAACGTCTTTACTATCCTGCCACATTCCTTCTTTAGAATACAATACAATACAATACAATACAATACAATACAGAACAATACAGTACAGTACAATACAGTACAGTACAAACAATACAAACACAATACATTAC
Source organism: Stramonita haemastoma (assembly GCA_030674155.1). Taxonomy (NCBI): domain Eukaryota; kingdom Metazoa; phylum Mollusca; class Gastropoda; order Neogastropoda; family Muricidae; genus Stramonita; species Stramonita haemastoma. The sequence goes on along the minus strand of CM060316.1, from coordinate 9,166,936 downwards.
AATACAACAATAGTGATGTTTTGCTTTATCAGATCCTACCACAGCATCAGCAACTACTGCTACAACTGCCACAATGACAGGTAATATCGTCAATGTACCACAATAACAACAACAGTCCACTGATGCTCTTAATGAAGCCAATGCATACCATGTAAGCTTTCTCAGGGCACAGTTCTGACATGAAAATAGGGGTTCATGATCATTGCTGAGGCCCCGTGGTTCATGATGCTGGTGCATACTCCTCATAACGCTGGCTGTGCTCTGGTAGAGAATAATATAGCATACCTGTTAAGAAACTGTCCTTTTCTGATGTTTTCCCTTTTCTTTAACCTATACCAGTGTCACACACACACATACACACACACACACACACACAACACAACACACACACACACATACACACACATATATATATCTATATATATATATCTATGTATATCTATGTATATGTATGTATGTATATCTATATATATGTATATATTATATATATATAAATATATTATATATATATATATATATATATATATAAGCACACACACTCATTCTGTTTCTGTCTCTCTGTGTCTCTGTCTCTCTCTTTTTTCTCTGTCTCTCGGTCTGTGCATATATATCAATAATGTATACTCAGCTTTATTCGTGTTCATTTTCGACCTCTTGCTCTTTTTTGCACTGAAGAATGACAACATTTTTTTAATTGTAGGTTTTAGTAAATGGTTTACTGCACTTGTTGAAATAATTTACTAGACTTGTTTGACTGTAAGAGATTTCGTAAATTCAGAAGTAGACTAACATTTTCACAGCAAGTTTTACCCTATAAAACAACAACAATAACATGGATGACAACAAGAGGGAGATTGTTTACCATAGATTGGATATTGCTTGTTTTCTTATCTGTTGTGTAATGGATTGTGTCCCACAATTCTGAACTGTGCTGTTTACTGGCTATAAAATCAAAACTTCCACTTCTTTGATGGCTGAATTGGTTGAGAAGACAAAACAGTGATCATGATTGTGAATACTCACATGATGTCTGTGTGTTTGTGTGTGTGAGCGCGTGCGCGCGCGGTGCGTGTGTATGTATGTGTGTGTGTGTGTTGTGCGGTATTATGTGTGTGTGTGGCGCATGGTGTGTGTGTGTGTGTGTGTGTGTGTGTGTGTGTGTGTGTGTGTGTGTGTGTGTGTGGATACTAGAGTGGTTTATGGTAGAATTTTTGGTGTATGTCTACCTTGTATCAATGATCTTCTGTAACACTAAACAGGGATAGTTGAAGCTTTCTCGGGTTTTATCTTAAAAATCAATACACAAGTTTAGATAGATATCCTATAAAAAAAAAATATAATGCATAAGTACACAGCATTGGTTGCCTTTTCTTCTGTATCTGAAGATTTCTAGTTTGTGTTATGTTTTACATAGGTCTGGATGTTGAAAAGAGTGGATAGAAAAGAAAATATGAACACTACGATTATTTCTTTGTAAGAGTGCAATTATTATATGTAATGAAGTTATAATTTGGTATTTATCTTATGCTTTGTGCAAATTGTTGTTCGAACCTATCTATTTCTCTAAAAATATGACTATGTTTACAAATGGTACTTTAGCAATGGCCGATAGCCATAGTTCCAGTGCTGTCACAGGAGCCACCAGAACGTTACCATGTATGGCCCAGTACCGCCCTAGGGACGTCAACTCCCCAACTTATCCTAAGGGATGGTGTCTAAACACAACACATGTGTGCATGCTCATTTTTGATTTTGTTTTTATCTGCTCCTAACTGCATGCAATGACATGCTCTTCCAAAAGTCGAAGGATTTATTGCTTGTGCGCAATATGTTTTGCGTGTGTTTGCACATGGAGCCTCAGTATTTAGTCTCATCTAAATGACTGACTTTGACAGTCAGTTCGATTTTTTCATCAAACTGGGAAGATAGGACGAGGTTAAGAGTCGAACCCAGAACCTCACGAATTACTTGTTGACAGTTGAACGTCTTTACTATCCTGCCACATTCCTTCTTTAGAATACAATACAATACAATACAGTACAATACAATACAGAACAATACAGTACAGTACAGTACAATACAATACAAACCAATATCATACAATACAATAGTGATGTTTTGCTTTATCAGATCCTACCACAGCATCAGCAACTACTGCTACAACTGCCACAATGACAGGTAATATCGTCAATGTACCACAATAACAACAACAGTCCACTGATGCTCTTAATGAAGCCAATGCATACCATGTAAGCTTTCTCAGGGCACAGTTCTGACATGAAAATAGGGGTTCATGATCATTGCTGAGGCCCCGTGGTTCATGATGCTGGTGCATACTCCTTAAACGCTGGCTGTGCTCTGGTAGAGAATAATATAGCATACCTGTTAAGAAACTGTCCTTTTCTGATGTTTTCCCTTTTCTTTAACCTATACCAGTGTCACACACACATACACACACACACACACACAACATACACACACATATAATATCTATAATTATAATCTATGTATATCTATGTATATGTGTGTATGTATATCTATATATATGTATATATATATATATACAAATATATATATATACAAATATATATATATATATATATATATAAAGCACACACACTCATTCTGTTTCTGTCTCTCTGTGTCTCTGTCTCTCTCTTTTCTCTCTGTCTCTCGGTCTGTGCATATATATCAATAATGTATACTCAGCTTTATTCATGTTCACTTTCTACCTCTTGCTCTTTTTTGCACTGAAGAATGCAACATTTTTTTTTAATTGTAGGTTTTAGTAAATGGTTTACTGCACTTGTTTAATAATTTACTGGACTTGTTTGACTGTAAGAGATTTCGTAAATTCAGAAGTAGACTAACATTTTCACAGCAAGCTTCACCCTATAAAACAACAACAATAACATGGATGACAACAAGAGGGAGATTGTTTACCATAGATTGGATATTGCTTGTTTTCTTATCTGTTGTGTAATGGATTGTGTCCCACAATTCTGAACTGTGCTGTTTACTGGCTATAAAATCAAAACTTCCACTTCTTTGATGGCTGAATTTGTTGAGAAGACAAAACAGTGATCAGGATTGTGAATACTCACATGATGTCTGTGTGTTTGTGTGTGAGCGCGCGCGCCGCGTGCGTGTGTATGGATGTGTGTGTGTGCGTGTATGTTGTGTGTGCACATGGTGTGTGTGTGTGTGTGTGTGTGTGTGTGTGTGTGTGTGTGTGTGTGTGTGCTGATACTAGAGTGGTTTATGGTAGAATTCTTGGTGTATGTCTGCCTTGTATCAATGATCTTCTGTAACACTAAAAAAGGATAGTTGAAGCTTTCTCAGGTTTTATCTTAAAAATCAATACACAAGTTTAGATAGATATCCTATAAAAAAAAATATAAGTGCATAAGTACACAGCATTGGTTGCCTTTTCTTCTGTATCTGAAGATTTCTAGTTTGTGTTGTGTTTTACATAGGTCTGGATGTTGAAAAGAGTGGAAAGAAAAGAAAATATGAACACTACGATTATTTCTTTGTAAGAGTGCAATATTATATGTAATGAAGTTATAATTTGGTATTTATCTTATGCTTTGTAAAATTGTTGTTCGAAGCCTATCTATTTCTCTAAAAATATGACTATGTTTACAAATGGTACTTTAGCAATGGCTGATAGCCATAGTTCCAGTGCTGTCACAGGAGCCACCAGAACGTTGCCATGTATGGCCCAGTACCGCCCTAGGGACATCAACTCCCCAACTTATCCTAAGGGATGGTGTCTAAACACAACACATGTGTGCATGCTCATTTTTGATTTTGTTTTTATCTGCTCCTAACTGCATACAATGACATGCTCTTCCAAAAGTCGGAAGGATTTATTGCTTGTGCGCAATATGTTTTGCGTGTGTTTGCACATGGAGCCTCAGTATTTAGTCTCATCTAAATGACTGACTTTGACAGTCAGTTCGATTTTTTCATCAAACTGGGAAGATAGGGCGAGGTTAAGAGTCGAACCCAGAACCTCGCGAATTAGTTGTTGACAGTTGAACGTCTGTACTATCCTGCCAATTTCCTTCTTTAGAATACAATACAATACAATACAGTACAGTACAGTACAATACAGTACAATACAATACAGTACAATACAGTAGAGTACAGTACAATACAATACAAACCAATATAATACAATACAATAGTGATGTTTTGCTTTATCAGATCCTACCACAGCATCAGCAACTACTGCTACAACTGCCACAATGACAGGTAATATCGTCAATGTACCACAATAACAACAACAATACACTGATACTCTTAATGAAGCCAATGCATACCATGTAAGGTTTCTCTGGGCACAGTTCTGACATGAAAATAGGGGTTCATGATCATTGCTGAGGCCCCGTGGTTCATGATGCTGGTGCATACTCCTCATAACGCTGGCTGTGCTCTGGTAGAGAATAATATAGCATGCCTGTTAAGAAACTGTCCTTTTCTGATGTTTTCCCTTTTCTTTCACCTATACCAGTGTCACACACACATCACACACACACACCACACACACACACACACACACACACACACACACACACGCACGAACGCACGCACGCACGCACGCACGACGCACGCACGACACACACAGCACATACACACACACTCTTTGTCTTTGTGTCTCTCTGTCACACACAGACACAGACACAGACACGACACACAACACACACACACACAACACACCACACACACACACACACACCACACACACACACACACACGCAACACGCACGCAAGCACACACACACACACACGCGCGTGCGCCCACACACGCACACACACACACACAACACACACACACACCACACAACACACACACACACACACACACCAACACACCACAACACAGCACAACGCAACACAACACATTCTCACTCTCTGTGTTTCCTGTCTCTGACTCTGTCTCTCTCTCTCTCTCTGTCTCTCTCTCTCTCTCTCTGTCTCTCTCTCTCTGTCTCTCTCTCTCTCTGTCTCTCTCTCTCTCTCTGTCTCTCTCTCTCTCTGTCTCTCTCTCTCTGTCTCTCCTCTCTGTCTCTCTTCTCTCTTCTTCTTTCTCTCTGTCTCTCTCTCTCTCTGTCTCTCTCTTCTCTCTGTCTTGTCCCTTCTCTCCTTCCTCCCTCCCATTGTGAACATGTAATCCAATAATATATCATGTACTATTAATGACATGTGTTCTGCTGATGAGTGTGAAATATTTATTGACCTGTATTTCCTGACCTATCTGTTGTTTGTTACTTCTTGTTTCCTCCTTTTTTCATGGGGGCGATGTATAAAGAAGCTTCTGTTTATTCTGGTATCTTCATTTAAATCTCTCTCTCTCTCTCTCTCTCTCTCTCTCTCTCTCTCTCTCTCTCTCTCTCTCTCTCTCTCTCTCTCTCTCTCCTCTCTCTCTCTCTCTCTCTCTCTCTCTCTCTCTCTCTTGACTGCTTTCTTCTCTATGTTCACTTTCTACCCCTTGTTCTTTCTTACACTGAAAAATGACAAGATTTTTGTTTTTGTCGCTGGTAGGAAATATTTTACTGCACTTCTTTCACTGTATAAGATTTCAGAAGTTACGGAGTAGACTAACATTTTCCCAGCAAACTTCAAGATTTACAGCAACAATAACAAGGCAGGCAAGGCAAGGCAAAATCTTTTATTCGAGGATAATAGATAAGCACTTATGTGCTTTTTTACATCCAGTCCCCGCCCTTTTCAGGGATCTGTAGGCCTCCGTCAGTCGGTGTCGACTATGGAATTCGCGCCAAAAGACAGGTCATTTGTTCAGCGACAACGCCGGCTGTGGCTGGTCAGTCCGATGCGGGAGTGGCAGTCTCTGTTGCATCTGATGCAGATGTGGCTTGTTGAGGTGGCTGGAGCACATGCCTTCCGCTTGGCTGTCTTTTCGTTTGCTGCGGTGTGGATCTTTTCTTCAGCACACTTCAGCTGTTTGTGGAGAACACTGCGCCATTTGCTGCGGTCAGGCGCTACCTCCTCCCAGTTCTCTAGGTTGATGTCCAGGGCTTTCATGTCACGCTTGCAGACGTCTTTGTAGCGCAGTTGGGGGCGGCCAATGCTTCTCTTGCTGGAGGCAAATTCACCATAGAGGAGATCTTTAGGAATGCGTCCATCCTCCATCCTTCGCACGTGACCGAGCCATCTGCGTCTGCGTTGTCTGAGGAGTGTGTACATGGTGGGAAGACCTGCAACCTCAAGGACCTGAGCGTTGGTAACTTTGTCACTCCAGTGGATGCCGAGGATGCGACGGAGAGAGCGCAGGTGGAAGCTGTTCAGTTTGCGCTCCTGTTTGGAGTATGTTGTCCATGTTTCACTGCTATATAGGAGAGTGCTGACGATGCAGGCGTTGTACACTGTCATCTTGGTGGAAATTGTCAGCTTTGGGTTCTCCCAGACACGGGTAGTGAGGCGTCCTAAAGTCGTAGCAGCCTTGCCGATGCGCTTGTTGATCTCGGCATCAAGGGACAGGTTGTCACTGATGGTGGATCCAGGTATGTGAACTGGTGTACGACATCGAGCTGGTAGTCATCGATGTAGGATGGCTGGTGTAGTTACGGCGTCCTGGCTCAGCACATTGGTCTTTTTCAGGCTGATTGTCAGGCCGAAGTCTTTGCAGGCCTGGGAAAACCTATCCATGAGGCATTGGAGTCTTGCTCAGTGTGAGAAGTGACAGCAGCAGCAGCAGCAGCAAAAAGCATGTCCCTAATTGTTTTCTCCATCACTTTTGTTTTTGCTTTCAACCGAGCCAGGTTGAATAGTCGACCGCTGGATCTGGTGCGTAGGTATACACCCTCTGTTGCAGTTCCAAAAGCTGCTTTAGGAGCAGGGCAAAGAAGATACCAAAGAGGGTGGGAGCAAGGACACAGCCTTGCTTGACTCCACTCTTGATGTCAAATGGGTTGGACATGCTGCCCTCATACTGGATTGTTGCCTTCATGTCATCATGAAAGGATCTGATGAGACTGTGGAGTTTTGGGGGGCAACCAATTTTTGGAAGGATGTTGAATAGCCCTTCCCTGCTGACTAGGTCAAAGGCCTTGGTCAGGTCTATGAAGGCTATGTAGAGGGGTTTGTGTTGTTCTCTGCATTTCTCCTGAAGCTGGCGTAGGGAGAATATCATGTCCACCGTGGAGCGATCAGCTCGGAAGCCGCATTGTGACTCGGGGTAGACACGCTCAGCAAGTTTCTGGAGGCGCACAAGCATGACACGAGCGAAGAGTTTTCCTACGATGCTCAGGAGAGATATGCCTCTGTAGTTGTTACAATCACTCCTGTCGCCTTTATTCTTGTAGAGAGTGACGATCTTGGCATCTCTCATGTCTTGCGGCACGGCTCCCTCCTTCAACACTGGCATAGGACGTCGTGAAGGGGCTGTAGTAAGGTGTCTTTACAGCTTTTGATGAGGTCGTGTGGAATGCCATCAGTGCCAGGTGCTTTGCCGCTAGCTAAGCTGTCAATTGCTTTGCGGAGATCAGCAAGGGTTGGTTCAGTATCTAGTTCCTCCATGATGGGCAGAGGCTGAATGGCATCGAGGGCTGAGTTGGAGACTGTGTTCTCTCTAGAGTAGAGCTGAGAGTATTTTTTTTCTCTTTTTCTTTTTTTTTTTTTCTTCTTTTTTTTTCTTTTGATGTAATTTTTCTTTTCAGAGATAACATCAAGATAAAAAGATACTAAACAGTAAAACTATACGTAGTACCAAACAACATAAAGGAATGACACTATATATAATAAGGTAATAAAAATGCACTCATTCAGAAGACGAAAATCAGAAGTCACAATAAAAGGATTTTGATTATTGAAGAAAAAGAAAAGCGTTAATAGATAAAGAGCAAGCAAAGGAACATAATGAAATAAACAACTTAACAACCAAGAAAAGTCCACCCAAAACTATTTAGCTACAACATTGTCACAACTCATAACAACAAAATGAACTCAAAAGGGACTAAATTAATAATCATAACAATAAGAATAATATCAACAATAGTGATAATAGTATGATAATAATACACTGTAAAACTCACTCCTTCACGTAGGTTACACACACACACACACACACACACACACACCACACACACACACACACACACACACACACACACACACACACACACACACACATACAGACATACAAGGATGACAACAAGAGGGAGATCGTTTACCATAGATCGGATATTATCTGTTTTCTCATCTGTTGTGTAATTGATTCTGTCCCAGATTTCTGAACTGTGCTGTTTACTGATTATACAAGCCAAACTTAAGTTCTTTGATGGCTTGAATTTCTGAGGAGACTAAACAGTGATCATGATTGTAAATACTCACGTAATGTGTGTGTGTATGCGTGCCTGCGTGTGTGCACTCGTGCGTGTTGTGTGTGTGTGTGTGTGTGTGTGTGTGTGTGTGGATACTAGTGTGCTCTATGGTATATTTTTGGTGTATTTCTGCCTTGTATCCATGATCTTTTGTAACTGTAACAAGGACAGTTGAAACCTTTCGGGTTTTTTAGAATCAATGCAAAAGTTTTAGATAGAAATCCTATTAAAAGAAATAATAAATATATATTCATATAGCACTGGTTTCGATACCTCATGTACATTAAGTTTTCTCGTTTGTGTTATGTATTGCTATGTGGGGTATTATCGCGTAGGTTATGCATAAAAGATGCTTAAAAGAGTGCACAGAAAAGGTGGGTATGAACACCATGATAATTTGTTTGCAAGAGTGCAATATTGTTTTGTATTTAAGTTATTTTTATGCATGTCTTGTGCTTTGTTAAAATCGTTGGTGAGAACTCATTTATTGTTCTAAAAAAAACACGACTGTTTACAAATGGAGATTTTGTTGAACAATGATTATTGTCTTGTTTAGAAAGCAAAAAAAGAGGAATATCTTTTTATTCAAAACATTTTGTTTGAACACCTGGCTTTTAGTTCATAAATGTTTAGCGGTCTGCTTTGGGGTCTTGCACTAAAACGATAGTGGGCGTAGCTTTAGTCACACTATTTTTATGATCACCAGCTAGTACGGCTTGCTCTGTAGTTGAATACATTATAATCATTTGACATTTGCACATAGATCTAATCTGATAGGCAAGTTCTATCAAAACATTTCGATTTGTACATCTAAAGAACGTTACATATGGTGTGTGTGTATGTGTGTGTGTTGTATTATCGTGTGTTTGCAAAGTTGACTTGAAAAGTGTACATTTATTTGAGTTTTGATTTTGATGCTGCTAGACAGTTTTATCTTCTGAGTGCTTGCTCTGTATTTTGCTTTGAGGCATGAATTTCTTTTTGTTTTGGTGAATCCATAACCTGGTGTTTGCCTTTGGATACTTACTCACCGAGTGCGGTCCATCTTTCAGCTCATTTACTTTGCACATTTTCTTCTCGTCGCTTTTTCCACGTTTGTTGGCATGCTACAGGCTTGAATGAGGTATGTGATTCTTCCCTGCTCTCTGTCTCTGTCTCTGTCTCTCCCACCCTCTCTCTCTCTCTTTCTTCTTTATTTTCTTTGTTTCTTTTTTCTTTTTCCTACTTCTTCTTTTTTTTCTTTCGTTATCTTCTTCTACTTCTTCTTTCTTTCTTTCTTTTCTTTCTTTCTTTCTTTCTTTCTTTCTTTCTTTCTTTCTTTCTTTCTTTCTTTCTTTTATCTTTTTCTTCTTCTTGCTACTCCACTCAAGCATGTTCTGTTCATGAATGCCGCGTGCATGCTTTTGTATTTTTTTTTTACAAGGCTACAAAAGATGGGGAGTGAGGGGGTACTTTGATCATGGCCTTTTCTTTCAGCATCATATTCTTAGAAAACGGGCGCCATGGCCGAATGGTTAAGTTTCTTCGACTGCAACCCCCAGGTTCCATAAATGGTGGGTTCAAATCTCGGAGGCGTCTGCTGAAGAAAGGATGGGGGTTTTCACGATCTCTCAGGTCAACTTCAAATGCAGACCTGCCAGTACCATAATTCCCTTCGTGTATGTATATACACATGCAGAAGATCAAATATGCACGTTAAAGATCCCGTAAGTCATGTCGGCGTTCGGTGGGTGGCGAGAAGACAAATATATCCAGCATACATCCCCCTCCCCCCCCCACAAGTCGGAATGCGGCTACCTTGGTGGTGAGCAAAACAAATGGTTGCATACGCTAAAGATCATCATTTGATGAACCTCGAAGCTCGAGCC